>JARHVA010007875.1:0-415000 GCA_037957365.1 Torreya grandis
ATGCTAGGAATTGTCAAGCTACCTCTACAAAGCATGTTTTGTATGCATTGGGTTTGGTAAATATGAAATAGTGGTGTTGAATTTTGTGATAAAATTACAAAATTACTTATTTTGGACCAAAGAGATATAACTTGTAGTTATTCATGAATAATGAATCATAGTTAATACCCCAGTTGTAACTTATAGGCTTTTTGGAGAATCAATATGTTTGTCTCAAAGAGAGAAGATAGCATTTTTATGAGTAAATATTTTTGAGACAATTAAAGGATTAAGACAAGTTTAAGTATGTATTTATAAGGTCTTATATCTAAATGAGACAACTAATGTGCATCTACAACCATCTTAGTGGAGTTATGTATCTAGATGAAACAAGCTTAATCTTGTGCATTAGAGTGAAAATTGAACTTGTCAAGTATGGAAACATGAAGATTTGTTTGAAGCCTATATGATTTACTTAATCAAGTTAAAATTCATTGAGTTAGTTTATTTCATTTAATTCAAAGACATAGTAGTCAACAATTTCAAGGTCACCTATAAGTACTAGGTACAGTACTATGTACATGAACAAAGATAAGTGGTTCAAGTGTTGGCAAAAGGTGTATAAAGGATAGTTGAAAATTGTTTATAATTTTGGTAATTTTCAAGGAATTTATAAATACTACTTATCATGGTAAATCCCTAATACTTAAAAACACATCCAAAATAATCTACAATACACTTGTTCTTAAGAGCTCTTATTTGGATTGAAGGAAGATGATGACTGTGGGTATGTTTGAGGGAGTGAAGTCTATTTGAGGATGATTTATAAAATGGATTAACACCAATATAACACTAAAACACCTTATTAATATGGAATTGATTAAGTATAACTTGGACCTACTTAGACCTATTGTATCCTAAGAGACCTTACAGTCACAATTAATGCCTATAGCCTATTTTGAGAATTTGAGGTTTTGAAGCCTCTATAAGTATATATAGGATATCAATTTTGGTAAAAAAATAATTGTAAATATATTAAACCATTTATTATATCCTTAATATTAGACAATTAATGGAAACATTCATTGTTTTGTCTCATAGCTACCTTAGTTAGTTAGTAGTTAGTAAAGAGATGAGGTGGACAATTTGGAGGTTTGTAGATAAGATATCAGTCTTGGGATTCATGTGGAGGTTTTGTAAGGAAAAGAAAGGTGATGGTAAGTGTTAATATACTATATGGGATTGATCACAGAGCTTTCAAGTCAAAATTCCCTTGAGGGTTAGTAGATCGAGGTAGACCTTAAAACTAGTTTTAAACCTTGATATCAAATTGAGACATATCCAGGTTCTTATAGCATTTTGATGGTCATCAAAATGGTGTGGAGAGTCAATGACATCTTGAGAGAATTTTTTGGATGAGGTAAATTCAACAAAAATGCCATTTTTATTTTTAAACCTTTAATTTGTTTACATAGTCTAAATAGTCATTCGAAGCACATTACCCTATATTCATATCTTAACACATATTTTGCATGGGAAATCAAGCTATTGAAGAAATTTGAAGGGGTAATTATAATTAAAATACATAATGATAAGTTTTGGTTTGGAGTTTTCATACTCTATGAATCAGTGTTAAGAGTTTTGGACCTCCAAAACCCTTGCTAAAACTATGAAAAACACCTGATGAAGGAAAGATTCTTCAAAATGTGTCTAGATGAAGTATTTGAGCCATAAAATGATATTTTTGTTCTTCCTAACTCTCTTAAGCATCAAGATAACCTATTAGTTGGAATGTGCAGAGGATGTTATAAAAAATAGAACTAAGAAGTCTAATTTAAGCTTGTGAACAAGGAAATGAAGGGGATTTATATATGTAATGAAATTAAAGGAAGAAAATGGGTCCTAAATTCCATAAATAAACTTGTGGGAAGCATCTATATGATTGGCTATATAGGTAGATAGACATATGTATTCAGATATGAGACTATATGCATATAGATAGAGGGTAAATGGTTCATTCAAACCAACACCATTACTCTAAGGTACTTTAGGGATGTTATTCATGTTGGATACAATAGATAAGATCCTTACAAGTTATAGTGAATTCAAAACTCTGAGAACCCTGAATATACATATGCTTATCTAGTAGCATAATTAAATGATGTCATCTATAAGAGGGAGTAGAAGGCAAGATGAGGTCATAAGGATACCTCCAATCTTCATGAACAAGATTATAAATTTGTTAGAAGGATGTGTAGTATATATGAGCTATAGGAGAGTTACTGTAATTGGTAATTCTAACCTTAAGACACCTAACACTATTATATGGAGCTTCGGCATGGGAGGATAGGCAAGATGATAGTCACTTTAGAGATGTGTATCAGAAGTGTTGGCTTGTGATTATAGGTGAGAGAGTTTAGGTTGTTGGAGATGGTATAGCCTAGGATATATTCAATGTTCCCATGTATATTTCATAGGTCAAAATGGTCTCATTGTAGATTCTAGTCGTATGATTCATTTTGATAGTATTATTAGAGGTGATGTTCTATAATTGTAGAAGTTTATTTACATTTTATTGGCATCATTTGTGGTTGTGAAGGGTGGTACAATTGGTATTTCATAATCATATGTACCAATTAGTTTTGTATATTGAGCTTGATCAAACTAGATATTCATGGGGTTGCACTATACTAGCCCACTTATACAGGGACCTTATCAAAGAGTCATGGTGGAGGTATTAGAGTTACAACTTTATTACATGTTTGGGCCTATGAGCACACTACCATGGGTATGGCTAGTTGGTGCATCCTACCTAGATGGGCTCATGCACATATGTTTCCAAAGCGATGGAAATTTCCTCATGGGAGGATACATACCATGATGGAGTGTCATGTTACTTTGGAAAATTTGACTCCAGATCAAATTTTATGGTGTCCTTACATGACTTTTATTGGATGGCCCAAGGACAGACATACATTATAGAGGGTCCATATCAGTATGTGGTTAGTTGATCAATTTTTTAGTGTGACTAAGTTTTATGGTAGTTTCGTATAGAGGATGGAGTGCCCTCAACACCCTACCCTTGGTACTAGACAACTTAGAGTGGGAATGGGCCCCATAATAGGCTGACACTTATGGCTATAGATCTATCCCCACATCTAATTGATGAGAAAAATCCCATGGTTCCCCTGGATAGGGAAGATGATGTGATATATACATATGGTTATGTGTAATGGTGGTCCAGAGCCTTATGGCCACTATTGTTTCCTATTGTAGTTTCCCCCAGGTGCCATTCCTATAACACAAGGTTACACAGGAGGATAGTCTATGAGGCAGGCAACTGTGTTCCTGTGGGACCAACACTAGTGGATGAGGTGACCATTAGGACCATATATGAGTACCATAATTTTTAAGTTTGGAAATTGATTTGATTATAATACGAGTTAAAGTATTTGATTTTATAGGCATAATTAACTAGTATCATAACTCTAATGTTTGTAGGTAATTAGGAGTGAGAGATGATGGTGGATCAGGTGATATAGGCCCTCACATGTAGTGTGTTAATGGTTATAGCTAGAGATTATATTTATTTATAGGTTCATTGATATTTTAAGTTCTCATTCACCATTATTTGATCCTATGGTGAGATTTGTGGTAGCATACCATGACCACTAAGCATAAAGAGTTGTGTGTTGAGTTGGATAGGCATGACATCCCACAACATAGTGCCATTGAGATTATTCAGACTTTGATTATTATGACACTTTGTGATGGGATCACATATATAAAATGTGACATTTAGGTGATTTTTAGGAGAGAGTATACATGTTATCACATGCACATGGGTCCCAGTTAAATCCCAATTCATCTACATTGAGAGGTGATAGATGTAGGGATATTGATAATGATGAAGAGTACACACCTAGGAATATGCCCCCAATATATGATTGATGTGCTTATTTGTATAAACATTGTATCAACTTGTGTTTGTGTGTACATGTGTATGTGTGTGTGACATTGTTCACATGGTTTTATTTGGTTTCAAATGGATTTGTACTATTTAATTCTTTATTGGTAATTATATAGTTTTTTAATTGCATTTATTTCCATAGGGTATGTTAGGATTTTATAAATTGTATAATAAAAATGGTCATTTTAAAAATGATTTTTTATTATATTAAAAATAAAAGAATCACCATATGCACTAAAATCTGAATGGAAATAAGAAAGCATGACTATAATGATCATGGGGTAATGGGACTTTAGATTGTGCTTTTCAAATCCTCTCTAAAGTACATGTAGAAATGTCCTCTAAATCTATATGTATTTGTTTAGGTACCCACATCCATTGTGTAGCTTTACCTTCTCCCTGTCTCTTTGTGAAGGACCTGATTGACCAATGGTTCCTTGGTAGGATCATTATTAGAGAGATTAGTCCTAGGAGAGAGTACGCTGTGAGAAGGACTTCTACTAGTGGTCGTATTTTATGAAGGCCGATGGACCATGTATTTGTTATAAGGAACATATTAGTGTAGGTTTTTATTTTTCCCTATTTATTAATTAGGGAAATTGTATTTCTTGTGCATACATGGAGTTTTCCTACATTTGTGGGATAGGCTAGCTTATGTGGAGGTGTGTGTCATAGATGTGTCATAGGAATGTCATAAGTAACTCCCTTGATGGGAGTTACTTCTCTATTCTTAGCACCTTGTCACCACCTTTCATGGAGGAGTTACTATCTATTCTTGGGTGCCTTGTCC
This sequence comes from Torreya grandis, assembly GCA_037957365.1. Taxonomy (NCBI): domain Eukaryota; kingdom Viridiplantae; phylum Streptophyta; class Pinopsida; order Cupressales; family Taxaceae; genus Torreya; species Torreya grandis. The sequence continues at coordinate 4,740 of JARHVA010007875.1, forward strand.
ACCTTTTGTGGAGTTACTTACGTACTCTCCTATATGTATTCCTCACTTTAGCCATCTCATGCTAATCAAATTTTGGTTTTCTCCATTTTGTCTTGTGTAATTTATATTATTGTGTTAATTTCAAATTGCTTTAGCATCTATGTGGTGTGCACTTGCTTCAACTTGTGTGATCACGTCTCCATTACACTTGCATTATCCGGATTCTGATAACAACTCTGATAGAACAACATGGGACAAATTAGCCCTCTTAGACAAAATTATAGGAGAAATATGTGGAATAGGTCTAGATATGTATTTTTGATATACAATGATTCCCTGATCAGCTAACTATATAATGTTTTACTCAAGACCAAAACACTCATTATCTTGATGTCCATTAATACTATGGTAAGTACAAAAGTGTTGTCCTTTTACCTTCTCAAATCGATGAGGTGGATAATGTGAATTAGGATGGAGTGTGATAATTTATTTATCCAATAAAGTTTACATCATGTCACATGGTCTTTCTTGGTACCAAGCAAAATAAAGAGGTTACCATTTGGTAGAGTCATAAGGTCTAACTATGGGAAATACTTTGTAAGCATGTTCCTTTCCTTTATTCAATACATTTATTATTTGTATTTTTACATATGTTATTGGTTCTACAGAAGGTGTTTGCATTGTCTTATGATCTTTTGGGACTTGGCTATTTGTCTTGAAAACATGGCTCTTATTATGCGTTATTTTTAGTTAGGAGGTTGGAAACTTAGTTTGAGTAGTCATGAGAGCACATGCATATTTGTGCACATCCCAATATAATGTCCCAAATGAAGCAAAAGGCTTATGAAATGTTCTTTCTCTGAGTGAAGAAAGAAGACTTCTACTAAATATAAATTGTACTTCTAAATCTAAAGGTATATAATTTAAAGAATACAAAGAATCCTTAAATTGAATGACATAATCCTATAGAGATTCATTTTCTATTTGTGTCATTGTTTGAAAATGTTCTAATGGTAATTTTGGTAAGGTATAATGATGAAAATATGATAGTAACACATATTTAAGTGTTTTGAAAGTTGCTAATGATCCATTTTGAAGACTGTAAAACTAAACAAGATCCCCTTAGGTTAAGCTACAATGAACAGATTTTAAGAACAAGATTCCATTTTGGGCCCAATGTTAAAAGGAATGTATATATTGTTGCAAATGAATAAAATGGTCTCCTTGAGCATTGAAGGAGGAAAAATCATGCATAATAAAGTGTGAAGGATAAGGATGCTAAAATACACTCATAATAATAAGTTGCTTGGTTAATGTATTCTCCTCAAGAATAGCCTCATGAGAATAAATTTACAGTTTAAGAGTTTTGATTTGTTATTGTAATTCTCCCATGGTATTCATGATAGATAACATACTTGAATAAGAAGTTGAAGTTTTTGTTAGTGGTTTTAAATTACCATACACATGGACTATAATAATAATTGAATATGTTTCACTAGCAATGGTGTGAATGATCACATGTTTTTATTTACCATTGTAAAGGGGTATTCATGGTCAAAGAGGTAAGTATCTCATGTTGTATTGCACAGAGGTTGGTACTAGTGTCATTAAACATATCTTGATATTGAATAGGAGTGGGGGAAGGAATTTCACTTATAATCATTTGATCTTTTATATTGAAAAGTTTAAAGGAGGGAAAGGAAGAAACATTTTCTAATCCATTTGTAACACCATGAGGAAGAAGAATGCAATGTCCACTTCTAATTTTACTTTCTAGATGGAGAGAAGATGTAATGTTAGTTTTGATCCTCTTTATCTTACGTGACTTGATCTTTGTAAAAGATAAATGAAATATACTTGGGGAGCTTATTTGTGTCCTCCAACAATGTATGTTTTGTAAGTACTTCCTTATGATGGGTATATGCACTCTCATTTTTTTCTTCAAAAGAGACAATGGAGACATGGGACATGCATTTTACTCATCACAAACTAGAGGGGAAGAACACATTTGGTTATTTTCATTTGGATCATCCAAATAGGGGAAAATAATTTTCAACATTAATATGACTGGGAAAAGAAGGCACACACTTGATTTCATTAATGTATTCATCATGAGAGATAAGGGAGGAACTTTTAATGTCTTCAACCTTTACATTATTGGAAGGGGAGGAAGCACACTCACTTTGTGAAGTAAATAATGAAGGTATGCATGTAATATTTTGATTTTAAACATCATGAAAGCTACCAATTTGTGTATTTAGTAACTCTTCATCATTGTAAAACAAAGGAATATGAATAGTGTCATAACCAAGAGGGATGTCATCACAACCATATCCAATATTATAAATTTCATAATCACTACTTTAATTATTGATATTTGCATTTGTATCATGGTTTTTTTCATTATCGTAGTTGTAAGAGAAAAGGATTTAATCTTATTTTTGGTGTTCTTCTAGGTCTTTGTATGTAATACATTGATCATCGAGTGGGTTTAAAGTAATCATGAAAATGGATCTTCCATGCATGGCATTCTGATAGTGATGCTATAAGGTTTGTAGTGTTCAAGACAAGTGCAACACACACAACTACTAGGGATAAATCAAATATGCAACTAAGCATTCCTAAGCTATGCCCATATAATTAAGAGAGAAATTAGATCTAAAAATAAAATGGAGAAATTTTAAATGATATTTTTGAATAAGGTGAAAAACCTTAATATCTAAACTAGGGTTTTCATTCAACAAATAGAGGATGGGTTCACCAAATGTTTTAATGCTTTTTGGATTAATAAGAGAAACATACAAGCAATAAAATTGTTTGAATGAAATATTGTAATGTTTAGGTTTTAGCAATGTAATACAATATTTTGACAATATATCTCATTTAAGCATGTGCAAAAAATACAACAAGTATTAAGTAACTAAGGGATAAAGAGAGCATATCTTATTTGATATTCTATTTTGGAATGTGATAGTGATCAAAAATCATCATAGGGATATCCTAAAGATATTAACCTTATTCACTCTCTTTTATGACTATTTTTGTTTACCAGATAGTTGCATCGATTAAGGATAGTAATGTTGAGGCTAGTGTCTGGGTCTAATGTATGTATGCAATCAAGGATATGTACATGAATGGTTCCAAATTTATATCAAGTCTATGATGTGACCTATATAAATACTTTACATCACTGGATGTGTCTTCCTCTATGCATGATCTAGATAATAATCAAAACCCTAGTTAATTTATATTTTACCTCTTATAACCTGGTGAAAAGGGGTTAGTAACTTGAGTAAAGCTATCCCCAATAACCCCATTTGTTGTTAAGTATTGCATATATAGCCAATACTCCAAAGAGGGCATCAAACTCATATGTAGTTCTCCCTCCTATGCATGTGTGTGGAATTGTAACATTGTGACTATATGTTCTTTCTCCTAGTAACCCTTGGTACAAGTGATGAAATAATATATTTGACCTTTTGAATGCTTCAGATAGGTGATTTAATGCTTTAATTTAATTTGATAGATTGAAATTAATATTACTCAATTATTAAATAGTTGCCTAATCAAAATTTTAGGTGTGTTAATTAAAATATAGACTTTGTATATATAGGAACCTTTTGATTTTGAATTAGAACCTAGTGACACATGAAAATTTGACCATAGGATGGGAAAAGAGGGATAAAAAAAATGGTCACAAAGTGAAATATATAGAAAAGGATAAAAAGATAAGCCTAGATAATTGCATTATAGTTAGACATTAACATCGATGCTAGTGTCCAAGATGGATGAAAGTTTTGAAGGGATAAAAACATATGAAAAATAGGAACAATAGGTAGGAACCCCTCACATACATTGGATGAAGATAAACAAACATAACATAAAGGCCCAAGCGGCATGTAAATCAAGGTGAAATAAGATAGAACCAAAGAGGCCCATAAGAGACTGCATCACTAAATGTTCAATTCTCAATGAAAAGGTATATATATACAAGGAGACTATAAATATGTGTAATTGTATCTATATTTACCCCCATTTATTCTAGTAATGCAGGAAAAAAATGAAATTACTAGTTTAAAAGAAACTAAAATGCATATCATGGTGTGGACAAACACACTTTGTCTTTGATTTATCTTTTCTTGAGCCTTTCTTTTGAACATTACCTGCAACCAAAAATATGCCACAAAGTAATCAATGTATATAATTTGTATGTAAGTAATAATAAAAAAGTATCATAAATAAAGAGCATGTATAGAATACACGTGTGTGTGTTATATAGTGATAGTTTTGGAGTGCTGGAAACTAGAGAAGTAGATATGGGGCTTGCAACCTTGTCCTTTTTTTGGCTAGGAAGATCAATGAGCCTACAAGTGGTCAAGTGTGTTTTCAACATGGTAGTGTTATACTTGGAGGAGGGAGAATTGAGAGGTGATCATGCCCCCAACCTAGAATATTGAGAGCGGTGTTTTTACCATTGAGAGTATAATTTCCCAATGAACACAACTTGAGTACAAAAGATATGCATATGTATAGCTCGGTATAGGACAAGTTACGTAACTAATTTCACCCAAAAAATTGGTTATACTAGATGATTTAATCCCTCCAATCATATCAAAAAGAAGATCCAATCGCTATAGATGCGTAAGGCTCAATACAATCTATAATAGTTTGATTGAGGTGTTAATACATAAAAGTCTATGATGTGGTAATTGTTGGAGGTCTATATTTTACCCTAGCTTGAAGCATAAGTGTTCAAGTCCCACTTCCAAATCTATCTCAACATGGGACTGACCCCAAACTGTGGGTATCCTGTAATGGAGTCAGACCTTTAGGATTTTTAATGAGGCTAACTCCTCTAATGCATCATTTCAGCTCATTTCCACTACTAACACCTACTAATGAATAAGGAAAAGGGAGAGAGAGATAACATGAAAGGTAAAACCTAAGCTATATATGGTGATGCACCTAAATTATGGTTGATCCACTCTACCCAACTCTTAAACACTAATGAAACAAGCAAAAGACCAGATCTAGGATTCCAAATATCTATCATACTTTAGTATTTTGTGAAGAGGTTCACAAAATTACCAAAAGTTGAGGGAAATAAAGGAGAGGTCTAATGCAAGACACTAACTAGTCACAATATCCACATGTAGGATTCAATCAAAATATGTAGAACACTACACATGACCTGCATAACAAGATTAACTAGTAACTAGGTGAGATCATAACTAGACAAGGGAGAGATTTCTACCACATATGCAAATTTGATGTGTACACACTATACTAGAGCAATGAAATCTAAAAAACAATCTTATATTCATCTCAAGAGGTTACAAGCTCCATCTTGGTATGGTTTTGTCATGCCCAAGAGAGGGAGTAGAGTGATACCAAGAGTATACATTTGTTGGCTCAAAAGCCTCTATATATAGCAGAGAGAGAGAGAGAGAGAGAGAGAGAGAGAGAGAGAGAGAGAGAGAGAGAGAGAGAGAGAGAGAGAGAGAGAGAGAGAGAGAGAGAGAGAGAGAGAGAGAGAGAGAGAGAGGAGAGAGAGAGAGAGAGAGAGAGAGAGAGAGAGAGAGGGCATATTTTATTTGGAGAACTAAAATGGGAAAAACCATGGAGAACCATCTCAAGTATATAAATAAGAACCAACTCAAGTTTACAATGTTTTCAAGAACCAACTTGTAGGAGCACCAACCCCTTTGTTGAACATAAACATAATAATAATTTGTGAGAACCCATCCATAGGAGCACCAACCCCTTTTATGTATAAAACACCACTATCTCTCAATGCTGCTTTCTCAACAAATGATAACACACTACTACATCTCTTCTCTTTTATCTATTATCCTATACTCTTCTCAAATAGATAAAATCAATCACTTCCATACACATAACAAATGGCTTCCCAATCATCTTTTTATAGCTTTCCAAATGACTTTTGGCATTCACCCTTTGTGACCCTTCAATCCTCATGGAAAATGACCAAACTTGTCTTGCATGACCCTTCAAATTCCTTAAGGTGACCCTTCATGTAAAAATCTATCCTTTACCTCTTTTGTATTTACTTGGTGACTCTTTGAATTCCTCATGGTCCCTCTTTTGTCTTTATGTAACCAAAAATATATTTGTTAATATTTAATTAATATTAACACACTTTAGCCAAGATATGAACATTAAAAAACACCTTTAGACATTAAATGCTATATTGCTATAATTTTGACATAGATGATAATATTTCCAACAATCTCCACCTTTGTTATAGATGGAAACCTCAAAATAAAATTGTAACATTATAAAAACCTATACTGCACATGCCAACCTCAAACTAAGACCTACACAAATAACAAACTGAACCAACTAAAAACATACAGTAACTCCTCTTTACTATAACATCCTATTTTCTAAACCTATTCCTATATTTTTACCCCTTTGACATAAATGAAAAAGAGTCTATCTTGGAGATAACACTTAGCTCCCCCTAAAATGATATACAAATTAATCTATCAACTCACCTTCATGACTTTCTTGTCATGTAATATAGCCAAGATCCAACAACATCCACCCTACTTCAATTTTTTTTCTATAAAGTTTCTCCTTGAATCCTAGAAGAGACACCCCACACAAAGGGTCCTATAAAAAAATGAACTTAAGATATGTGCACATCTCCTCTATTACTTCCTTGATCTTCTTGCATCCATAAGACTGATTTCTTTCTCTTAGAATTCATTTAGGCATGTCTAACTTCTTTGACTCACTAACCTCAACATCCATGATGTTGTTCATCTTCTCAACTCTTACAAATATCCTATCTTGAAAAGGCTCGTGCTCAAATGTAAAAAGAGATTATCTTTGATTTATAGGCTATTTAGGATTAATATTCATTCTCTATCCTAATAATAAGAGTTCCACACAGTCTTTCCTATCTAATTCTTTCTCCATTGTAGCAAGTAATCTATTCTCACTCTTAGACTTAAATAATCATAATTTAATATCTTAGGTCTCCAAACCTAAGTTTGGTCCTTTTCATACCTTCTAGGGGCTTTGGTATCCTTTGACATACCTTGAGGATCTCTTTACTCCATTTAGACATAATTTAGCAATATGGCCAACGTTATGACAACAAAAACAAACAACATTTATCATACCTTTTTATTGAAAATGACTGAAATATCTCTTTGAATAATTTCTTCTCCTCAAATATTCTCTTTCCCTATGACCACCATGATGACAAAAAAAACAATGGCCATGAAAATAATTAGAAAACCTGAAGGCATTGGGCTGCTTGATTAGCTTCTTCAATTTGCCTTTAAAACTTGTATCCTTCTCACCTTGGATTTATATTTCGTGATCTTTCTCAACCTTGATTATGAGGCTCTCATTATTATCCTTTAAATAACCTAACTCAACCTTTAACTAATTACAATCTTCATCTCTTGATTTCAAACTTGAATATTTAACCTCTAGCTAAATCTTAAGATCTTGAATAAATATTTTATCTTCTTTTACTTCGATAGCCAACTTAGAATCCAAGATACACACATGTTCCTTAGAGCCTCAACAAAATATTTAAACTCTTTATTCTCCTTCTTTAGTTTCTTGGCCATTGTGATTTCCCCAATCTACCTTCAAGCAATTAAATTCTTTTCAAAGGAACTTGCTCTGATACTAATTGTTAAGCATGGGATATACTTATTCATATTATATCATATATATTTTAATTAATCAAATTTATTTACTTTAACCACTTAGTCACACATTTAATCTATGTAATAAAACTAAAATCAATAACATGCACCACATAAGAGAGAGAGAGAGAGAGACTAGATTTTACATGGAAACCCAAAGTGGGAAAAACCATGATAAACAATCTCAAGTATATACATGAGCACCAAATCAAGTTTATAAAATTCATAAGCAACAAATTATAGGATCACCAACCCATTTGATAAGTACCCACATAACAATGATTTATGAGCACCCACCCATAGGAGCACCAACCCCTTTTATGTATAAAACACCACCATCTCTTAATGTTTTCTCTTATCTTTTATCTTTTGTTTTCTCTTCTTTGCTCCTCTCAGCTAAATAAAATTATTCACTTTCATACACATAACAAATGGCTTCCCAAGCCTCTTTTTATATCTTTCCAAATGATCTTTGGCATTCACCCTTTGTGACCTTCAATCCTCATGGAAAATGGTACCAAACTTATTTTGTGTGACCCTTTGAACTCCTCAAGGTGAACATTTATGTGAAAATGCATCCTTTCCCTCTTTTATCTTTACTTGGTGACTCTTTTAATTCCTCATGGCCCCTTTTTATCTTTATGTAACCAAAAATATATTCATTAATATTTAATTAATATTAACACACTTTAGCCAAGATATGAACATTAAAAACACCTTTAGACATTAAACACTATATTGTTAGACTTTTGAAATCAATGACAATATTTCTAACATGAAAGATTTCAATGCCACTCTCCCTTTTTCTTTCTTCATGTAGTTATATTTATAAAGTTTTGAAGGCCTTGATTGGGATCCCTTAGGATGGTATAATAAAACTCTATTGAAATTATATCTTTCACCTTGAATTAATGAGAAAAGATTATTTTAGACTTCCTCATTGGTATTAGTGTGTATCTTGATTGTTTACTTGTATAACAGTATGAGATTCATATTATTTTCTAGGTCCTCTCCTTCACCTAATACTATGATATCATCTTCTATATGTCATATGAAGTGTTGAAATGTAGAAGTTGTATTGAAGAGTGAGTTAGTTTGTAGTGTCTTATATAGACCTACATTCTTTTACCTTCAAGTTTAAAACATTTTATCTAACATATGAAATACTCATGTTTAGGACTGTGTTAATAAATTCTAGTTGATAATCTATATCCATTTGCTTTATAAGTATGCTTAAGGACAAGGTTAGGAGCATATCATTAAAGAATTGGTGCATCACCATCCCTAGTATAGAATTTCCTTTAAAGTTGTGTTTTTAACTCTTTTTTCCCCAAAGAAATTAAGTTTTAGAAAAATAACTCAGAGTTGATACATCAGGGGAGCTAGCCCCATAATTTAGAGGTCTAGTTTAGTTATAAGGTTAACCAAAGCCTTTAGGCCATTCCCATGTTAGTTCAGGTTTAAATTAGGTGTAACTTGGGTTACTAATAGTAAGTTGTAGGACTAAGGATGTCTTTCACTAAATAGGGGCCCCACCATTTTTATGCATATTTTCCTTCTTTGTCATTGGTGTAATCTAATTTGAGTACTATATCACCAATATCAAAAGTGAAAAATTTCACCTTTTTATTATGTTGTTGGCAGATATGAGCCTTGTATTGATAGTTTTGTTGAAGAGCAATTAGATGGTGCTCATCAAGAAGGTCTAGTGTATGAAGGCAAGTTTCACATAGTTATTCATCTATAATGATACCATGAAGAGATATAAATAAAGGTAATAATTTGACTTCTAATGGTAATATGGATTCAAAACCATATACTAGTGAAAATGGTGTTGCCCTAGTGGTAGTACATACACCAATATAGTAGGCCCAAAGTGTGAGATATAAGTGAAGATGCGAATTAGTATGAGCTTTTTGAATGGCCTTTTGTAGAATTTTTTTGATAATTTTATTAGTGGATTTTTCTTGGCCATTGCATTGTGGATGGTAAGATGTGGAAAATTTGTGGGAAATTTTGAATTTAGCACATAATTATTTCATGTCCTTGTTTTTAAAATTGACACCATTATCAAAAATGATAGTATAGAGAACTCTTAAGTGACAAATGAATAAATAGTGATTCATGTGACATTTTTAAGAGGCATGGATTCTACCCATTTAGTAATATATTTATTATTAGTAATGATAAAACATGACCATCTTGTGACCGAGGTAATTTACTAATGATATCTAATACCCACATGGAGAATTGCCAAGGAGACTCCATGATTTGTATCTGAACTAGTGGTGAATAGATTAAATCATCATGAAATTGGCAAAGATTACACTTTTTGGAAAAATAGATAACATACTTATCTATAGTATGCCAAGAGTATCCCATACATAAGCATTTTCATGTTGTAGCATGTCCTCTATAGTGACCATTGCAAATTCCCCCATGTGCTTGTCCAAGGAAAGGAAGAACCTCTTCTTACATGACACAAAAGAGTCGGGTACCTTTTTTATTACAATACTAGAGGGTGTTGTATTATAATACATTTAAAGGCTTGTTTATGTATTATGGTCTTTTTCCAAGAATATGTGTCTAGAGGATAGGTTTGATGCTTAAGGAATTGGATGATGTTTTTATACCATGGGCTTTGTTGAATATTGAAAGCCTCAATATGAAAAATGAGTGAATCATTTGGTTGGATATAGGAAGGTGATTCTCTTATTTGGATAAGAAATTTGGAATCATTAAGTACTTGATGAGGATGAAATAGAGATGCTAAAGAAGCAAGATAATGATATATTGAATTTTGATCTCTTAAAATTAACTCAATGGTAAAAGAGAAAAATTATTTGGCAAGGGTGGTTTCCATTTGATGATAATTAACTAAATTTTCACTTTTACATTGATAATCATAATTAACCTAGTGATAGATAAGTTGTGAATCACCCAATGCATATAGATAAGGAATATCCAAGTCAAGTGATACCTTCATACCTAAAATGAGAGCTTCATATTTGACCATGTTATTAGTGACATCAAAGGTAAACCTAAATGTTAGAGGGATGATCTTGCCATGTGGGTTTATTAGAATACAAACTTCCCCAACTCCTTGGAGGCATTTTTCACCATCAAAGTAGAGAGTCTAGGTGTCTTCATGTAGATCAATGGTAGCTTTAGGAAGCTCTTTGATCACTACTTTGGATTTAGTAGTACCAAGAATGATATTGGTATCTTCTTGATTATTTGCCTCTTAATCAATAGTGAAATTATGGAAATAATATTTAAGGGATATATCCTTGTTAAGACCTTCAATATAAAGAATTTTGTCATTGGGGAGATTATCTTGAAGGTGATTTGTAGCAGGTATAGGTGCTACTACAAGTTGGTCGATGATGACTTGCCCTTTGACATATTTTTGTGTGATAATTCAAAGGTAAAATTACATCAAGAGGACTATAAATTTGACAATTTTATCTCTAGGTATAAATTCTTTGGATAAGAAATGATGAAGTGGACCAGAGTAGACAATGACATAAGTGGTTTGATAAAGCTATAGTCATAGACAATTTTAGCTATAAAGTAGATAACAAGGCAATCACGTTCTACTTTAGTATAATGTTTTTTGTAGTCAATGAGGCCTTGAATAATATAGTAAATAACATATTCTCTTTAGGTATCATCTTGCGAGGAAAGAACTTACCCAATTGATATAGGACTAGAAGAGGTAGCAAAAATTAAAGGATAACTAATCGAAGGTGGTCAAAGGGTAAAAGGATGAAATCAAATATTATTTCATGTTATTAAAATATTTATGACATGAATATATCCATTTTAGAGCATTACCTTTTTTGATAAGGGAATTAAAAGAGTAAATATGGTAATCCATTTTTGGGATGAACCATCAGATTGCCCCGAGCTTTCCAAGATAAGTGTGGATGTCAGGAATGGAAGGAGGAATGGGCATGTTGACTATAGCATTGATTTTAGAGGTATCAACATTAATACTATGAAGAAAGATTAGTAACCCTATAATTTTATAATATGTGATGCTAAAGGAACACTTGATATGGGCTAAGTATAAATTTATATTTGATTAATTAATCAAAAATGATAGCTAGATTAATGAGGTGTGTTGTGAAACTCTTAGATTTGGAAATGAGGTCATCAACATAGGTTTCTAAAATCTTGTGTATAAGATCATGTAAAATGTGAGTGATGTCATTTTGATAAGTGACTCTGATGTTTTTAAGGTCAAAAGGAAATTTGACATATAAATAGGTGACACATTCCATAGTAAATGTTATTTTATGTTGGTATTTGGGGGATATGTGAATTTGATTATAGCCTAAAAACCCATCCATAAGTGATAATATTTCATATCTAGAAATTGAATCTATGATGCCATATATTGAAGGTAAATGAAAATTATATTTTGGACATGCAAGGTTAAGATTATTAAAATTGATGCATATACAAATGACCATGGTGAATTTTTCTGAATGGGAAATATGTTTGATACCCATTAAGAATAGTCAACAGGTTTAATAAACTTGGAATCCAAAAGTTTGATAATTTCTTTATGGCACAAGGTGGAAATTTTAGGTGAAATTTTCTAATGTTTTTGTTAGACGTGTTTTGCATATGGGTAAGTGATGATGTTATGTAAAATGATACTAGGTTAAATACCTAACATATCCTCATATGACCATGAAAAAGGTTTTTTGTTACTTATAAAAAAATAAACTAAAGTTGTCATTCTCTATTAAAGTGAGTTCTTTAGAGATAGTAATGGGTCTAGGACATGATGGTGTAGCATATTATATTCTTATGTGTCTTCAATGAGCATAGAATTTCCATCTTGTAAATTATATGGAGGGTTGGAATAGAAGAAATAGGATTTATTTTAAGGTCCATGCTAGCAATGAAGTTATTAAAATTAGGATCTTTTCGTTTGAAGTTTCCAAATTTATGATATTTTAGTGGGAGTTGATGCTCTCTAGCATGGAGTAACTCAAGTATGGCTTCATCCCTAGGGAAAATGGGTAAGGGTACATAGTATTCCATGTCTAATTTAAGATCAATTATTTTATTACCATGTCTATCATATTTATAATTTATCTATTGTACATCTATTGCTTTAACATCAAGGGTAATTTTAGGTGTAGGTGGAGTTATAGGTTGATGTTGATTCAAGTTAACTAGATTGGTAATAGGTATATTAGATTTTAATGTAGATGGAGATTTAGTTGAAGTGAGGTGGATAGTATTAGTGGTATCTATAGGATCATTATAAAAATTAAAGGTTGGTGGATTAGTTGTTGATATAGAAGCTATAGATGGTTTCAAGATTTTTGAATTTTCTAGAAGCAAGATTTGTTCGACTACCCAAGGGGTATAGACAAGTGGAGGATTAATGGGAGATACATGAACTTTAGGTTTTGATTAAAAAGTAGTTGATATAATAATGACATGGATATCATGGTTAAAAGCATGTATTTTGGCTAAATTTTGTTGATAGTGTTGTACATCCAAGACCTTTGATTAGGATTGAGACATGACATAGTTTTCATAATAGGTGTGGGAAATAGTACATGAATTTATATTTAGAGGAAATTCATAAGGAGATACACCTAGATTACTAAATTTTTGAGGTGATATTTTTAAGGGGTCTTTAAATAATCTTTCCAGTCTATATTCATTACATGTGAATTCATCTTCTATGTAAGAAGCTTCATGTGCATTACATGAAGGAGTTAGTTCAGTGATATCATTAACTAAGGGGATGGTATGATTGTGTGGTAAAAAATAAGGAAGAATCCACTTTGAAAAATAAGGAGGTAACTTATTAGTGTTCTAATTATTTTTTAAATCATTTATTTCATCATCATCAAAATTAGTAAGAGTGACCTATAAATTTGGATTCATACTAATGAATTTAGGTACAGGTGAACTATTAATTCATGGAATGGTTAGAATTCAATACTTATATTTGTCATTGGGTAGTTGAATAATCCATGGATTAGGATTAGCCTTATGTTTAGAATAATTTCTATTATGAATGAATTTGATACAATGACTACTCAAGGAAGTAATATCTCTCATGTAATGTGTTCATGGGTAACCTAGGAGTATACTTTAGGATAATGGTAAATTAAGAACCATGAGCTTGGTACATATGGTCTTGGGTCTAATAGTGATGGGGATATAAATACAACCAAGTGGTTTTTTATTTATCTTATCAAATATTTGACATGTGAGATGATTTTGCTTAAGGTGATCTTTGGTATACCCAAGTTGTTTAATTAACTAAAGGGATGTAACATTAATTCCTAACCCTTTATCTATTAATAATTTTAGAATAAGGGTGGTATTAATTGTGATTTTAATGAAAAGAGGTGGGTTACCAGCTTGAAAAATAATTTCAACATTGCTCATATCTTCTTTAAGGAATTATATGGAAGGTTTGGAAGAAGTGAAAACAATTTTAATAGTGTGTACTTTTACTAGTGTAGGATCTTAAAGAGGTAGTTCCACTTCAAGGTAAAGAGGTTATTAAATATCTTGTAATTATTTCATTAAGAATTTATGGTAAATGGAGAAGTATGAACTAACTCCATGAGGGGTATTTTACAAGGCATAGATTTGAGATCCTCAAAGAACTTCCAATGATATTTAGAAAATGAAAAACCAACATGAGGCTTCGAGGGTAAAATGTTTTTGGTAGGAAGAAAACTAATTTGAGGTTCAAGTTGTGGAAGTGTATCCTCATTTGTGTCATAAGGTATGATCATGGTAGTGGTAGTGGTGTCTTTAAGAATTTATTCTTCAAGTGATGGTTTCTTAACTTTAGATACATTGATAATTATCCATTTATAATTAACTTATCTATAGATACATTGAAAATCATAAGGAGATACCAATTCTCAATATGTGAATGTATCTAAAGTGAATTTATATGTATTCATTGATTACATTAGTGGAGTATTGTAAAGATCCATTTATGGTTTTAATGTTGGGCTCAAACTCTTTTATAAAAAAGTCTTGTCTTTTAGCTTGATCAATAGCATCATTGAGAGTTTGAGGAGAAAAATATTGAACCTTATATTTAAGGGAAGGTGTTAAGGAAGTTATAGATAATTTAAATAGGTTATCATTAGTCATGTTATGATCAAATTTGTGAGTCAAAAGTTTCCATGATTTAATGAAATCATGAGGTGATTTAGAAGGGTATTGTTTATCATTAATGGAATGTATAAGATAGTTTTTAGGAAGATCATTGGGTTAAAATTCCTTAACTAGAGGATTAAATAAATATTTGAGTTTCCATATATAATGTTGAGGCAGTTGATTATACCATTTTAATATGTCTCTTATGAATCTTTTGACTAAAATTTTGGTATTAGAGAAGGTATTAGTTTGAATCCATTATTTATAAAGATGATCAAATTCTTTAAGGAAAGATGTAGGGTCTTTAGTCCCATCATATTTAATTGTTGAAGAGATATTTCCAATATCAATAGAAATAATGAAGGGGGCTAAAGGTTAATTTTGAATATTTTGGAGCATCTTGTTATGCTTAATGTGTTGAGAAATGAAATTTCTTGCAACATATCTAAAATGTGGAGGGATACATTTTTTGTTATTTTGGGGTAGGATAATAGGAGGTTGATTAACCATGTTTAATAAATTATGTTTCATTTTAATCATTTGATAAGTATTAGATGTTTACATAATGTCCATTTTTTGCACTATTTGTGTAAGAATTTGAGTCATGTCAACTAGTGGATTGGGGTTATTAGTGTTTAAAGGTGGATCGTAGGGATTGGTAGGAGGAACATTCCTTGAATTGGTATTAGGGGATGGGTTGTTGGTGGAGGATTGTTAGGGGATGAGTTTTTGGTGTTTAAAATATTTCTTATAGGGTTATTGGTTAGGCTTGTGTCAATTTCCCCTATAGTGTAATAAGGTGATTTAAATAGATAATTATCTTGAGAAGTGTGAAATGGATTTGATCCATCAATGTCATTAGTTGGATTAATTTGGACCATATTGTAGTTAAAAGATGAGGGGTGAGAAAAAGTGCACCAAGAGTGAGAATCTTATTGGGTAGCAAAGGCATGAAGGGAAAAACATCCCATATATCATTTAAATGGATTAAGGTTGTCCAAAAATATTTTGATAGGTTATTTTATGATGCTAGTAATAAGAATCTAAGACTAGAAAGTAGAGGTGAAAAATAAGAGCAAATTCATTCAGAGATAGAACTCAGCCAAGAGCTATAGAGTCAAATGGGTTGACAGACTTTGGAGGGAAGGTCAAACATTTTTTTTAAGGAAAAGACATAGTCATATGAGTAAACTATGTTCTATGGGGAGGCATTAAAGACTGACTATGTTTTATGGAAAAGAAGATTAACCAAACTATGAGAGATTGGGTCATATGGGATTATTGTATCCTATAGAAAAATATAAATATTAGGAGAAATAATCAAGTAGATCAACTATGTTTTAAAAGGTAGATAATTTTTGACAGTTATGATTGTAAATAATCTAGTGTTATTTTGTAGAATGTTTACAATAAACACATAAACATTGTATCAATCAAGTCAATATAATTGTGCCACGTAGCACAAGCCTTACACCAATGTTGGATGACACAAGTTCTACAATACAACATATAATTATTAGCGAGAAAACAACAAAAATAAAAATACTAATTTGTGTGGTCATTCCTAAATGTTTTAAATTATAATTTTTTTACAAATAATTATCAGAGAGAAAACAACAAAAATAAAAATGCTAATTTGTGTGGTCATTCCTAAATGTTTTAAATTATAATTTTTTTAGAAATAAATGTGATAGAGATTTGGCTATAATAAGGAACTAAAAAGGAAATCTAGGGATGGTTTTAGGTTGTTAAGGCTGAAAGGGATCTATATTGATGGTGGTACTAACTTGGTACTAGGTCCTACCCCCTCACTTCATAATCCCACATCAATAAGGGTTTTGGGTGTTTTTCTAATTTATACCATCAACCATGTATTTATACCCAGCGAGAAAACTAAGTTGGTTTCTTTGTTGGTGATTAAATCTAAGTAAGTATACCTTAGGTATAATTTATTTAATACTTTTTGATGTTATTTGGTTTGGAAGTGTGTGAAAAAAAAATAGTGGGACTAAAATGATAAATTAAAACCTCGTATTTATTCTATGTGTGTTATTCTAATAAATCAAGAAAAGCAATTAAAAGTTAATTAATTACTAATAAGATAAGTTAATTTTTTTACTTGAAGAGTATAGGGTTAGTTCAGATGACCATGTATGCAAATAGTACAAAACAAAATCGACTGGGTTGATGTTGTCTATTGAATCAAGATCCATAAAAATGTAGTCAAACAAATTGACTAAGTCTTCTAGGTAGGAAATTAAGCTACATAACTATGTCGATATATAAGACCTCATTTATTGTAGGGTTATAGTTTTATAGACTAAAAAATGTGAAAAATAGGATTATAAATAAAGAACATAAATGACTAAGAAGGTGGGAATGAACCTAATAATTTTGAAAATGCAAAAAAATATATTTTATACTGTGTTTTTCAGATGATGACTTTTAGCTTGCTAAAAGAGTTGACTAGGTTGACTGAGTTTGAAAACATGTATGTAAATTAGTGAACTATGTCACACAAATTGATCCAATTACCTATGGTTGAAGATGACATGCATAGATAAATAAAGAGTCGATAACAATGATTATGTGTTAAATTTATGCATAAAATGTTAGACTAAGTCGATAGATTTGATCTAATATTATAGAAATGAAATAAATAATAGATGATAATAAATGAATACATGAAGGAAAACTTGAAAGGGTTAGTTCATGTTGGGTTAACTAGAACATATACAAGGGAAAGTTAAACTAATCTACAAATCAATCCTAGCTCAAAGAAGATAAATTATCCCTTCTTTTTGTTGGTATATTTAGACAATTAGGATCATGACCAATATAGATCTTCTAGACATAACTAATGAATTCCTTACCACAAAATATCATTAGAGAGGCTTTTAAAGCCTCTAGTAAAGCAATACATACAATAAATCTAGTTAGGTCCTATGTTTTATTATTAAAGTAAATGACAAAGTAAATTAAATCTAACCTAGTGCTCACCAAAACATGTGGCACAAAATGGGGGTAATAAATATAAAAGTAAAAATGTATAGAAGAACTATAGCTAAGTCAATATAGATGTAACCCTAATGTATGGAGAGATAAATACATTCAAAATCCATTAATTATGTTACTTTTATCTACTAAAATAGAGGATTAAGAGTTAGAGATACTTACCTTGAAGACAAACCTATTGAGGATCAATATTTCCCTTGACTAATGATGCTTTTCAAGATATTATTATGGTTTATAAGGATTACTAATATAGGCCAACTCTAGGGTATATGACTTACCTAAGCATCTAATACTTTTCCACAAGACAAGACTCTTCTCTCTAGGTGTAAACCCTAAGCAATTACTCCTCAAGTATAATGGTGGAAGATAAGATCATAAATAAGCTCAAATGAATGATTAACTCTATCTCTCTCTCTAAAATGGTGAAAAGGATGTGTTTATATATAAAATATTATATGGTTTTGTCCAATAAAGTTAGCCTAATTGACCACATCCTTTAATAAATCAAGCAGCTAGATCCCAGACTAGGTTGATTGAGGCCAATCTAATCTCGTAACATGCTTATATTTTAAGAATAGGGTCAGCCCATGATGAATTTATTTGTTAAATGGAAGAAAGAGGTTTTGTATTAGGTAGGGGTTGTTTAAGGTGGTGAATTTCTTGTAAGAGTGTGTAAGGGAGGTGTCAAATATTAGGGACACGTATAGGAGAGGTTTGTGTTGGTTTCAAGTGGATGTATAGAGAACAATAATATTATAAAACATTAATGCTATACCCACCCCTTTATCAGTGCACCCTTTAAGGCATGGATTTATAGAGATTGAGACTCTATGGTTTCTTACAAGAGATAAATCATCATTAATTGACAAAGTTTAAAAATATTATGTGTATATAGCATCCACTAGTCTCCAAAGTCTTTATTGCCTCTATAAAATTCCAAAAAATAGAGCACCTATTAGATATCAATACCAAAATAGACATAAATTATACCTTGAAAACTATATAATAAATAAAACATAAAATTAAATACTTCATCATCCATGTACAACACTACATTGACATTTATTTGTTACCTTATTGACTATATCAGCCATGTACACAACTACATTGACCATGTATTACACTCAACAATATCAGTCATGTAGCAAGAATATATCAACCCTATTAAAATTTAGACTATATCAAAATTTATATACCATATCAATGTTGTAGATTTGTCAGTGATGTCATGGAAGTGTCCAGGTGAGTGGATGAAGTGTCTTGATAGTCAATTGTCAATGACAAAGTGTGCAGTGTGCTTGTCCTAGTATGCTTGAAGTAGGCTTGGTTGATCTTTAGTTATGGCATGATTAGGGATGGGTTTAAATTATTTATCATGTGTGAGGGGTACTATCAGAGGTCAAAGATGATTAGAGATCTTGTGGAAGTACATGATATTTATCTGGTTATTCATTATGTTCATCTTGGCATAGTTAGTTCTATGATAGAAAAATATGAGTAGGCAGTTTGTTGATGTCACCATTGCCACATATGGATGAGTTAGGGGGAGTTGGTAATATGTGTATGATAAAATTAGTCCCAAGTTTATATGGTTTAAATATAAAGTCATTCAAAATTTATTAAATTTCAAATTTGGCCTTCTAGGTAGATTGTAGAGGTTCTTATACTTAGCCAATCTGTCACTACACATCATGCAGATATGTATGAACCAGAAAGTTTTTGAATTTATTTTATGTATTTATAAATTAATTTTTGATCAAATTTTTACATGGAGTTGTTTTTAATAGTTTGAAGAAGCTACCTTGAAAATTTTGAGTCTTGAAGTGTTTTCTAGCTCAAGTGATAAAGCTTCAAAGTTACTCTAGCAGACTATGATGGGCCAGAGACCATCAAGTTTAATCACGTTAAAGTTTGAGGTCATTGGTATAAAAGATCCAATGGTGAGTGCTTAATCATACATATCAATATCAATGGTACATATAAATTTAACATGTCAAAGGTTTCATGTAATAGTGATAAGTGTCACAAGCTCATTAAACTGATAAAAGATCAACGGTGAGTGGCGATTCATAATTATAAAGATCAACGACGTGGGAAAAGTAAAAAAGACAACAAATCATGTGAGACTACCAAGTGGAAAAAATACATGGACTAAAAATAAAGTGTTTATAAGGCATATGAGGGTGTCAAGTGTCATAATCATGGGAGTTCTAATCTAGATCTAACAGTGAACATTGCAAAATAAAGACCAAGCTACTTAAAATAGATCAATGGAGTGCATTTGTTTCAAATTTTTAGGAAGCAGTGAGATGATGATAAGTTATCAATGTTTAATAATAAAACAAAGGTAAAGACTGAGATACTTTCAAGGAGATTGATGATTCATATTTGTTCAAACTATAAGAGAGCACAAGATGAGATCAACATTTTCAAAGTTTAACAATTGCTTAGTGACCATTGGAATTCAAATATTCAAATTTGTGAGGAAAGACTAGTCTATAATTTTTGTGCTATAAATTTTGATATATACATAATTTTATCATGGTGTAAAGGCAAAGTTGTAGAGGAATTCATGGAGCATCAAGAGAACCTAGTTATAAGGTTTAATTACTTGTACAGTCAAAGATATGGAGCTCCAAAGTTGACTGTGTATGTGTTCATGCTTTCCAAGAAACCCAAGAAGGGTAATTGAGTTGTTCTTGATGGTATTTTGATGTTTTAAGATGAACTAAGTCTTAAAGCATGTTGTAGAATTCATGAAGATCATCTGTGTGGATTATGGAGACTTCATCAATCTAGATTCTATATGATCAAAGGCTTAGAAGTTGATTGTGTGTTCATTCTTGGTGATTGTTTGTACAAAATGATGTTTAGGATAATTATACTATAGTATAAGGGTGTTGTGATGGATGTTGTCACTTAAGGTTGACCTATAGATCATGTCACATGGGTTTATGTATTATTAAAGTGTTCTTATGTTCTAAGTTTGCTTGAAGAAGTGTCAAAGAGGTGAATAGGTCTCTATAGGACCTAAAAGGAAACTTAGGCCTATTTGAAAGATGGTATTGCTTAAAGGTGACCCATGTAGATGCCTTAAGAGTGAAGGTATGTGTTGTGGCCAATAAGGAAGGTTGTGAACATGATATTCATGAAGAATCTATGAAAATTAAAACCAAATATGGTGTTTTTTAGACTTAAAATAAGAGGTGTGTGTGAGTTGAAGAGTGAAGGAAAGAAGGAAGGGTGTGTGCCTAGTGGATCGGTTATAGAGCAGAGCAGATTGATGACTATGTGTATGACCTATAGGTCATATTTATGATTTCATAATAATGATTTTGTAGGTTTGAATATTGAAGATGAGTGAAGAGATCTAGAGTGATCTAAAAGGATGTTTTGGATGCCTTGAGTGTGATTGCAGGATAGATGATATATATGTAAGCTTGGTGTTTGATTTGAGAGGTAGATCAAAGTGTGGATTGTGTGTATGACCATTTGGTCATGTTGTTGAGGTTATGATAGATTTGTTGCTAAGAAGTGTAAAGTGATAAAAAATGTGGTTTTAGATGTTTGTGGCTATATGAATAAGTGAAGGGGGTTGATATACATTATATCTCCATTAGATTGGCAAACAACTAGTGTTCAGGAGATGTTCATATCATAGGTGTTGGGAGGGTACTCAACATCTAGGTTAGAATGACTTGCCATCCTAGGGGTAGTGATCCTTGTGGAATAGGTGTTTCACTAAATTTTGGTTAGAAAGACTTGACCATCCTAAGGGTAGGTGTTCCTTATGGAACATGTGTTTCACTAAATTTTGGTTACAAGGACTTGACTATCCTAGGGGTAGGTGCTCCTTGTGGAATGGGTGTTCTATTAAAATCTCTTATTTGTAATATCTTATATGACAAGTTGTCCATATGTTTTAGGCTTGAGATTGGGTTTTATTCCCCAAAAGGATTTCTCACATAGATCTTATGTTGTGTGTATGTGATATTGCATTATCTATTATTAATTACTATAAACATCTTGAATGTTTCATGACTAGTTGTATTGAATGCTTAAGTGTTTGAAGGGTTTGGAAATTTAATTGGATTGTTTACCACCACTGATTTACCCCACTTTAGTGGTTTGTACCTCTAATAATTGGTATGAGAGTAGGTCCTTCTTGAAAGTTTAACCACTTAAAGGTGATCAAAGGTATAATGGTTGACAAAGAGAATATGTCTTATCTTCAAGACAAAATAGTGTGTGCTTTATCAAATATCAATGCAAGCATGGATGATGTGAAGATGCAAGTGAAATATCTAAAAGCAATAGTAAAGAATTTGCAGGTCATGATGGATAAAAGTCTTAACCAAAGGATGGACCAATTGGAAAATAAAGTCATGACTTACTCAGATGTGCTCTTATCCAAGGAAAAAAGGGATTTCAGGCATTAAAATTCATGCATTGATAATGGTCAAGATAAAGGAATGTCAAATATGAATAATGTATTCAATGGGTATTGCTTATCCTACAATCAATTTGGTCATAGATATAGGAATTATGTTTTCTCTCCATAGATCAAAAGGGATCTCATATGCTAAAATTGTAACCAATAAGGTCATATAGCCAAGAACTACAAAAGATATTTTTGGAAAAAAGATATACAAGTCATTGACATCATCAAATGGTTTAAGGAGACTAAGTCTAATATTGAAGAAGAAAAGATGTATAATTCAAGTGATCCACCAAAGGAAGAGTAAATGCTTATTCAAATAGCCTTGAATACTCAAGAAGATGAGAACAAGAGATGGTTCATAGTTAGTAGATTACCAAATCATATGAAAGGAGACAAAATCAATTTTATCTCTCTCAAGAAGAACAACCCAAGTTTAGTGAGGTTTGGTGACAACAAATTTTCTAACATAATTGGCAAAGGTACTATGAGTTTGGACAATGGTCATACTAGGATTGAGAATGTCTTATATGTAGAATGTTTGAAACATAATCTTTTAAGTGTGAGCCAAATGTGTAAGGAAATGTTGTAACTTTTCATGATGATGTATGTGAAGAAAGGCAAAATCTGGTAGATTAGTTGCAAATACTTATAAAATAGATAACAACATGTATGTATTTCATGAATCCAAGGAGGAATGCTTCATGAGTCAATTGGAAGAAATATAGATTTGGCATAGAAGGATTGGACATATAAATTTTGATAATATGGTAAATATCAGTTCAAAGGGATTGGTAAAGCACATGCCCAATATTTTTAAGATTCCTCATTCTCTTTGCAAGGCATGTCTTCATGGGAAGAAAATAAAAAAAAGATACAAATCTAAGGAGTTATCCACTAAAAATAAATTATAAATGATACACACTAATCTATGTGAACCTATGAGAACTCAAAGTATTCAAGGTAACAGCTACTTCATGCTTCTCATTGATGATTTTACTAGGATGACTTGGATATTTCTTTAGAATAAAAATCAATAGATTTTGCATGATTTATGGAATGTAAAGTGCTTGTGAAAAATGGTCAAGGGTTAAATATCAAGTGTGTAAGATTAGATAGAGGAGTTGAGTTTTGGTCTCATGTATTTAATGATTTTTGTGAGAAACAAGGGAGAATCAAGTAATATTCTGCTGCTAAAACACCACAACAAAATGGTGTTATTGAAAAGAAGAATAATATTGTTCAAGAGATGATTAAAACCATGCTTCAAGATGCCAAATTATCATATGGTTATTGGGAAGAGGCAACCAACACTTCAATTTACATCTTAAACAAGTGTTAAATCAGATTAAATGGTGATAAGACTCATTATGAGTTATGGAAGAATGAAGTAGATAATGTCAAACATTTTAGAGTGTTTGGGAATGGCTAATTCATCAAAAGAGATGAAGAGAATCTTGAAATTTTTTATTTAAAGTCTAATGAAGGCATATTCTTAAGTTACTCTTCTATCAGTAATACCTATAGGTGCTTCAAAAAGAGACTTCACAAGATTGTTGAAAGTTCAAATGTAAGGATGGATGAGACAAGTAGAGTCAAGAAGCTAAAATTGCAAGTAAGTGACTCAATTCAAAATTTTATTGAAAATAATGATGAATTATATATTCAAAAAAATGGTGAAGATGAAGAGGAAGAATAAAGATAAGACTCTAAAGCTCCATCTAGAAGAATTTAGAAAAATCATCTATTCTCTCAAATTATTGGAAATGTTAGTGCAAGTTTGTAGACTATAAGGATACTATCGATCAATCAGAATCAATAAGAATAAGCTCTATTATCCATGGTTACACCCAAAACATTCATAGAAGCTAATAAATATGAAATTTGGAATGGTGCAATAGATGACTAACTTGATCAAATAGTAAAGAATGAAACATGGGATTTAGTTCCTAGGCCAAAAGATAAAAATGTGATAGGTACCAAGTGTGTTTTCAAAAATAAGATGAATGAGAAAGGAGAAGTCACAAGGAAAAAATATAGATTGGTGTGTAAAAGATATGCTCAGGTTGAAGGAATATATTTTGATGAGACTTTTGCTCTTGTGGAAAGACTGGAAGCAATTAGACTCTTCCTAGCATATGCAAGTTTCAAAGGTTTTAAGGAATACCAAATGGATGTGAAATATACATTCTTGAATGATAAATTAGAAGAAAAAGTCTACATTGAGTTACTTGAATTATACTTCATGTCAAATAATCAATATTTTGTGTGTAAATTGAAGAAGGATCTTTATGGTCTTAAACAAGCTCCTAGAGATTGGTATGACAAGTTAGATAAGTATCTTTTTATTCAAGGTTTTAAAAAAGGGGTAGATGATAGTAATTTAAAGAAGGAAAACATCAATTGATAGTGGTTTTATATGTTGATGACATTTTTTTTGAACTGATAATGATAATATGAATAGAGAGTTTGTAGATACTATGAGGACTGAGTTTGAAATGTCAATGTTGGGAGAACTTTTCTTCTTCTTAGGATTGTAGATTAAAAAAATTGATGGATGGATATTCATTTAAAAATCTAAATACATCAAGGATAGGATAAGGAAGTTTGACATGATGGATTGTAATCTAATGATCATTGGATGCAAATTAAGTAAACTAGATAACTCACCAAAAGTTGATCAAACTTTGTATAGATCCATGATTGGAAGTCTTTTGTACTCTACTACTTATAGGCCTGATATCATGAAAGTAGTTGGTTTTTTAGGAAGGTTTTAAGTTGATATTAGAGAATACGACTTGAAAGCAATAAAAAGGATCTTGAGGTATATCAAACGCACCATAGAGTATGGTTTATGGTATCCCAGGAGTAAATAATTTGCTTTGAAACCATATAATGATACAGATTGGGAAGGATTTGTGGATGATAGGAGAAGTACCAATGATGGGGTATTCTTCATGGGAGAATTATAGGTGTCTTGGCTAAGTAATAAGTAAGCCTCAGTGTCTCTATCAACTATAGAAGCTGAGTATATAGCAGCTACCTCTTGTTGCATCCAAGTCATGTGGATGAAACAAACTTTGGAAGATTATAAGGTAAGACAAAATGGAACTTGTCCTATCTATTGTGACAATACTAGTGAAAGTTATATCTCAAATAATTTTATTATGCACTAATAAACTAAGCACATTCCTATTATATATCATTTTTTGAGAGAATAAGTGAGTAATCAAAGTGTTAAGTTGGAGTATGTGCCTATAAAAGAGTAACTTATATATATTATGACCAAACCATTATAAAAATCTAAATTCGAGTATCTAAGACAAAGTTTGGGTGTCATTTCTTTCTCTATGAGTCAATATAAGGTCTTTTGGTTAAGGGGGAACAACAAGTTCATGAACTTGTTCCAGAGGTGGCTTGAGAGAGAAGACTAGTAAGCCTATGTGGTGGTTCTTCATGGTGTATGGAGATTTGAAGATGCTAAAAAGGTGTAATGGCTCAGAGATATTAGGGGGAGTCCCTCTAAATTTTGTTTTGGTGAGCTCCATCAGATTTTAATGCTTTTTCATATTCCTTCTTCATTGGTTGAAGAGAGTGTTGGCATGTAGCAAGAGGAATTTGTCAAGGTAAATAAGAGGTAGGATCAAGGTAAGGGGGATTTTGTATCATATTTATAAGGTGGTAATATCCTATTGGTGGTCTTTTTAGGTATTCAAGATTAGTTTGTAACCACTTTGTTATTGTGCCAAAGGGGGAGAAGGTTCTTATTGTGAGAGTGCTTGAAGAGAAAGAAGGAAAGTGAATTGTATGATGGGTATTTACATCAATGAAAAAGGGGGATATTGTTTAAGAGTTTTTAGTAATGTCATGGAAGTGTCCAAGTGAGTGGATGAAGTGTCTTGATAGTCTAAGTGTCAATGAGAAAGTGTGTAGTGTGATTGTCCTAGTATGTTTGAAGTAGGCTTGGTTGATCTTCAATTTTGGCATGATTAGGGATGGGTTTGAAGTATTGAGCATGTGTGAGGGGTCTTATAAAAGACAAAGGATTATTTTAGAGTTTGTGAAATTTAATGGGATTCATCTGGTTCTTCTTTATGTTCATCTTGGCATAGTTATTTCTATGATAGAAAAATTTGAGTAGGCAGATTGCTAACATCACCATTTCCACGTATGGATGAGTTAGGGGGAGTTGGTAATATGGGTGTGATAAAATTAGTCCCAATTTTATATGGTTTAATTTTTATGTCATGAAATTGAGCATAATTTTTTTTATTAAGGTTAAAATTTATCCTTCTAAGTAGATTGTAGAGGTTCTTATACTTAGCTAGACCGTCACTACACGTCATGCATATATGTATGAACCAAAAAGTTTATGCATTTATTTTAGGTATACATAAAGTCATTTTTTATCAAAGGTTTACATGGATTTGTTTTATATAGTTCCAAGAAGATACCCTAAAAATTTGGATTCTTGAAGAGTTTTCTAGCTCAAGTTATAAATATTCAAAGTTGTTCTAATAGATTGTGATGGGCCAGAGAGTGTCAAGTTTAATCACGTTGAAGTATGAAATCATTGGCATAGAAGATCCAAAGGTGAGTGCTTAATAATATATATTGATATCAATGGTGGATATGAAATCAACATTTCAAAGGTTGTACATGCTAGTGACAAGTTTCACAAGCTCATTAATTTGACAGAAGATCAATGGTGAGTGGCAGTTCATACTTGTGAAGATTAATGGTGTGGTTTAAGTCAAAAAGTCAAGAAAGCATGTGGGACTACCAAGTGGAAAAAGTGCATGGAATAATATCAAAGTGTTTATAAGGCATGTGAGGGTGCCAATTTTAATAATCATAGGAGTTCTGATCTAGATTTAATTTTGAGTATTGTAAGATAAAGACTAAGCTACTCAGAAGAGATTGATGGAGTGTATTTGTTCAAAAATTTTAGGAAGCAGTGAGATGATGACAAGTGCTTGATGTTTAATAATAAATCAAAGGTAAAGACTGAGATAATTCTAAGTAGATCAATGATGCATATTTGTTCAAGTTATGAGAGGGCATGAGATGAGGTCAACATGTTTGAAGTTTAATAGTTGTTCAGTGACTATTGGAATTCAAATATTCAAATTTGTGAGGGAAGACCAATCTATAGGTTTTGTGCTATAAATTTTGATATATGTAGAATTTGATCATGGTGTAAAAGGAAAATTTGTAGATGAATTTATGGCACATCTATAGAACCTATTTATAAGGTCTAATATTTTGTACAGTCAAAGATGTGGAGCTCTAAAGTTGACTATATATGTGTTCATGCTTTGTAAGTAACTTGAGAAGGGTAATTGAGTTTTTATTGATGGTATTTTGATGTTTTAAGATGAATTAAGTGTTGGAAAATGTTTAAAAACTAATGAGTACCATCTATGTGGATTATGGAGGTTTTATCAATCCATATTTTGTATGATCAAAGCCTTAGAAGTTGAATGTGTATTCATTATTGGTGATCATATATACAGAATGATGTTTGGGTTAATTGTGCTATAGTAGAAGGGTTATGTGATGTATTTTATCACTTAAGGTAGACATATAGATCATGTGGCATGGGTCTATGTAATGTTAAAGTGTTATTGTGTTCTAATTTTTCTTAGAGAAGTGTCAAAGAGGTGAATGGGTCTCCATATTAACTAAAAGGACACTTAGGCCTATTTGAAAGAGGGTACTACTTAAAGGTGACCCATATAGATGCCTTAAGATTGAAGTCATGTGTTATGGATGATGAGGAAGGTTGTGAACATGATTTTCATGAATAATATATAAAAGGTGAAACAAAATATGATGATTTATAGACTTAAGAGATGAGGTGTGTGTGAGTTGAAGACTAAAGGAAGGAAAGAAGGGTGTGTGCCCAGTGAATGGATTACAAAGCAGAGAAGATTGATGACTATGTGTATGACCTATAGGTCATATTTATGATTTCAAAATCATGATTTTTTAGGTTTGAAGATTGAGGATGATAAAAGAGGTCTAGAGTGATCAAAAAGGATGTTTTGGATGCCTTGAGTGTGAACAAAGGATAGATGATATCATGTAAGCTTAGTGGTTGATTTGAGAGGTGGATTAGAGTGTGGAGTGTGTGTATGATAATTTGGTCATGTTATTAAGGTTGTGATAGATTTATTTATAATAAGTGTAGAGTGATCCAAAATGTGTTTTTGGATGTTTGTGGCCATGTGAAGAAGTGAAGGGGGTTGATATACATTGTATCTCCATTGATTGGTAGGCAATCAATGTTCAAGAAATGTTCATATCATAGGTGTTGGGAGGGTGCTTAACATATAGGTTATAAGGACTTGACCATCATATGGGTATGTGATCCTTTTGGAATAGGTGTTTCAATAAATTCTAGTCAGAACAATTTGACCATCCTAGGGGAAAGTGCTCCTTGTGGAATAGGTATTTCACTAAATTCTGGTCACAAAGACTTGACCATCTTAGGGGCAAGTGATCCTTGTAAAATGGGTGTTCCACTAAAGTCTCTTATTTATAATACATTATAAGAAAAGTAGTTCCATGTTTTTGAAGGCTTGATATTGGGTTTTATTACCCAAGAGGGTTTCCCACATAGATTTTGTGTTATGTATATGTGATCTTGCATTATCTATTGTTCATTGGTATAAACATCTTGAATTTTTTGTGACTAGTTGTATTGAATGCTTAGGTGTTTTAAAGGTTTGGAAATTGAATTGGATTATTTTACACCACTAATTAACCCCCTTTTTAGTGGTTTGTACATCTAATAATCAACCCTTTATACAAACTAAATTGACCAACATGTACATTTTTAGTGATATTTATACACAATCAACCATGACCTACTTTCTTGGCCTCCCTAAATATAAATATATTGACTACCATAAATTCCATTGACTAGTCTTAAAAATATTCCCTTTTCAACTCATCAACCCAATCAATACCATATTATTTATGTGGTGAATTTTCACTAAATTGACATAAAAACCCTGAACCTATTTTTTGAAATTTTATCTCCTACCCATGTCTCATTTAAATTTTTACTCTATTGCCACACTTTCTAGGGAAATTTCATTACACAAATTTTCCCTAGCATTTACTTTTCCTAATATAGTACATTTTAATTCCAAAAGGTTAAAAATTAACAATAAATGCACCCCATACCTAGATTACCCCATTTGCCACTACAATATATCCTCCAACACATCCACCTCCTTGAGCTTGGGCCATCATCTCTCTCTTTACTAATTTTGATTAATAAACTCTAAGTTATAGAAATAGAAAATGTGCAAATGAATAGTAATTGATCCATTTTATAGTAAATTTTCATAATTTTAAACTTTTAATTATTTACTTGAAATTCCATATTTTTCTCATAAATTTATTTCTTTAAATCCTTTCACAAACTAAAATAATATTTAGAATCCTAAAAAAATAGAGAATTTTTTAGTGCTAACACCATATTTTTCCAAAAAAATAAAATTTATCTTATTTTTCAGGTTCATCTCTTGTTTTGCACACTAGACACCTTTCTTCATCTACTTCACATGCAACTTATCTTAAACAACAACTAGGTAAATGAAGGTACATATTTATAACATTATTTAATATCATTAATTTTCCACTTTATACTACAATTTGTTATCTTATTTAGTGTGTTACTACTTTTTTTTATTGAAGCACCATCCCATGTTACACTCTTATGACACATGATGAGATTCGAGTGGGAGACATGTATACACACAATATTTTTAATATTTATCATTTACCAATGTTTTCTCTCTTGTAATAACCTACTAATTTTTGATATTTTTGATTTCACACCTTAAAGGTTACACTAGGAAAGGGTTGGTCAGATTGATGGTGCTTCACAATAGACAATTTTTATTTATCTATCATACATATATCCACTACACTTCCTCCATAATTAATTACCTAAGAAATATTACTCATAATAACACTTAACTAAACTGAGACCTATCTTTTCCAACTATATCATCCTGAGTCAATGCATTATTTTATGTTTCTTACCAAAATTTGAACTAGGTTAACCTAGGTCAATGTAATCTGAAAGTCACGATATACATTTCACAACTAATTTGGCCCAAACTAACCTAGTTTGAGGGTAAATGGTAAATTTTAAATTAAATTTAGGTGGTTTTATATTGTTAGATAATATTTTATAAAGGGTTAGCATCATAATGATTATAAATATAAGTCTCAACTCAATCTAATAAAGAGTACCATTCATTTTAACACTATTATTGCTCATAATTATACTTAAGTCTACATTTGGAGAAGCCATCACTTAGGTTTTTCCTTAGAGGGAAAATATTGTCTTATATAATCTTGGATGTAATAAGAGGAGTCATTTTATACTAGATCTTGATTCAACCATTATGATCTTTATAATCAAAACAATCTCTTACAAATCACCATTGGCTAAGGGATACATTGAGGTTTGATGGGTTATATCAAATTAAGTATTTATAACCCTAGATATTTCATTTGGTAGATATATATTGCATAGTTAATAGCTTGAATGTATAATTCATGTTTTTAATCTCCTCTACACTTATAATTAGTGTGGCTATAGGGTGTTTCAAACTTGCCTTTTCCCACTCTAGGTAGCCTAGGCCCCCATTTTCCTATTATGGTTTCTTAACCTTTTTAGTTTAATCATCCCCATTTATTTGTATTTATAGTATGGAAATATTAGATTAAATTAATATTATATTACCTAGTTAGGGTTATTCTATTATATTTATTGCTTAGATACTTTGGAACCCTCTCCACTGATGTTTTATTATAGGTGCTCCTCTCTCTAGTTTTAGCGAATCCATTTGGTCATGCCCTGATATAAATAAGTACCAACACCCTCTATTTGTTTATCTTATTTGAGTTTAGACATCTTATATAGGATAAATTATAGGTTAATCCTAGCTTTTTGCATACTATTTACACAAGGGATTATGTAGTAGTTAAGTGATGTAGGTTGCATAACTATCAAAGGTCTTGTATGAGTCATTTGGTTAGGCATCGACATAGATATTTGTTAGAATCCTTATGTTTCCTCCAAACCTAAAGGTGAAAAATCAATAATAATATCAATATTATAATTATAAAAAACTATGGTAGGGTGTACAATGCAAAATAATGGTTCCTTTTTTTACATTGAAAGTATACCTTTTTCATTTTATGCAATTTTAGAAACTAAAAGGACTTCAATTACTTTGGGTATATCTTGTGTCATTTGATGGAGTCCTCATAATGTGGATAAAATTTTTACTTGTGAATTATCTACTCCATTAAGTTCATCATGATGGATCCTATCTAAGCCTTCATCATTATTTTGTTCATTATTATCATATTGATTAGCTTGTTCATTACGGTTATCTTCTTGAAAATATTCATGAGCAGTTTGTTAATAAAGAGAAATCAAACCATTGTTTGAATTAAAGGAATCCATTTTAGTAGTGTTTAAATGGATTTTAATGTGCTCAATATGGACCCCACTTAACCTATCACTACTCCTTAAAGTAATAAAGGTGGTAGGTTTTTTATATGGCATTAAAAATAACATGGAAAGAATATTTTAAACAATAACTAAAAATATAATACAAAAAGATTTTTTTGTGTATGGAGATTAGTAAATTCTCATAAAATACAAGCTTAAAATAAAGTGCTTTTAGTGTCATCTATTAAACCTGAGGTTGAAATAAATTCAAATATCAGATCCAAAGTTGAAATAATGTTCTTTTAGTGTTAGATATCAAGAATTTATCTAAACCCTCAGATAAGTTCTTTTGAAGCAGTGCTTGAATAAAATGTCAATTTACCAATATGTTTTATCATAAATTTTAAATAATAGGGTATTAAATCTAATTAATATAAAATTATTTTAATTATAAAAAATATTGTAAAATATATTACATCTACTAAAATTAAGGAAAAGTACTAAATTTAAAAGAGCATGATTGAATGAAAGAAGGTTAACTGTGAACAACACAAAAGACTTAGATATTTTTTGTTTGTAACCTAACTATTTTAAACCAAAAAGAGTTTGGAACTAATCAACAAATCTAACTATGATTATGAAACTAACATTGTAACAATGATTGTTTTAAGTCAAGAACATCAAGAATGGGACAAGATCAGATATCACTATTATCATCTACTAGTCAATTCTATCCTTTATAGAAAATTAGGTAAATTAGGTCATAGCCACTTTTTCATGATTTAAACATGCATGCATCTAGAAAATTTACCTTCATATGTACATGAATGACCTAAAAGTAACTTCTTGAAAATTTAAACCCTAATCGGGCTTGTAATAGCTTAAAACCTATAAAGATAAAGGGGAAAATTTAATGGGATAATCCTAACCCAATCACTCCCATGATGATTTATTCTTTATTACATGTCCGATACTTTGAATATTGTAATCAAGCCCACATATCTCTCTGACTTATAGTTGTTTATGTGACTGTGTTCCTTTTGCTACATGTATGCATCTAGAGATGGTTTGAATACTTGATAATACTTTGATTTAACTTGAGTATAAAGATCTTGATTTATCTAGGGATTATTTCAAATTATTAGAATAAAATTTGGAAATAATAGGGAAAATTTTCTTAGTGTGAAATGGTGTAAGTGTGCCTCAATATTGAATTTGCCAAGTGATAGAATAAATGACTTAGATGTGCCTTTATAGCAATACAAAATGGAAAACCTCATGCTACCTATCCTAAAAATATAAACCAACCTATAAAAGAGGGCCTAAAGATGAAAATTACTCATTTATAAGGGGAGGGTTAGGATCAACCCATATGGGTAAAGTAAGATTGCAACTATTGACTGGTTAATCCTATCCTGAAGGGAAACATGCAAAATTTAGAATCTAGGATGTTCATACAAATTATTAAATGGGTTTTAACAAATTAAGAACATTTTTATAGGTGTAAGATAACAACTTATAAATGGATGGGTTCATATAAGTATCTAGGATAGAGTGAGGTGGTGAAATAAGCCTAAATTAAGTACTCAAGTGATCAAAGTGAAAGTGGGATAAAACTAACATTATCAAGAATTGATGACCGAATTTGAGTGACTACATTGGGTAACCATCCCAAAGTATTGGATTTTTTTACGTGACCCAATAATAGTATTTTATTTGCCTCTTTGTATCTCTCTTAATGCTTTATCTTTGGCTTCAAAAAAGTTAATATTTTTTCCCTAGTGTAGATTTGTATCTCCCACTCTCTATAACATAAATAAGACCCCAAATAAATGTTGTCTCTTTATAAATAACTAATAGAATTTTGGATAGTATATTGTATCTATTATGGCCTAAAATGTACCCCCTTCCTCCATGAAGGAGGAAGATAAATTAGAGGACCTATGTTTTATAGGATTTTAGGGATGTGGTCTTTATTTTCCCCCTTAATTAATCTCTCAAACAACCCTTCACATTTACTCTTTAGCTTAGTTGTAACCAATGATGTATTCCCAAGAGCAACCATTAATCAAGAGGTAAATTTAATCTACTAAGTAAATTAGAAGAAGAGTGTGAGTATGTGGTCATGAATAGCTTACCCAAATAATAAGGTCCATTATAATGATCAATAGTAATATTAATAAGAATTAATAAATTGTAAGAGAGGGGAGAGAATATAATGTAATTTATATTTCTTAGAGAAACAATAACTAATATAACCATGTCTACTTCCTTCATCTTCGATCTCTGATCCTACTTTTTTTCAAGCATATCCCTTCAAACCTCAACTTTTTCATCCCTCACCTCATTGATTCTATAATCAATAAGATTTATAATAGTGAAATGTTATTCTTCTTAAGGGTCATGCCTGAGCTACAAATCCACCTTCTCCTTCTCATGCTTTTTTTATGTCATCACCTACATTACACTTACACCCAAATACCATAACTACATGATACTTATTTTTATCTCTTTAAATTTTATATTTATATACCTTAGGTCTCCATATATGTCTAGTGAATTTAATATGACATGCATAAAACAAAATAAGCATGACATAATACATAATGAAAGGGCACCTTTGAATAGTTAAGAATTTGAACATGTTTTTGGTTGCCATGGTGATCTCAAAAATTGTAGGGATTCTCTCATGTAGGTCCATGTCCATAAAAAAAATATCCATAGAGTGATAATTTATCTTTAAAACTCCCTCACCATAATACACAAATGAACCCAAATATTTTCCAATTTCTTGTAGAATTATATATGACTATGGCTTTGGATTCCATTCTCAGGTCAAAACACATATACTATCTATTTAGGGACAAGGAAGAAGATGAAAAATAACATATTTTCTAAAAAATCCTCCCTATATCTTATGTTTACCTAAAGGTAAAGGATAACCATAATTCTAATAGTCAATGAAATTAGAAATTCTAATAGTCAAATAAATTTCACCACCACAAATACTACAAGGACATCCAATATACCAAAAAGAGAAAATAAAAATGGGGTTGCTAAGGAATTTTAGGTTAGGGTGGGTGGCTAATTTTCCATTCATTAAAAATATTGAAAATAAAAATAAAAATAAATCTCCCAAGAAATGCAAATGCAAAATTTATATATGGAAAATTGGCAAGGAGAAGAAAGATGACCATATTAAAAACATGGATGAAGATATTGCACTAGCTCAATGTAAAGAAATTTAGAGAAATGGAAAATAAGATGAAATAAATAGTTAAACAACAACAAATTGGTACCTTTAATTAAAATTATATTGGTGATGTTATATTAAAAATTCAAAAATGTTTTTTGTAATTTTTTGATTTTGATGTTCATTTAGGTATAGAATTTCATGAATCATTATTCCATTTTAAAAAACTATCATATTATCTGAAATAATTATTATTTATCTCAAAGCCAAAAATTAGTTTCCAATCACAAGATGCATTTCCAGGCTTGTGATGCATTTCAACACATGTGAGGTATTTCTAAGGCTATGATGGATTATGAAGCCAACAATACATTTCTAAGCCTGCAATGTATTTTGAATCTCATGATGCATTTATAAGCATGCAATGAATTTCCAAGCTTACTATGCATTTATAAGCATGTGATACATTTCCAAGCCTTATATAATATCTATTTTATTGATATGACCATTTTAACTACTAAAAAATGATATCCTATTGGTTCTATTATTTGTTTTTCTCATATTAATTACTTTAATGACATCTCACATGATTTTCATACTTTGAAATCTAAATTTCAAGTTAAGTGAGGAAGATAATGATGATCCAAGTAATATATTATCATGAAATAATTTATAAATGACCTTTATTAAATGTTGAAAAGGTAAAGCCCCTTCCTAAACTTTACTATAAATAAATTCTTATCTTATTAAATTATGTACTCATTTCTTCCAAAGATGAAAAATTACCAAAGAGAGTCTACTCTACTATATTTTGGAATGATTCTATGGCTTATTACAAGGTATACGTGCTCATTTTTTATGCACTAGAATAATTTTGACTAAGAATATCTAGAAAGGGAGCTGCCATTTATTCCAAATATTCAACACTCTGCATCGCTCAATTCATTGGTAGAAAGATGAGGTTGATGTTTCCTAAATTGCTTCATCTACTCCAGTGGTAGAATTTCACAATATTTTAAAAACATTAATTTACTTATGGTGAATAAAGAATAAGAATATATATTTTGTTCAAAGTTCATAATATTTCTTGCCTCATTAGTCCTCTCCAACCATTAGTCATCATATAAGAACATATGCCTGAAATTAATGGTTAGGATTGTAAGTAATTTCTACCAACACTTAATACTTCTTAGGTGTAAATGCATGTTTATACTATTAAAAATTATGATAATAAATTATTCAAATGTAAGAAAACATTATATACTAATTATATAAGAAAATGCATATTTATGATATTTTTTATATTTTTTAAAACATAGAATGTTTTACCAAACATGTAGTGTAATTTTAACCATGTGATGATTATGTGACCATTTGATAATTATGCAATCCAGTGATGTTATTTATGAATGAAATGTTTTTCTAATAATGTGATTAATTTAAAATTATGTGATGTTTTCCAAGTATTTGATGATTTTACAAGCCTAAAATATAAATTAGTTTACAAGGATCTTTGATACATAATTTTTCACACTTTATATTTATTATGTTGATGGATTATTTTTTATGGTGTTTAAATTAATATATTCAATTATTTTTAATTAAAATGTTTTAATTGTTATGTATTTGATATTATGCCATTATTAATTATCAAATATACCAAGAAACATAATTGGTAAATAAGGGTTAAATGGTCCCTTAACCTTTTCTATTAAAATATCAAAGCTATTTATGTTTATATTATTGTATGAAAAAAAATCATACAAACTAGATAATAACATCTATATGAAAACTAAAAACTAACATATATGTACTAGATATAATAAAAATATCTCTATCTTTCCAAATTTCAAACAACCTTCAAAAATTGCCAAAGACCCCAATTTGAGGAACTATCACAAATCCATTTCATGGCATGCCCAAACCAACATCCATTTCACTTATTTCATGAATAAAATTCCCCATGTAAGAATAATCCATCTTAGCTACCATCAATATATATTTAACTTCATTGGCAACCACATCGACTCTGCATCATTGTAGAAAGGATGACAGTGATTTAGGGGAAAACTAAAGAGAGTCATATCCAAGACTAAAAAAATTCTTGCCTAGAGTGTTGGCCCTCCACCAAGTAACTCTACATTTTACCCTTAAAATAAATGAACCAAAATAACCTTTAATCTAATTCTTTTAAGATATCCATGGAAACCAAACCATAAAACTCCATGCCAAATACAAGTATCATTCTAGGAATCATTGAATTTGTCACATTCAAAGACTTATCCAACCCCCTATGAACTTAGGCTAAATAAGCATAGTATCCAATTTATTAATTAATATTTTATATTGAATGAATCCTATGAGTTTTTTCACAAAGTATGATGCAACTTTAGAGTTAACTTTTCTTGTCATTTCAATATAGACATAATTGTTGTTCATTCTAAAATCCTGCTCTTAAAGCACTCATGAGATTTAATGTTCACATAGAAAAGCAAGGGACAATACATGGTATAGAATTTCCCCTCATTAAATTTGAGACTAATGTTGGTTCAATAAAAGGACCAAGTAGTTTAACCAATTTTATTCAAAGATAATGAACTATTACCACCTAAGGCTCAATGTGTATTTGATGACACCTGGAATTATTATTAGCTGATTGATCTTGATTATTGATTGTTATATCTATTTTTTATACTTTACCACTTTATAAATTAGGGGATGGTGTTTCAATTTCCAAACAAACATAAAAATATAAGAGAAAAGAAAACATAAAATGAGATTATATTCAAGAGAATGCTAATGCTTGAGAACCGAAGCATGCCAAGTGACAATTATACCGCTATGTACCTAGTTCAATAATTGCACAAACATTTACCCACTCAGTGTCCAAGATTATAAGGAATACCAATATGAATATTCTACTTGAATGTTCTTCACATAATGTAAACACTCAAAATATTTTTAGAAATGACACACCAAGCTTTTGAAACACTTTAAAACTAAAAACACATAAATCATGGATTGTTTACAAAGAATCTTAAAAGAACACAAAAGGAATTATATTATCAAATTCATGATCTAAATCACATATTAATCTATATAAAATAATAATAAAATCACACCTCTTTCACAAGCACGAACTCTAAAATGGAAACAATGAACCACATTTAATGAGTAGAAGAAGATACAGTCAAAACAAATGAAATGATTATATTATAATTTTGATAGAGTTTAATTACATGAAAACGTCAAACCATCTCTCATTGAAATATCTATAATTAAATATACCAAATTTTCCATGGATTAATAAATCAATCATCATTTAGGTGGTTGGGAAATAAAATCAATTTGTAAGTTATTCTACATTCAAAATTAACTAATTTACAACTGATACCAATGTTTTGATAGCTAAAGCCATGTTGATTGTACCTATATTTAATTTTGATGGCTTTAAATTCCCAAAAATTCATTAAGATTATTTAGTAATTACACACAAAGCCACGTTAAATGCATTTAAATTGAATAATAGGGTTATTCATCATTCGAATCATCTTGGGAATGTCATTTAGCCATGCCTTGAATAGATAAAATTATTCAATTTGTAAATGAATTGATAAATATGATATATTTTATTTGAATTCAGGGACATACATATCAATTCACCACTTTAATAGCTTTTAAGTTTATCATTTATGAGATTATAGTTGGTGAGAAACTAAGTGTAACACATCCACATAATTTGATTTTATATATGGTCCTTTTGTAGGTTTTGACAACCTTTTGATGGACAAAAAGGCCATCAAATTTTATTTTGGGGTTTCCTAATGACTTGGGAATATTTACATGCCCCTTGGGTCCTATTTATTCCCATCAATGAGCTTCCTTTTGTTCCTATAGGTATCAGGTTTAGGCCACATGGAATTTGTAGACTTTTGGTCACTATCATTATGGTATTCTTGTCTCACATGCATGCTCAACTTAAGCATGCTTACCATACCTTGTTTAATTCCATTTGGATGATTTTTCTCAATCCTACCATTTATTGTCATGTCTATTTATATTCAATTATATCTTGAATTATACATATTTTGTCTTCTTTACCAAGTTGTAACCTAATTTTGTCACTCAATTCAAATACATAGGTTATTAATAACCTTATGATGGATTTGATGATTGAATAAGACATCAAAATTTATATCTGGATTGACAAGGTGACTTGGCATGCATTATTGTCATGGGATCTATTTTAGTCTTTCTTATATTATTTGGTCTTTGGCCTATCAAAACATATATAATGTACATGATGACGTCTCATGGGTGTAAAATCTTATATGAAAGGTGTTTACTTAGAAACTATAGTAGGATCCCACTTAGACATAGTGAGAATAGGATCCACATCTAAGTCTACATCTATAACCTCCTAAGTGGCCTCTTAAACTAGTTCATCAAATAATTAATCCTCATTATGAAGTGAATAATCATCAATGTATGGGATAGAATAAGAATAAGAAGACATGGATTAAGATGAAGAATCATGAGAAGAGAAGGTCTCATCAAATTAAACATGTTTTTGAAAAATAACATCATGAGTAAAAATATCCAAAATAGGCTCTCATATACCCTAAAAAAAATCAAGGGATTCATCTTCTTATCCAATTATATTATTTTATTCTTTAGTACAAAATCCCAATCATGGATCCCAAAAATTGAAAAATGAGACATCGATCTTAGTTCCATACCAAGCCTCCTCTTGATTCAAATACATTCTATGTGTGGTGTGTGATTTTTAATTTAATTTTCATAATTAAATACTTATACCCATTATAAGAGAGGCAAATCCCAATAACGCATCATGTAGCTATTTATCTCTTTTAAATTTTGATTCTTCCTTTTCTACTAAGCCATTGTATTATGGAGTATAACTAGAAGATTGATTCTCAACCAAAGCCTTGAAGAGTTTAAAGTGTGAAAAAACTTCACTCTTGTACTTAAGAAAATAAAAAAAAGTACACCTTGAGAAGTTATCAATAAATGTAAGTGCATACTTAGCTCTATTGAAAGAAGGATTAGAAAAAACCATCAAGTCATTGTGTACAAGCTCAAGTTGTGAAGAAGAATTTTTGTGCATGCCCTTAGGAAATGGATCTTGGTTTTGTTTCCCTAATGCATAGCTAGGGTAAACTCCATCAAGATAATAAAATCTATGAATACCATCAACCATACCATGAGTGCTCAAATCCTTTAAATATATATAATTAATATATCCAAATCTCTCATTCCAAATCTTACTCTTAGAATCAGAATGAGAAACCAAACATGTCCCAATAGAATAAGTGTCATAAAAACCCTTAATATTATATAGTTGGGAACTATGATCAATAATACCTTATGAAACCAGTGAATGAGGCTTCAACAAGGATCAAATTTCAGCCCCTTATGATGTGAAACTCATTGTCTTGTCCTACCCAGAATGACAAATTTGATAAATAGAAAGCAAATGTGAAATGATGTCATGAACATATAATGCATATATAACCATGAACAAGTTGTATGTCACTTTTTCCCTTAACAAAAACAAAGGAAACTTCTCCAACTTCAATTTTAGAAGTAAAACTCAAACTAAGAGATATAAAAGACTCATTAAAAGAAGTCATGTGGTGAGAAGTACCAAAATCTATAACCCAACTATCTGTAACATGTGACTGAGATCTCCCAAAAACATAAAGTTCTTTGCCATGCTCATTGGAAGGAGGTGGAGTGGATATAGAGATCTTATGTTTTCTGACTACATCCTCTGAGGCTTGCTTTCTATTCTAACACCTAGTTTCTATATGACCAGTCCACCCAAAAAAGAACATGAAAGGCTAGACTTATTCTTTAATTTAGAAGGATCCTTGGGTTTAGAGTTATTATCTTTATGTTTACTGGCACTTTGATATGGAGGAGTAGTTTTGGGTTTACTTTTTAATTTTCCCTTGCCTTTGGGATGAGATGTTAACAAGGCATTTTGAGAGGTGGAAGACTCAAGGTTAGACAATTTGGATTCT
Source organism: Torreya grandis (assembly GCA_037957365.1). Classification (NCBI taxonomy): domain Eukaryota; kingdom Viridiplantae; phylum Streptophyta; class Pinopsida; order Cupressales; family Taxaceae; genus Torreya; species Torreya grandis. The sequence goes on from JARHVA010007875.1 coordinate 45,751, forward strand.
TTCCTAGTAATTATTTCACAAAACAACTCTAAATCATGTATTTTGAATGTGGCACTTAAGGCATCCATGCTAGAGGAAAAGGTAGAAGCAAATATTTAGAATGGACCTTTTAACTTGGATAGAATTAGGTAAACACACGCTTCATTTTTATTATCTCTTAAACTCTCCTTAAATTGTGTCAATAACTTAATAAGATAGTCTACAATGGAGGGAAAATATTTAGGATTGATAGAAGTGATCTGTAATTCAAGATGAAAGTCTCTCATGTGATCCAACTTAATAAATAAACACATCAATTTTGCCCATATTTTGAAATGAGAGTCACATTCTTCCAAATTAAATGAAATAATATACTTATATAAGTTCCCATAAAACCCATACAATCATCATATTTGCATTGGTGCTAAAATTTCTCATATTCTCTAGTCAACATTGGTTGTGTTTCAATCATTAAGGCCCATAATCCTTTGTGTTTAATGATTTTTTCCATTCTTGGTATCCATGTATGGTATTTATGTGTTATTAATGGCTCATAATTATCTAATTTAAAATAATAATCCATTATAATAAATCATTAAAGAGAATGAGAATGAAAAAGGGTGCATAAGTTAGCACCGAGACAACCCCATAAAAGATTTTATATTAAGCTACCCCGAAAAAAAATAAAAAAATAAAATTGAACCAAAAATATTAAATGCTTAGAAAAATAATTCTTAGAGAGATTACAAAAAATTAAAGGGATACAAGTCAAGAACCCATTATTATGAATAAAAAAATAATCCCCCTCTACATGATCACACCATATGACCAAGAGACTAAGGGTGAGGATGATTGAAACACAAGAATGACACAAAGACTATATAAAAAATGAAGGATGGAACATAAAACATGTCCATAACATAGAAAATGTATAATAAAACATAGAACCACACATAAATCACATTCTTATTCCTTCTTCCTAGATTGTCACTCTAAGTTCCATAAGCCAAAACCTACAATTAAAAAACATGGTACTGCAATCTACTTGCAGTCCATCCCTTATTAGAAAATAAAAACCCTTCCACATTTATTTTTAAAAAAAAAAACACACACAAATATATGCTTATTGGTCGTCATAGAAAACAAAAACCTTAACATATGAAAAAATGCTCTTATAATGAATTATTACAACACTTTAAGCTCTATTACAATGAAAGGAATGAAAATCAAATTGTTCTAAGCCATAAATATCTCTAGTGTTAATATAACATCATAATCTTAAAGAAACTTAACAACATATACTAATAGATAGATATGCAAAACATAAAGTAGTAATATCATATATTATATCTCCAAATCTTGTCAAATACAATGAATGTGCCTTGCATACATAGGCAAGGAAGATCAATCATAACTAAGAAATCAAGATAAGAGATCAAACATAACTAAGAGATAAAGCTAAGATATCAAACTTAGGACTAAAATATAACTATCCCTAAATGATAGAAAAAATTAGAAAATATCCCCATAATATCTTAGAGATAAATATGTAATACCTCATAATATATAAAATAATATTAATGAAATATCCACACATAAGTGGATGGGAATAGCTAAATAAAAGGAAAAATAAATAACCTACGTAAACATGAGATAAGGTAAACAACCTACACTAACAACCCCCCTAAAGTGAAGCTAGGGGCAAAAAATAAAGTGGGATATCCACAGTATGAGTCCTAATAGCAAGGTATGGTCATGTTTTCATTTACAATATATCCATGAAGAAATGAAGAAATAATATGGCCTTATGAACTCCCACCAAGAACAAATTTTAAAACCCCAATCATGCCATGTAACTGAAGGTAACAAGGTGATGCAAAAGGATTCATAAAGATGTCATAAACATGTTGATGATTTAGAATGCACTCCAAGCAAATAAATCCATCTTGAATGTGCTAAAAAATTAAGTGCATGTGAATATCAATATGATTGGTCTGATGGTGCTCAAAAACATTACATGAAATATTAATTGCACTTTGGTTATCACACCAAAGTATAATAAGTGAATCATGTGTGAAACTAAACTCTATTAATAACTATCAGAGCCAAAGAATCTACTGACTCACTATGACTATTACCATATACTATGCTTATATAGATGAAAGTGAAATAATTTGTTACATTTAATATGGCCAAATAATCAAAGAAAAAATAAGATAAAAAAGTTACCCAAAATTGGAATTCCAGACATTAATATAACCTAGCCAATATGAATCAATATAGCCAACCAACTGAGTAGAACCTCTAGTGTAGTGTAATCCAAAGTGGGAAGTGCCTTGTAAATATCACAAAATAATTTTAGCTACCTTTTGGTGAATTTCATGAGGAGCATCTATAACCTCAAATACAAGCTCAACTATAAAATAAATGTTAGAGCGAGTATCATTCAAGTACATGATACTTCCAAGTAACTACCTATACAATGTAGGATCACAAAGAGGAGTAGTGGAGGTGGAGGGTGACTAGATTATAATAATCCAAGATAAAACATTGAAAAATATCAAGGGTGTACTTATGTTGACTCAAATGTATCCCTAAATCTAACTAAGAAATATACAAACCAAGGAATAAATGCAAAAAAGTAAGATCTATCATATCAAACTACACTAAAATAACCTACTATATAACCCAAATCTGAGAATAACCGTTTCTTTTAAGAAGAAAATCATCAACATACAAAAATGATATAATAATATCCTCCCTAACATGATGAATATATGGTAGGATTTGAGTGGTAATGAACAAATCTTGTATATATAAGAAAATAATCCATCTCCTCATACCAGGCTTGATGAGCCTATTTAAGACCATAAAGAGACCTTCATGGTAAAAAAACAAGATAAGAATAATGAACAAAACTAATAGGTTACTCCATGTATATTTTAACCTATAAATCTCCATGTAAGAAGGCATTCTTTATGTCTATCTAGTACAATAGCCAATATTATGATGTATCAAGAGAAAGTACAAGGTGCACATAATCCTTCTTGGTAATACAGGTAAAATTATTAGAGTAATCAATACCTTTGATTTGTGAAAAACCCTTTACTACAAGATGTGCCTTATACTTGTCAATGGACCCATCAGTTGCATATTTGGTATAATATATCCACTTGAATCTAACCAACTTTATTTCCTTAGGAAGAGAGACCAAATCCAAAGTATGATTGTTCATCAAATAATAATACTCATTTATCATTGCATCATTCCAATATTGTATCCCATGAGCTTGTGTAAAATACATGGATCCCCAAAAAATGCTTGACATAAGTCCAAAAACTATAAAAGGTGCATGATGATCTCTAGTGGGTGGAAGATCTTGTATGCAAGGTGTTACCTTAGAAACTATAGTATAATCCCAGTTAGGCATAGTTGGAATAGGATCCACATCTATGTCTACATCCATAACCTCCTTAGTGGCTTCCTAAACTAGTTCCTCAAAGAAGGAATCCTCAAGATGAAGTGAAGAACCATTAATGTTTGGGAGCAAAGAAGAAGTGCTCATCAAAATAAACATGTGTCCAAAAAAAATATAATGAGTAAAAATATCCAAAAGTCTATAATCTCTCATGTCCTCAAAATACCCTAAAAATATTAAGTAGTTGCTCTTCTTATCTAAGGCTTTTCTTTTCTTATTTGGTACAAAATCCCAATCACAACTCCTAAAAAATTGAAAAGATGAGACATTGGGATTAGTTCTAAACCAAGCCTCCTCTAGAGTAAAAATATCAAGTATTCTTTGTGGTGTGTTATTTTGAATGTAATTTACACAATTAATTACTTCTGCCCAATATATAGGAGGTAAATATCGAGAATGCGTCATGTAGTTAACCATATCATTTAAACTTTGGTTCTTCTTTTCTACCAATACATTCTATTATGGAGTATAAGGAACATAATATTGGTGAACAATGACATGCAATGTCAAAAATTTAGAAAAATCCTTATTGAAGTACTCCCCCATTATCAATGAAAATCTTCTTTATGAAACTATAAGATTGGTTCTCGACCAAAGCCTTGAATACTTTGAAGTGTGAAAAAATTCATTATTGTACTAGATAAAATAATATTCAAGTATTACTCGGTAAATTATCAATAAATAAAAGTGCATACTTAGCTCCATTGAAAGGAGGAGTAGAAAAATCATCAATTCACTGTGTACAAGCTCAAATGGTGAATAATATTTCTTAGACTTTTTAATTCCCTAACACACACTCCATTTTAAAAATTCAAATAAGGACCCATTAATAATCAAATATCATTATTCAGGGTCTTCTAAACCAAAATTTTATGACATAGAGTTTGAAAAGAAAAAAATCAAGGAATTTATCTAACGTTAAAATGAATTTATGTCTCTCTTGATCTCTATTTTTTGCTTGACTTGATCAATGAAATTTACTTTGAAGTTTGTAGAGTGTTTTAACTTTATGGAAGAATAAAAACTATGTATAATCTCTACTAAATTATTTACTATTCACTTTTAATTTTATTTAGATTTTGCTTATATGTACACTATGTTTATGACTTAATAACTAACTGGGCTAACATGTAAAGATTTTAATGGGGTTTTTTGTCTACATGTGTCTTAAATAGGTTATTTCATACTTGCATGTTTCTTAGGTCTTCCCAAAGTTCATTTTCCCTTACCACGTGGCATCAATTCACTAACTTAAAGCCTAAGTAAATATTATAACTCTCCAAGAGGTGACATCATCAAATCCCTTTGTAAACAACTATTATGAAGTGGATTAGTGAGAGTCATCCATATGTCATCATCTTGGTAACCCAATAATGATGTCAACATAGACCTTTGTATGAACAATCCCAAAAAATTAGAGTAGTGAGAGCCATCCACATGTCATCATATTGATAACCTAGTGATGATGTTAGCATGGAACTTTTTATGAATAATATCAAGAAAGAGTAGTAGTAAGAGATGTACATGTGTCATCATCTTGATAATTGGGTGATGAAGTTAATAAATATCTTTGTATGGAAAATCCCAAGCAAGTGAAGCAGTGAGATGAGAGTTATCCACATGTCATCATCCCACTATCCCAGAGGTGATGTCATCATAGCCCTTTGTATAGAAAGTCTTGGGAAAGGGGATAAATGAGAGTCATCCACATGTCATCATCTTGTTAACCCATTGTGAAAGAGATAAATCAAAGTAATCCATAACTTGGCTATGAGTAGATTAGTGATACACAACCACATGTCGTTCAGATCCACATAACTGAATAACAAAGATAATTATACTAATCCCAAAGGAGCAAAAATTATACATCTTTTATGTATATATGATAAAGTATATGAGAGAATGCAGAAGAAGCCACATGGTAATAAAAACAATGGAAGTTGGTATTATGAAATTCAAATGCAAAAAATAAATAAGGAATAGAGTGAAAGCCATTATTGTAATTAATTTACATGAATTGATGAATTAATACATTAAATTCTCAAATAAAATGTAACTAAAATAATATATTTCAAATTGCCATTTCCAATCTAATCACATTGCTTTAAATAATCAACTGTAAACTATGAATTTTGATCTCTTATACAACCAAGAAATTACATATTTTTCATAAAGAAAAATGTTTTTAGACAAGAAATTCAATGGATTCCTCATCTCACATTTCAGTTCCATTTACATACTCAATTTTAGGACTAATTATATATATTAATACCATGTTTGATTTGGTGGCTCTGAACCATGAGTTCAAACATTATCCCACCATTTGGGATGTGGTCGACGTAGTCAAACCATTCAAGGATGAGGATAAACTTTTCATTTTCACACATAGATACAAGGATGATCTATTAGCCTTAAAATTATTTGGTCTTCATAGCACAATAACCAAACCATAGGTAATACCCTAAATTAACATGTTTGATTTATTCATGAATGGAAAGGTTAGTTACTAGGAAGATATTGCACTTTAGGCTTGGAAAAACACCAGTTGTATATAGTAGCAAAAATTCATTTGAAAGGTATTATAGACTCCCTATGCCAAAAATTAGTTATAATTAAGGCATGGTTAATTCATGGCTCTTTGCCAAAAACATTAATAACAAGTTGTAGGAATGGGTTATTAACCCAAGTAGCTTTATAGTTCAGGGCCCTACCTTGACTAGCCCCATTTTAGTCTTTAGATTAGGGGTGAGAATATTTATGGCCCTCTTAAATAGAATATATATTTTTTTACCATTATTTACATCAATGAGGTATGGTTCCCTTTGTTGGACATAATTTTGACTTCTAATAAGTTCATAGCCTTAGGAGAGATTATCAGCTTTAACTTGATTTTGAGAATCACAAATCTAGGAAGTTTACCATATCATAACTATTATCAACTTGGACTATACCCTTCAAGAGGCTTATTTCATGGTCACTTCATCCAATTGATAAAATGGGATCTCTCTAAGGTTGTGGGTGATTTATGGCTAGAGAGAACCTATAGAGAGGGTTGGTTCCCTTAGTGAATCTCCTAAAACTAAAAATAAATATTAAATTTACAAGGAAAAGGGAGAAGGAGGCTATAAGTTGAATCTAATTCCTAAGAAGGGTTATGCACCAAAGATATTTTGGTCCCTAAACTAACTTTTTAACAACACTAAATGACTCAATACTGACTCAAACTCTCTTACACTCTCCTTAAATGAGTTGTTAAAACAATAATATTTCATATGAGTGTTATAATTATATGCATAAGACCTTGCAAGATAATTTAAAGGCCTTGAATCAGACATAATCAACTAGTTTATACAACAATTCTCTAGCCTAGGTAATGCCAACATGATATATGGACTATTTAAATTAGCCTATTGAAAACAAGGTGAAATAAAATGAAATATAAGAGGAATAAAACTTCTATTATAGTTGTAGATCAACTATGAATAAACATCACACAATAAAATCAACATAAGGAAGGTAAAATTCATTCCTTTTATTGATCAAAAAGCTTAATATCCAACATTACATGTTGGTAGAGTCTATTCATACCCAAAAGAAGGATATAATAACAAGTATTTTCAAACCCTATTATAATAAAATGAGAAAAAAACAATACTAATCTATCTAAATGTATTTTTTATAACTTTATGATAGCTCATTCATGTAAGACATGACAAGAAATTCATGCTATTAAATCTTTTTCAATGCCACATTCCTGTAATGAAGGGGATCTCCTAAAGAGGATGACATATGATTGGAGAATTAAGAGCTAACTTGGGTGTAACTAACCCTTGAGGGAGCATTCACATGATTAATTGAACCATCTTCTCCTTGGTAGTTATATTAGTATCATCACAGTATATTTTGTCCTCCATGGGCATTGACTAGCCTTCCTTCCCTCTATGCATGCTAGTTTGGTCAAAAAACTACTTTTATCCTCCATATTGGTCATAAGGTAGGCATATCAACCCTAAAATGATATTTAAAAGTGTACTAATTCTTTCATTCATCCTCTAGTAGCCATTTCACCACTCTTTCATCCTCTAACATCCTATTTAAGGAATATCTCAACCATTTAAAACATCCTCTTTTTTCAATTTGTTGAAAAATTTGCAAGGCAATCCATAGTCACCATTATGGCCCTTTTAAGATCAATTATATAACTTAATGAAAGAATACAAGGTGGTGAGGCATGTTATATCCCTTTATAATGCCATGAAAACATCTTAATAATCCCATTGTAGAATGACAATGACCTGTATACTCTATTGGAACTCATCTAGGTTATTTTAAACTCATTTGTCCAAGGATTTGTAGTATTACACCTTTATTTCCCCCTTATTTAGAGCTCGACCATCAGTTTAAGAGCTTGTTTTATGTATTCTATAAGTGCATAGGGCCATCTTTATGTGTTTAAAGGCTCTATCCTCCTTTAAGTATGCCAAAAATCTCAAAAAATTGGTTGTGAGAGTTTAATAAGGGTTTAGGAGTAACTAAACCTCTTAGTTATGGTTTAAGCCTCTGAGACTTAATCCTCTTTTCCAACACCTATATCACATCCCTAGGAACCCACTTCAAGTTATCCAAGAGCCATATGAGTTTATATTTTAGGTGGACTTAGTTTTGACCCCTGAACCATCCTAATTATGTATGTTGATAACCATTTTCAAGAATGATTCATAAATTTGGAAGTTTATCATCAATTCTAATCTTTAAAAAAAGGTTAGATGGTACCTATTTCACCTTCCTTAATCATCTTCTTGTACCATTCATCTGTACAACAAAGTTGGCATGTGTTCCAAATCTACCACTCCTTTAAAAGTAACTCATTGCTCCTCTGAGGTGATTGTTTCGAGATTGAATGATCTCTTTCACCTTAAGTGCACCTAACAATATTTATTAAGATATAACATATTCTCCTAACATATAAAACTAATTAATACACTTCTCATAATGAAAAAACCTAGTTGGAAGCATATTCTAAGTAGATAAGACTCTTAAATGGGTGTAAAATTACATGGCTATTATTCATGTGCTTAACCAAATTTATTTGGTTATATCACATGATTTAAGGTATGACATTGGAAATCTGTACTAATACTAGAATATGGGGATGTGAAAATTTAACAAGCATTAGACTTTGACCTAATTAGAGATATCTCAAAATAGGTTAGAACCTTAACTTTTGCTAATTTACCTTAATTTATGCTAATACATTTTTGACACAACTTAGAACTACCTTATATACCTAATCATAGATTTTTAAACAAGTCTAGACTTAAGAGGCACCCTTCTTTTATTCTTCTGGACCATGATGATCATTATTCACATTGCTACTTTACAAACTTGGAGTCTCATGATCTTATCTTCAAGTTTCTTAAACATAGGATTTTATTTAGGTCTAAAACCTATTTTAAAGGTCTTAAGATATTAAATACAACTTGTATCTAAGCTCTAAAGAATATTTTCCTAGGCCTTGGAGGTTCTTCATAGTCTCATAAATTACTTCAACTTTCTTAGTCAAAACATCAATGGAGCTTATTAAGCCTTGCTTGCAAATTGTAGCCCTGAACACTATCTACCACTATGAAATTAGACTTATATATGGATTTGAGGGACATATAAGGGTTCATATAATGTTATTATATATGTTTTAAATATGATCACACTCTAGATGTCCTTAAGAAGATCTAAAATTTTACCTTTCCATGCAAAACAAGATGACAGTCCTAGATGGGTCTATTATTAACACTAGAAAACCTATTTTATTATAATAATACCTATTTATATAGATTTTATAAGGTAATATGACCTTATTATAGGTTTTAAAACTTCATTTAACTAATCAAGTAACTTTACTCATCCAAAACCCTATTAAAGGGCTTGGAAATGAATTTTCTATGCCATTTTCTTGCATTTTACCCTTACATGTGCCAAGTTGTTAAATCTATTAGGTGTTTATGAGACCTAAAAAATTAATCAAGATGATTCTAAAGAATTTATAGTGTATTATATTAATTCAAACCATCATTATCTTCCATCAAGCTCCTTAAAAAGCAAACTAGTAGTTTTAAGTGCTAACCTTCTTAACGATTGTTCATAAAGTTGAGGGCCTTAAATTATGAATCAATGCTAAAAATTTGGAGTAGATAAAACCTATAAATATATCCTAGTGTAAATTTTCATCATACATCTCCTCGCTGTTCTTATCACATGATGGAAGTTGACCTTTTTGACTATGTAAGCTTGTTTCATCAGATCTAGATGAGGTTTTGAATAAAAGGGATCATCAAAATAGTTATTTTCACTTGTAAATTCTTCTATGAGGTTTTAAAATTGTCCTATTATGTCTATAAGTTGTCATCCACATGATTTGACCCCTTAAATAATCTTCAAAATTTATTCTTCCATGCTTGGGGTTTGTAGGTAGTCTGATAATTTTGACCCTAGTGACCCCTCTCTAAGGTTTTCTTGGAAATTTTGTACCTAGTGACCCCTAAATCTTTCCTATCCAACCAAGATAAAATATTAACACAAAAATTTCATATTCTTTTTATGTCCTTGAATAGGCTTGTAGTTCTCTTTTAGGCTCAATACCTATTTCAAACATGTTATTTGAATTGAAGAATCTACTTATTATAACCTTGAGTGGTCTTGATGCTAATATGGAGTTGTATTTCTTGATTTAGGTATTTTTTCCATGGAGAAAAAAAATACTTATAGTTATGAAACCTATACTCATGCCAGTTATAGAATATTTTTTCTAAGCATATAATGTCCTTTAACCAACTATGCTCTTTGTCTCTTTTTCATGTTTTATCTTCATTTGAGAGCATCCAATCACTTAACACACCTTATTAAATGTTATTTAAACCCTACATTACCTTATTTTTTCTATTACCAATCACAATAATGCATATTTTCTATCTACATTGTGTACAGTCCTATAGGTATCCATCTAGGCCTAGAATTATTATAACCTATCATGGAGTTGGACTCCCATATCCTCTCATATCCTTGAATGATATTTTTTTGAAATATGTATTTGGTATTACTTGTTAAAACATCATCCACATGGAATAAATACATAAATTTTACTAAGAATTTCCCATTCTAAACTTGCACACTATGTACAATCTGAAAACATTGCTTGTGTGCTTCAACTCCTTTTGTAGTTCTAGTTCTTTTCATAAAAATGATCATGCCTTACCAACACCTTAATTCCAATATAAAATTTATTTAATGATATTATAATCTTAAAATAGGACCTTGACTATCCTTTTTGCATCAAATTTCTAACAAATTACTTCTATTAACACTCATGATTGGGTAGGCTTCTTGAGAAGCCAAAGAACTTGTAAGTGATACTAGGAGTGGCTTTTGAAACCTCAATATATGTATTTAAAGCATGAAAAATATCTTAAATTCCTTAAATATCATATTTATAATGCTAAGAAATCTCTCTTGAGGTCTTTATGGTTGTCATGATGCTTTGGACTCTACCCCCTTTTTGACATTTTCTCCTCATGAATACGTATGCACACATTTTTGAAGCCTTAAACATGGTTTATTATAACCTACATGGCCTTATTGAACCATTTTTAAACTAAAAAAATGCACCTTGTTTTTATTTCTAATGGGTAATCCTGTAGGTTCCAATCTCAATCTCAAACCTTAATGTAAACCCCCACTTAAAATTAATCTATCTACTTCTTATAACCTTGAAGGACCTTGGGAGGCAAAGTGGAGTTTCTTTAAATTTCTTAATATTGTTCTAAATGATGATGATATATATATATATATATATCATCATCATTTAGAACAATATTAAGAAATTTAAAGAAACTCCACTTCAACCTTATAGGCCTAATATAGTCCACTTGAGATGTATATGTCACTATCTTCTTTTGCCATTATTTCTCATCTTTTTTATATAGGCCTATAGGTGATTATATAGGCCTCTCAAACATTATTGAAATCTTGTATGAGGTCATGCTTGACACTTAATAATTCAACATATTAATACTATTATACCTCCATAGAGGATTTATAATATATTAGGTACTAATGATTCTAACCATATTTAGAATCAAGGGGATGCAAAGTGAACCCATTAGAATCTATCTTTTCTTTACATACCTATGAACACTTCATGGTTCTCTTTTGGCTTGGAAACTTCCATAGATGATTGGGTGCATTAGAGAATTTAGTGATTGATATAACCTCCTTACTATTTAAAAAACATTATCAAATAGACATTACTCATGAAGTTTCAATTTGGACTAAGGAAAAAAACATAACATTGAAACTTTATCTTACTCAAAATACCTTAAAAATAGTTAAAATACCTTAATATTTTATAAATTATGTCCAAGTAAGGATCAAACCATTACAAACATTAAGTGTGGAATATTGGACTCTTTATAAATTCATGAGATAATTTGACATCCTTCTAGGTCATGATTCATGGTTAGGGAGAGGCTTCTAAAGGTCATGAGAAGTATTGAAATATTATCAAAATACATCCTTATTTTTTCCATAGGTTTATCAATGTTCTCATAGAATTTTTTTGGCTTGAAACTAACCTTAAATGAATGAATAATCCGTTGATAGACTTAAGGCATTCCTATTAAGACCCAATTATTCCTAAAACATACAAATATTCTCCCTTTGTTTGTAACCTTCTACATTAGGATTGAGACTCACTAAAATTCTTTTGAGCATGGTATTGAAGTCAAGTATTACTATTGATTCATATGTGGTTATACCTTACCTCCTACCTGTATGAGAAAAATTGCATAGGAATATCTTAAGGAACCATGGAAACCATCAATACTCTTGAAAATCATTATAAACATTAGGCACCTTAATCACTACTGGTCTTCACCATGACTTTGTAGCTTTGTATGCTATCACTCATGCATTCAACTATTCTTAACATTGAAGCATTTGAGTCTTCACAAGGATTGTGTATTCTTTAATTTTCCATGGAGGACTTAGGGGGGTAAAAAATATGGAATTAGGTGATTTAATGCCATCTCTTAAGAGTTTAACATGCTTTAAATGTGTGGAGACCCTACATATATGTAACAAACATGTGTATTTATTTCTAATATGAGAATTGAGCAAAGAAATCCCTACAACTAGTGGATCCAAAAGGTCTGAAATGTATTTGAGAATATTGGAAGGATGAGATAGGTAACCTAATTGCAGTGAAGCCATTTCATGATGAGAAGACCCCTAGGGATGTAACAAAACATGATTTCTTCCAAGATTTACTCATTTATCCCTTTCTTCACTTAGATATAGAACCATAGAGGAAAGTAATAAAGTTTTTTTTCCATTGGATACCTATGAAGGTGCATGCACAACATGATAATGACTCTCCTTTATCCACTCAGATTGAATCAGCTCTCAACACTCAAAACAAGTATCATGATGGTCTAGGGTTTGGTAGGATTTATGAGTGATAGACCTTCTTAAAAATTATTAATAAATTTTAGAGATTATTATTCTCTTCCAAAACCTATAGGAAGTGCTTAAGGAACCTATTTATCATCTCTAATATCCACTCTAAGACATGTAATTGGTGAGAGAAGATCTAATTAAAAATTGTGTTTTAGATGAGCTCTTTTCCAATGATTTTAGGCAATTTAATGATGATTCATAAAACTATCTTCATATTATTTCATTATAAAACATATAACAGGTCATTTATGACCCCTTATTACTCCTCCAATGGTCATACACCCCATTAACCTATACAATAAAGTTGATACATATCAAAAATAACTTGTTTGGGATCTTGAAGGAGATTTGGGATGGTTTTATCTTTGATTTGGATCCTTTGATAATGAAACCTTTTTAAAAAGCATTAAATAGGTTGATCATGGTGTGGGAAACCTTTCATGGCCATGTTATGATCTGAATCCATCTGTATAATTCCATACACTTTGAGAAAAACCTCTAAAACCTTGTCTTTCAAATAATTTTTCACTTTTGAAGGATTTCTTATCTTTTTTCCTAATATTGATGACATTTTTCCATGAATGGACCTATGTACCCCTAAAAAACCTATAAAAATCGTTGAAAAGTGTGAAAACATGCATGTTAATATGGAAATTGAAATGGTTTTGGTCTAACACATGCAACTTCCCATGTTAAGAGGGGAAGGAAATCCATAACCAAGCCAAGAGAGGGAAATTAAGACATTCAATCCCACATTTGCCTCCATTTGTATGGATTAATGGATGTATAAGAGATTACTTTAGTGTTATGAGTCTCTTCAAGACATTAAAAGGGGCCCTTTTCTTCATGAATGACTTGAATGGGATAAAATACTATCATTATGGCCTTTTAAAACCTTTTATATACACTTGGAGACACTTTTAAATTCATTTATGACCTTAAATGCCTCATTAGGCCTCTTTTTTGCCTTCATTTTTCATGACAAACCTCCATAGATAGGCCTTAATAAGGGAAATTTAAACCTGATATAAGACTATAAAACACATTCATGTTCATCTCATGACTACAAATAATGACTCTTGGACCTTTTTCAAAAAAATAATAATGCAATGTCTATGTTTTTAATGGTAGGGGTTGATATTTGGCCTAGGATGACAAAATTTCAACATTTTTGGTGACTTACATGGGTTAATTACCTACAAAGCAAAGAGACAAGTTGCCTTGGGAAGTCCATTGGGAATGAAGTCAAGAGAATCTCACTATGTATTAGATACCCTATTGTACCAGCCTTGAGAAAACTAGAAGTACCCTTAGTAGTAAATAACAATAAAATGGAACAAATAAGAAGTGTGTAACAACACTAAGGGAAAGAAAAACACCACTAAAATATTGAACGTTATTCCACCAACACTTGGATAAATCAAAGTAATTAACTACTTATGTATAAGATTCTAAAAATGTCCTACTCAACCTATATCAAATTAAATTATTCTAAAATCATTGGTACCCCATGCAATCATATTCTCATGTGATTGATAGTGGTAAGCAAAATTTGGTTTGGTAGGCTAATCATATGTCATATTAGCCCTCAAAAATGGCTCCTCAATCATTACTATCAATCTATTATCTACTTCTTGACCTTCCAATATTAATTTTTGGTTTTCCAATGAGTCCTATGTATCAATAACACCCTCAATATTGATACAATCTTCTAGTAACACATCAATAATTAATGGCCCAACCTGGTTACTATGTTCATTCTACCATATTGGTTGATATTTTGAAAAATAATTAGCCTTCTATAAGAAAACTTGAGCAATTTTAAAATCCTCATCAAGAGTAGGCCAATTAGGGAGATACATGTTAGCTATAAAATCATAGGTACCTTATGGGTACTCCTCAAACTCTATTGGTAAGATAGATGTTTCCAAATTTTCAATAAAATTGAAGTGTTACTTCCATGTCTGATCTAAGTCCTCCTTTGACTCCAAGGCGATAAATAAAATAATGTCCTTTACATATCTAACTAATCTTGAACTATTTTAACGTCTATTATGTCCCTAGTTTACAACTTAGGGGTAGTTGGCTCGCTTAAATTTTAAAATTCCTAAATGATGTCAAAGTATGTATGCCACGTCTCATCATCAAGTTACCCTTAAAGTTTCTCTAGGTTGGATAGAATTATATTAATTTATTGTATATAATAGGTACTCTAATTTTCCCCTTCTACATGATCACATATGTCAATTCCATAAAATTCCATTTCCCATTCATCAAAATAATGTTCAGGAATCCTCTCTACTAGAGTAGCAGCCTCATGAGAAATATCTATTTTTTTATCAAGTATGAGGTTTAACATGACTGAATCCTCATCAATTATGTAAAAAGAATGTAAACCTGAAACCTTCCCATAGTCAATATGATTAAAACTCATAAAAACCCTCAACATCCCCTTGGTGGATGCCATCTTATTCATGTAAGATATAGGTGCCTAAACTTGTCTCCTCTATGAGATTATAGGGATCATGCTCATGATGTTCAGTACCCCACTCATCAAGCAAAATATTAGGGATGCCTTTAAGGAGTGTAGTTGATTAATTATCTAGGACAACCTCTTTTTGGTCAAGAATTATTAAATTATAATTGAAAAGGTTAGGCATTTAGGGTTTTAGATAAAGTTTGACAATTAGTTTAGACTTAATGATGACTCTAGTACCATACCTAGTCCTAAACAACATATGAGACTAATATGACAACAAATAACCTCTAATCTTAGCTATAAAGTCCCTAGAGAATCACAATGCAAATTAAGGAGGAAGGTATATAATGCAAACATATTGATATATTTAGACATTAGGACATGCATGCAAGGTTAGGTTAATTTTTTTGATCATATTAGATATATTAGTGGTTTTACCATATAATTATAACACCCCTCTAATCTTTAGTTCATACTTTAAACCTAGATTATTAACCACTAGTTTAGGCATTATAATATTTCTAGCATCAAATTTAATCATGCAATTATGAACCAAATAGTCACTTATGATAAGATAAAGATAAAAAGGATGAGTGTTATCACTTACATTTGATTATTTCCCCTTATGCTAAGGATCATTAATAAGGACTGACTTTGACTAGTCTGCATTGATAAGGACTAATTTTTCTCTTGTTATTCCAATTAAGGATGAAGGTTAGAGAGTTCCTCTTTAAAAAAACTCTATTGTCCTAGAATGTATAATGTATCTCACATATAAATATTGACATTTTTCTTCTTCATTTATTCAATTATATTGAAAGGGATGACACTAACCTTTGGCTGAACTTTAGGAGCAATAAGAGTCTCCTTAGCATGAATGGATGGGACCTAATTTTTGGACTATAACTCATTCCTCATGGGCTAGTTTTGGGACAATATCTTTTGATTTTATTGTAATTGAGATGGCCCAACTATTTCCATTTCCTTGATTAATTCATGAGGATGTTTTAAGGCATCAATTTAACCAATTGAAGGCTGAGTTCCTTTCTTAACATCTTGTCTTGATTTTACTAGAGAGGTAAAAGTTTGACTAGCTAGGTAATATGGCTAATCATATATTACTCTCTTCTAGGACCTTGTATTATGATCCATTAGATTGCTTACTTGGTATAAAAACTCATTCTTATTTATGCCACATAACTCACCTTCTTACCAATTGATCAAAGTGGATTCATTTTATGTTTGAGGTGATTTATTCTCTTTGGAATCCATTTTTGGAATGGATTCATTAGGATAAAATTGAGGATATGTCACACTTTGAATCATTAGTGCCTAATTTAGTAACCCATTAGGACAAGTAGTCTAGTTGTGATTGGACATAAGCATAACACCATTGCTAGTCTTGAAGAAGTTTTTTTTAGATAGGCATAATTTCCCTTAAGGTGATAGGGATATTGGTATTGTGGCTTTGGTATGGTCTATCATGAGTCACTTATCCTTGAGCTTATTCATGACCCTGATATGGATATCTAGTAGGATGGTACTATTGGTTGTAAGGCTGATATGGCCTAGGATTTTGCACTTGTTACCTCTTTAAGGAAACCAACTCATTGTAAAAAGTTTTGAATAATAATTTTTATCTCATGAATCTCATTAGGAGGAGTTGGATTTTGGTTTATCAGATACTTTTTGGGTACATAAATGAGATCCAAGGTTGGTTAGCAAGTGTAATGGGCTACAATTTAGAAAAAATAGGCATAGGAGGCCTTTGTGATTTTTTTCCATCTTGCATAATGTTGTTCTTAGCTCTAATTAATATCTCAAATTCATAAAGAAGTGTTTTTACTCCCATGGATTGTATCATAACCAAGATATCACTATTTAATGATTTGATATAGTATAAGAAAGTATACTCAAGTGTGGGTCTTACCAAATGTGGTATCTTATCCCATGTTTTTTGAAATTTGAAATTAAAATCAGACATATATTCATGTGGTGTCCTCTTAATGGTTGTCAAATCCTCAACCAAATACAAAAGATCATATTTGTCCTCAAATTGTATATGTAAAGCTTATCTAAACTCATCCCATGTGCTAATAAAATTAAGCATTAGAACTTTGTACCAATACAAGGCCTTGCCTTTGAAGGAAGTATCCAAAAATTTACATGATACATTCTCTTCAAAAACATTATGCACCTATCAAATATTTTCAACATCCTTGATGCTCTCAATGGGAGTAGTTGTATCCTCTGTAGTGAAAAAGGGAACACTTTTGAGGGAAGCTATAGGTATGTCATCATGTTAGGAAAGGTTCAATGGAATTCCTCTATCAAATTCAAAAAATTATTGGGTTTTAAGAATAACCATGTGTTGAAGTTGATGAAATCTCCCTATAATCCTTGGAAATCTGCCAAATGGAGGTGTAGACTATGCTCTGGGAGAAGGTTTCCTAGAACCACTTATTCTCTCATGTGATTATGAAGTGGTATTCCTCCTTTTTATATGAGTAAAAGAGAGTTTTAAAAACTCAAAATGTGAGCCTCTAGTATAAAACCTTGTCCCCTTTAACATGAAAATTGAAGAGATAGTCTAAAACTAGGACCCTTGTTATCCTTTTAGAGTTTCTAGATGCTGAAACTTTATCTCTAAAAACTAAAATTTTCCAAGAATATTGCCTTCCTCAGAAAATATTTTGAATTATTTGAAGATCAGTACCATTGGGTGTTCCATAAACTATTATAAAAACATATTTCACCCTTGAAGAGGATTATTTCGGTGCCTCTTCACCTAATTCATACAATGGGATCTCTAAAAGGTTGCGGGTGACCTATGGCTAGAGAGAACCTCTAGAGAGGGCTAGTTTCCTTAATAAAAATCTTAAAACTAACACTAACTACTACATTTAAAAGGAAAATAGTGAATAAGGATAAACATTGAATTTAATTCCTAAGAAAGGTGATATAACAAAGATATTTTGGTCCCTAAACTAGATTTTTATCATCACTAAATGACCCAATATTAAATCAAACTCTCTTACACTCTCCTAAAATAAGTTGTTCACACATCAATATTCTATATGAGGGTTGTAAATATATGCATAAGACCTTGTGATACCATTTAAAGGCATTTAATTAAACATAATCAACTAATTTATATAACAATTCTCTATCCTAGACAATGCCAACACAACATATGACCTGTATAAATCAGCCTACTAAAAATAAAGTGAAATCAAAGGGCACACAAGAGGAAGAAAAGTTCTATCATAGTTATATATAAACTAAGAATAAAGTTAACACAATAAAATCAACATAAGGAAGGTAAAATTCAATCTTTTTATTGATCAAAAGGCTTAATAGCCATCATTACATGTGGGTACAGTCTAGTCATACCCAAAAGAGGGATACAATAATAGGGATTTTTAACCCTTTTTATAATAAATTACTCAAAAAAGCACTACTAAGATACTTAAATGTAGATATTACAACTTGCCAATAGCTCATTCATGAAGGACACAACTTAAAATTCATGATAATAAGTGTCTTTTAGTGCCACATACCTATAATAAAGGGGATCTCATGAAGATGATGGTGTAGGAGTGGAGAAGTGGGAGCTAACTTAGGTGTAATTGACCCTTGAGGGAGCATGTACATGATAAATCTGGTCAACCATATTCTTCTTTGTAGTTATATTAGAAGCATCATGGTCTATTTTTTCCTCCATATGCATTCATTAACCTTCCTTCCCTCCATGCATGCTAATTTGGTCAAAAAAATTGCTTTCATCTTCTATAGTGGTCATAAAATATGCCTATTCACCTTAAAATGGTAGTTAAATGTATACTAATGAACTTAATTAATCATTTAACATTCATCTACACAAATCTTTTAGCCTTTATCATCCCTTTTAAGTCTTATCTCAACCATTTAAAACATCCTCTTCTTTGCATTTATTGAAAACTTTGTAAGGTAGTCCAAAGTCACCATTATATCCCTTTGAATATCAATTGTAGACCTTGATGAAATAATACAAGGTTGTGAATCCTATTATCCGCCTTGATAATTTCATGAAAACCTCTTAAGAATCCCATTATAGAATGATAATGACCTATATGCTCTATAGGAACTCATTTAGGCATTTTGAACTAGTTTGTCCATTGATTTTTAGGCCTAAACCTTTGTTTTACCCTTGTGTAGATATTTAACATTAGTTTGAGAGATTTTTTTTAGGTTTTTTATAAGTACACAAGGAAATATCTAGGTGTTTTAAGCCTTTATCCTCCTTAAAATGTGCCAAAAATCTCAAATAACCTATTCTAAAAGTTTAATAAGGGTTTAAGAGCAACTAACCCTCTTAACACTAGTTTATACCATTTGATTCTTAATACTCATTTAAAAAACTTGGATCACATCCTTAGGAACCCCCTTCAAGTTTTCCAAGAGCCATATGAGTTGATAATTTAGGTGGATTGAGTTATGACCCATGAACCATCCTAATTCTACATGTTAATTGACCATTTTTTACCTTCTTAAGAATGGTTCATAAAGTTGGAGGTTTATATTCAATTCCAATATTTTTAAAAAGGTCCTATGGGACCTATTTCACCTCCATTGATCATCACCTTGTATCATGCATCTATACAATAAAATTGGCATGTGTTCAAAATCTACCACTCCTTTGTAGCAACTTGTTACTCCTCCGAGGTGATTTTTAGGAGTTTAAATGATATCTTTCACCTAAAATTCATATTAATTTTTTTTTAAGGAATAAAATATTCTCCTAATATATCAAACTCCTCAAGATACTTCTCATAATGAATAAACCTAGTTGGACACATGTTATGAGTAGATAAGACTCTCAAATAGATGTAAAATTACATGGCTATCCTTCAAACTCTTAAACTAGATTTAGTTGGTTGTCTCACCTAAACTAAGGCATGCCATTGGAAATATATCCTCATAATATAAGGTTGGGATGAGAAAATGTAAAAAATATTAGACCTTGGCCCAATTGGAGATATCTCAAAATAGATTAGAACCTTAACTTTTGCTAATTTACCTTAATTTTTACTAAGACATTTTTTGACACAAATTATAATTGCCTTATACACCTGATAATATATTTATAAACATTTGGATCCTTAAGAGGTACCCTTATTTCATTCTTTTAGACCATGATGATCATTATTCACACTGCTACTTTACAAACTTGGAGTCTCATGATCTTATCTTAAATTTTCTTGAACATAAGAGTTATTTCATGTTTATAACCTATTTGAAAGGTCTTAAGATCTTAAATTACACTTTTATCTAATATATAAATAATATTTACTTAGGACTTAGAGGTTATTCATAGGTTCACAAGTGAATTCAACCTTCTTAGTCAAAACATCAATGGATCTTAGTAAGCCTTGTTTGTAAATTGCATCCCTAAAAACTATCTACCACTATGGAATTAAAATTTTATATGGATTGTAAATACATGAAATGGTTCATATAATGTTCCTATATTATTAATATTCTCACACTTTATATGTCCTCAAGAAGATCTAAAATTTTACCCTTCCATGCAAAATAAGATGACAGTCAGGGCTGGGTCTATTATAACATTTGAAAACATATTTTACTAATAGTATACCTCTTTACATAGATTTTATAAGGTCATATTACATTATTATATTCTTATAATTTTTATTTAACTAATCAATCCACTTTTCTCATTCAAAGCCATGTTAATAGGGCAAAAAATGCATTTTCTAGGCTATTTTCTTGCATTTCCCCCTCACATGTGCCAATTTTTTGAATCTATTAGGTTTCCATGAGACCTATATAGGTCAAAAATATTATTAAAATTAATTTTGAGTTAATTATAGTCATTCAAACCATCATTATCTTCCATTGAGCTCTTTAAAGGGTAAAACTAGCAGTTTTAGGTGCTTACCTTCTTAATGATTGTTTATAAATTTGATGGCTTTAAATTATTAACCAATGCCACAAATTTGGAGTATAAATTTTTTATGAACATATAATAATATCACTTTTCCACATTAATATCTCATCACTATACTTTTCACATGATGGAATTTAAACTTTTTGACTATGCAAGCCTGTTTCATGAGGTTGAGATGAAGTTTTGAGAAAAAGGGGTCATAAAAATTCTTGTTTCTTATTGTAAATTATTATAATAGGTTTTAAAAATATCATATTATATTTTTAATTAGTCCTCAACATTATTTTACCCCTAAAATAATCTTCAAAATATATTCTTCCATGCCTAGGGTTTGTAGGTAGTCTAGCAATTTTGACCCTAGTGACCACTCTCTAAGGTCTTCTTATCTGTAAAAGGAATATAATAAATATAGAGACATTAATAATTATCCCATTAATCCTTAATATCCATAAAAAACCCAATACTAACACAAAAATATCATATTCTCTTTATGTCCTTGAATGCAAACCTGTAGTTTTCTTTTAAGCTCAAGACCTATTTCAAACATGTGTTTTAAATTGACCCATCTGCTTATTATAACCTTGAGTGGTATTGATGATAATATGGAGTTTTTTTTTTTTTTTTTTTCTTTAATGTATTATTATTCATGGATAACAACAAATTACTTATATTAATGAAACCTATACTTAGGCCATCTTTACAAGCATGTTTTCCAAGCATACACAATCCTTTAACCAACTATCCTCCTTATATATTTTCCATGTTTTATCTTCATTTGAGAGAATAAAATAAAATTATACACATTCATAAATTTTATTTACACCCTACATGATCTTATTGGTTCCATTTTCAATCACAACAATGGATATTTTCTATCTTCTCTATGTACAATCCTATAAGTGTCAATCTATGCCTAGATTTCCCACAACTTGTCATGGAGTTGGAATCCCCTATCCTATCATATCCTTGATTTATATTTGGGGACAATTTGGATTTGGTATTAATTTTTATATTATCATCCCCACGGACTAACTACACAAATTTTACCAAGAATCTCCCATTCCAAACCTACAAATTGTGTACAATCCAAAAATATGACATATGTGCTTCAACTACTTTTGGTAGTTATGTATCTTTTAATAAAAATTATAATACTTACCAAAACCTAAATTCCAATATCACCCCTATGTATGGCTCCAATACTCTTCAAACAAGGCCTTGACTATCCTTGTGGCATCAAAGTTCTAATAACTTACTTCTATTAACACACATGACTGGTAGGTTTCTTGAGAAGCCAAAGTACTTGAAATCCATATTGGGAGTGGCTTATAAAACCTCATTATAGGTACTTAAAACATTACCAATATATTACCTTCCTTAAATATCATATCTCTAATGCTAATAAAGTCCTCTTGAGGTCTTACTAGTTGTCATGATACTTTGGACTCTTCCCCCTTTCAGATTTTTTCTCCTTATGAATACATATGCATACCTTATTTAATAATTAAATAGGGTTTATTATAATCTACATTAAATTATTGAACCATGTTTCAATTAAAAAATTCACCTTATTTTTATTTCCAGTGGGTAGGCCTGTAGGTGGTAATCTCAAGCTCAAACCTGAATGTAAACCTACACTTGCAATTGATCTCTCTACTTCTTATAACCTTGAAGGATATTGGAAGGTGAAGTGGAGTTTGTATGACTTTCATGAGATTGTTCCAAATGATTAAATATATAAAGAATGGAAATAATTTATGATTTCAAATTTTTAGGCCTAACACATTCCACTTGAGGTGTATATGTCATTCTCTTCTTTTTATATTATTAATCATCCTTCGTAGATAGGCCTATAGGTGATTATATAGGCCTCTAAAAATTTATTGAAATGTTGTATGAGGTCATGGTTGAAAGTTCCTAATTCACCATCTTACTAATATTCTACCTTTATGAAGGCTTTTAAATTTCCTAGGTACCAAGGATTTTGACCATATTTATAAGCATGGGGATGCAAAGTGAACCCATCAGAATCTATCTTTTCTTTTAATGTTAGTTTTTGAGTCACCTTTAATCAATTATTCATGAATTATTCCATAAAATAAGTTCACCCACCTATTGTTTCATGTGTGTGAAATTTATAAAAGAATTGAACCTTTGAACTTGGACCTTTCTCAGAGTTCAAGAAGTTCAAAAGTTCAATGGTTCAATGGTTCAAAGTTTCTCAAAGTGAACTGTTTGTCATTTTGTGTTTTTCAAGTATATCTTTGAGCCTTTCGGTTGAAATTGAACTTTTCTTGAAGTTTAATGGTTCAAAAGTTCAAGAGTTCAACAGTTCAAAGAATTCATTATCAATGTTTTGAAAAGAGTCATGTTCCCTCAGTTCCTTTGTCTAAATTAATCCATCGCTTGAACCTATCATTTAAACCTACATAACAAAGTTCAATGGTTTAATGTTTCTCAAAATGCATTGTTCCTTTGTATGTTATTTATGTCTTTAAACCTTTCGGTTAAACTTGAACCCATTGTTAGAGTTCAAAAGTTCAACAGTTCAATGTTTGAAAAGTTCAATGGTTCTATCAAAATCCAAAGTTTTTGGAAAGATCATGTGACTATTGGTTAGTCTATGTGGTTTATTTCATATCATTGAACCCTGAAGTTGAACCAAAATTTTCAAAAAATGGTTTGATGGTTCAATGGTTCAATGGCTATATTCTTATCTCACCTTGAGGATTTCTCTAAGTTAAAATTAATAGGATATTTAGAGGAAAATATATATGAAACTCACTATAAAGTGAATTTTTTTGAATTTTCATGAGGTTACAGATAATCATTACTCTTCAAAATCACGCATAAAATATGCTTTCCATTAATGTATATGTTAGAATGCATGTCTTATCAAGCATGTTTAGCACTTATAGTCCCAATTTAATGATTTGATCTAGTTAATATCTACATCGAGAGAAAATAATTCAAATTTAGCAAACAATCATATTGGGTGATACAAAGGAGAATAACACAGGTGATATAAGATATTCGATTGCTTGAATTTGTAGTGATTTCAGATAAATTTAAGGTGTGTTTCACTCTTACTATAAGTTTTTTCCTCTACTTTGTTGGAAAAAAGGATCCTTTTGAGTTTACAATATTATTTAAAATTCAAAACTTTCTCTTTTCATTATATTCTCTGACTTGTAACCATGAAATCCACTTGTCTTGATTATGAGCATGGCCCTAGTCAAATCCTATGATGCAAAAAATAGTATAAAGTGGCCTGGTTGAAGCTGTGGCTTTTCCCATGGCTATACAATGCCCTTAATTGGTCCTTGAATGCATGAATAGATATGAACCTCAAAATAGGTGCATTAGGACTGTAGATGGTAATATTCTATTACATATCAATAGACAAACCCTAATGTCTGTGATGAGAATTCCTCTCAAGGAGCTATATTCTAACCTTAATATTACTTCTTTCTATGGTTATTTTTCAATGAAGAAATCAATCTACAAGAGTGTGATTGCTAGGAATTGGCTCTTGAAATTCCAAACAGAAGTTTCAAGATTGCCTAGGCCATTAACAAGAAACCATATGATTCCATAAGTACAAGATATCATGGTATTATTACATGAGACTGAAAGGCAATGATCATGCTTATTATTGGGAAGTACTAGATGTACTTCTTCATACAGGTGATCCTTTAAGGAGAAAAATATTTGGATTGGGCAAAAATTATAGCTGAATGTTTGCATCAGGGTTTAAGTAATTATTTGGGAAATAGAGAATTTTATATGTCTTCATATCTACTTTATTGCCTGGATTCTATGAGACAATGGGTAGGGTTACTTCATACACCCTTGGATGAAGATAGTACAATTTATGATTATTACTCACAGTTACAAATGCATAATTACTATGAGGATTACAGGAGGGTCAGTGATGTTTTTTCTAGGAAAATGACTTTTGAATTGTCAAATAACATTAATACAAGGTTGTCTGATAAATCTATGTTAATTAATATCTATAGTAGTTTCTTCATTTAGTTTTCTATGTTCACTTATATTAGAGTTGGGGGTTTTGATGGTGAACCCTTGAGGTTACCCAGGTATGTTTTTGACTGATTTGTGTTAATAGAAGTCTACAGGCAATTAACATATATAGATAAAATATTCCCAATGAAGAATAAATATGGTATATCTTTTCTTATTGAACTTGGATGTTATTCATATAAAACAACATCTGATGCTTTGAATTTAGAATTGGATCTTAATAAATTCAATTTTCAATACTTCATAACCAGACCACAATTTGACAGCAAAGGTTTTGCTAGAGATAATTTAGACCTTGGAACAGGATTTTCACATATTCCTCAATTAGAAGATTATTGGGAGGATTGTCTAGATGAATTTGAAGTCAGAAAGAGACTATGGTCCAAGTTTTCCCTATGGCAAATAATTACTCTCAAATTAAACATGGACATTTATAGAA
Organism: Torreya grandis; assembly: GCA_037957365.1. Taxonomy (NCBI): domain Eukaryota; kingdom Viridiplantae; phylum Streptophyta; class Pinopsida; order Cupressales; family Taxaceae; genus Torreya; species Torreya grandis. The sequence goes on from JARHVA010007875.1 coordinate 71,627, forward strand.
TTGTTGACAATGATGAACAAGTGATTGATCCACAATTTGAGCAAATAAAAGAATCACCTATTCTAGAAATTGACTAGGAGAAAAGTGAAGAAGATATAATTAAGGTTAATACCCTTCCAGTGACAAGGAGAACTGAAAAATGGTTGAGAGAAAAAAAATTGGGAGGAGCTCAAAACATAGTTTCCAAGCAATGTACAACAATAATTGAATCTCCATGCCCAATAAGCTCATCTAACCAGCCTATTTATATCTATGATGTAGGTGCTTCCAAGTCAAGTACTAGAAGGGACCTTGTCATCAAAGAATCTGAGAAGGCCCTTGTAACTACCCTACCTCCTTATACCACCAGGTCAAGGACTCAAAGCAAGAAGAAGAATCAAATTTCTAAAAAAGTGATTATGGATTTGAATTTTGAACAAGATTTAGGAGAAATCAAAGGTGATAAAGAATCTAATTCACCAATGATGGAAGCGGTTAGTATAGATCAATAGACAATGATTCCTTTTGATTCTTCCAATTTGATGATTGTTTCAATTGTACCTTTTGATCAACTAAATCATGATACAGAAGCCTCGACTTCTGCACCTAAATGTCTAGAAAGTTCAATTAGTCATAAAAGGAAATTAGTTCCATTTTCTTTACCCTTGGAAGATATGGTGAGAAAGTGTTTAAGGAAATCTCATAAATCCAAAAAGTTAAAAATGACATCCAGGGTAGATGTTGACCCAAACACAAGGAACTAGAATGCAAAAATTACCTAGCTAAAAACCAATGAAGAAATTCAAGATCCTAATGTTCAGGATTTTACAGTTGAAAAGGTAGACCTTGGGACTGCATCACATGCTACTAATGTGCATCATCTAGAAGCATCTACTAAAAGGATAGTTATCAAAACTTGGAAGGATGAAAAGGATAAAAGAGAGTTAAAATAGACTGTGTAGTCAATATCAAAGTATATTGATGCCATTCATAGTCTAGATCCATAACTAATTTCCCAAATGCCTATGTCTTTTGATCTAAAATATCCTATCAATCAAAGGATGATAGATCAGATACACAAAGGCAAAATGATTACCATAGTATTTGATAGTTGGTTAGATGGCATCATCTTGAAAGGTACATAATACATTCTTAAATTGAAGAATGTATATGATTTGACTACAATCATTGTTGAATATTTGAAGACTCAGAATGCTTTGTGGATAAAAGATGAAGGAAAATGGATGAGCATAATGAATCAGATTGACAAAGTGAAAAAATATGGGATAACAAAGTTTTGTCAGAAAAGAACTTAACAAGACTAGATGAAGATATATTATATGCAAGTAAGAAAAATGTTGAATGGAGAAATTCAGTATCCAGACAAGGATGTTTGGAAATCACAAAAATGATCAAAGAAATAACTAAATTTATTTAGTCATTACAGCATGATCTACAGAGCATTGATATCAATTACATAAAAGATAATGGAAAGCTAGAGAAGGACATCAATGTTATGATTCAGTCCTTTAGGGAAAAGATTAACTTCGTTAAAGAAAGTGATGGCTTATAAACTAAAAACTTCTCTCATATTTCAAGGGTAGAGTCACTTCTTTGTCATTATATCGACATACTCCCAGAGCACACAAAAATTATGGGAAAAATTTGGAGGGAAGAAAACATCTGGAAGGCAAGGATAAAACACATCAGCATTCCCAATCTTTCTAAAATTTAGGAGTTCATTACAACATTTCATGAGTGGAAATCTCAACGTGTCTACCCAACTGAATAGAGCAAATTTAGAGATCTTAACCCATCATTTCAACAATGACTTTACTTACATAGTCTCTTTTATTTAGTTAATTCAGTTACTTTTCTGTTCAAAACTTAATCTTTATTGAATTTGTAAAAACTAAACCCTATATGGGTCAGAGTTACTTTAACTCTGGTTTAGTTTAAAAGATGGATGAGTTAAGGCAACAATGTATATTTTTGGTTGTAAAAGAGACATATAGAATAAAAAAGGGAGAAAGAGTTAAAAATTAGAGAATTGGACCATTGTTTTCATAAAGATATGTGATGTTTGTCTGAAACGTTTTTTTCATCTGTGAATAGAAATGAGAATTAATTACTAAACACTTAAACATGTGAATTTGAGTATTTGAAAGTAGATTTTTTGTGTGAAGTCTTCCTTCATATAGTAATTATTTTTCCATCAGACAATCTATTATGTATGTTTTATCATTTACTGGTTCAACATATATACGTTTATCTATTTAATTATTATTGAAAATAGAATTTGTGTATTTTGTTACTTATCGCTGTTATAAAATCTCATATTCATAACATAATGATGTATGGATATTATTCTAATTTTTAAACACTTTTTGGTTAAAAGTGTATCTAAATATTTAAATTCATTTAAAATATTAAAGGGAGCTATACCTTAATTCAGAGGGGAACTAATCTTGATAGTTCACCCATTTGTCGTTTAACTTATTTGTTCTTGAGAGAAGAGTATGGAGTTAAAATAAAATATATTTATATAAGGAAAAATCTATTAGCCAACAAATTTTTGGTGACTCTGCTGGTGAATGAAATTGATTTGGTCACCTTAATATGTGGCAACAATGGTGCTTCCTCATGAAAATATAATTCTTGTTTTACAATCTAATCTTGGTTTTCAAGATGAATAAGAAGATATAATTAGCTAGTTAAATACTCTTGCTTAGAATTCTCATTATAATATTGATGATTATAGATCAGCAAGTAGAATATTAGAAAAAAGAAGAAGAATTTGCTGATAATATAAGACTGTTATTACTCAGGCAAAGAAGAAGACAAGTAGAAAATGTAGCAAGAAATTAAACCCCCTGAAGTGTGAAAAGATTAAGAGAAACATCGAAGTTGATAATTATTATATCATAAGCTGGATTCCAGAAGGTACACAAGGTCTTTGAGAAGAGAAGGGATTAAAGATTATACTTTTCAAACATTTCAAAGCCTGAATTTTCCTTATATTTCCACCCATGTTAGAAAAGCTAGAAGTAGACCTCCTATACCTCCAAAACCCTCTACATCCTCTATTTGTCAAGCCTTAACCCTTTCTGGTACTATCTTTCCTTCTACCATAAGTTTTCTTCCAATGGCCCAACCTTGGCATGCAGCCATAGGTCCTCTAAATTTAGGGGCCAACCTAAATCCTTTGCCTAAAAATGTAAGGGAAAATTTACCCAAATTTAACAGAGATGGAAGAAAATCACCAGAGGAACATCTGAGTGCCTTTGCAGTGGCATGTGGTGTGTTAGGCATGAAACATCAAGATGTAGCCATAAGGCTTTTTATGTAGACTCTAACTGATATTACATCATAATGGTTTTATCACCTAACTGATTCCTCAATCACAAGTTGGAATGATATGAAAACTACATTTGAAAATAGGTTCAAAAGTGCAGAAGATGAACATTCCCTTCTTGCTCAATTGACTTAGCTCAAGAAGGAGATACATGAACCCATGAGAGAATTTATAGCCAAATTCAATAGAATTGTGTACAAGATTTCTACTTCTAAAGACTGACTACTGAGAACCAAAAATGTTTCTTTATTAATTCTATGCCTCCTGATATAAGTTTTCATCTCAGAAGAAGTATAATTATCAATTTAATATATGCACAATCATTGGTAGTTGAATTAGAGGATGATCTTATTATGGACAAAAAATGGAAGAAAGAAGTTTAGGTACCTAATGCTAATCCTTCATCCTCTATAGATCTTGTAGTCCAAAGATTAGTCAATGATATGATTGATCTTAAAAGACAATTACCAAAGGCTAGTACTTCACTCCAACAACCATATCAAGATATTGGTAGGAGAAATCAATAAGGAAATGTTGTTAAGACATTACCACTTGCATCAACACAACCAAGATTGGCTATTGAACCTCCTCCTAGAAGAAATAACATGTGTATTTTTCATTTGACTAATGATCATGATGGAAATTCTTGCCCTGAAATGCTTAGATTTAATCAAATGATTTCTACTCAAGATGTCTTAGGGGAAATTATTGAAGAAGAAAGGAGCTCTGAGAGACCTGACGACTCTAAAATACACTTCCTTGAATATGATTCAGATTCAAAAAGAGGAGGTGAAGTATTGGTTACTCTTGAAGATCTTTCATGTGTTGTACTTAATAGAAGTCAAAAGAATTCAAGATTTTCTAATACTCAAGAAGTGTCCGTTAAAGGTAAGGAACCTTTTACTAAAAATTTTAATTCTAAGACACAAGAAAATAAATTGTTACAAAGAAATGATTGTGAAACTTCTTTTGATATTTTAGATTTTTGTAAGTCTACAAAAATTTAGATATCCCCTACTGAATACCTCAGGCTGAAACCCAAAGAGCTTGATAAATTGGTCAAATATGTCAAAAATGGTCCTACACAAGTTGAACGTGAAAGTCAGTTAAATGTTAATACTTAGTCTCCCATTGCCCAATTATTTACTTCTCCATCTGAATCACCCATTGATACTTCTAGAATGACCCTCAATTCATCTGATGATACTCCTTATACGGCTGATATGAAACCCAATCCATTTTATGTTTCCTTATTCATAAATGGTCATAAACTTAGCAATTGTATCATAGACTCAGGTGCTTCTAATAATATAATGCCTTCTTCTGTAGCCAAAGCCTTAGGCTTAACCCTTACAAAAACATTTGGTAGACGTTACTCCATGGATGGCAAATAGATCTCTTTGCTCAGACAAATTAAAGATGCACGAGTTGCTCTTGCAGCCTACCCTAATAAAAAGGTGTAGCTAACTATCTTGGTAGTAGATATTCCCACTAGTTATGGAATGTTATTGAGCACAAATTTTTACAAAGATTTGGGAGGGTAGATTAAATTGGATTGGTTAGAAGCTAAAATTCTAGTGGGAAAGTAGAAAGTTAAATTAGAACCTAAACCTAAATGCAAGTTTATAGTATATCCTTCTGATGATCCTAAGTCTCAGATTCTATTTGAAGAATGTGAATTTGGTAATTTTTTTATCTCCTCTAACGATTCAAAGGAAGAATATGCCCCAAAGTCTATTCATTCAGATGATCTATGGAAGATGGAATTTGATGGAAGTTGTGTTGCCATTGGTTCAGGAGTAGGAGTTGTGTTGATCTCACCCGAAGGTGAAACTTTTCCTTACTCTTTCAAGCTATATTTTAAAAATACTAATAATACTGTAGAATATGAATCTTTATTGCTTAGGTTAAATGAAGCTAAAGGCAAGGGTATAAAAATAATCAAGGCAAAAGGAGATGCTGAATTAATTGTCAAATAAGTGAGAATCATTTTCTCAGTTAAAAATGATAGATTAAGACATTACATAAATAGAGTTTGGGACGAGATAGAATGTTTTGATGCCTTTTCTATTGAGGCAATTCCTAGAGACCAAAACACTCGAGCAGATTCTCTCACAGTATCAGCTTCTCTTCTTCTCCCACACCCCAATTTTGAAAAAGATTTGTATAGAATAGAATTAATCTATCATCCTAATGTTCCAGATAATGCTGAAAATTGGCAAGTTTTTGAGAATAATAAATAGATCATTAATTTTTTGGAGAATGCTGATATGTTCTTGGGGACTTATTTTAAAGGTTCAAAAATAGAATGTAAAGAATTCACTCCTAATCTAGGGATTAATCCAAAAGATGATGTAATTCAATTAAAAGGAAACAAAATCCCTAAAGGACTGGTCTCTCTAGAACATTTGTTCACTAGACAAGATGAATATACCAAAAGCAAACTTGTCTAGAATGCTAACAAAATAGAGGATTATGAGAAAATCAATATTGGAAGTGAAACTGACCCAAAATGGATCTCCATTGGTAAGTGTTGTTCACCAAAAGAGAAAATCTAATTAATTAATCTATTGATTAAATATAAGGATGTCTTTGCTTGGCGCTATGATGACCTCAAAGATTTTAGATGTGGACAGTTTCAGCATCATATTCCTTTGAAAGAAAATGCAACTCCTTTCAGGTAGAAGTTGAGAAATTATAACCCAAAAGTTGTTGAAGCTATCTTTAAAGATATTGACAAGATGCTAAAGGATAGGATTATTTATCCAATTCATCACTCCACCTAGGTGACGAACATTGTTCCTATGCATAGAAAGAATGGGGAAATAAGAATTTATGTTAACTTTAGGAATTTGAATCAAGCCAGTTTAAAAGATAATTATCCCTTGCCTATGATGGATCACATCTTGCAAACTATTTCTAGGTCAAAAATGATGTCCATGCTAGATGGGTTCTCATTATAATTAGATAAGTGTAGTTGTGACTGACCAACATAAAATTACTTTCACTACACCTCATGGAACTTTTGCTTATAACTGTATGCCCTTTAGTTTGATTAATGTTGTTGCAAATTTTCAGTGGGTGATGGATTCATCCTTTAAAGATTTGAAAGATAGAATTATTGTTATCTATCTTGATGATTTGACAAATTTCTCTAGGAAAAAGAGAAGATCATTTGAAGGATCTGGAGACTGTCTTATAAAGATGCTTGAGCCATGAGATATCTCTTAATCTTAAGAAGTCTATTTTCTATGTTACAGAAGGGAAATTATTAGGACACCTAGTTTTAAAAGGTAGAATCAAAATTGACCTAGAAAGAGTTAAAGCAATACAACAGTTAAGTCTTCTATCTAATATGACTGGAGTTAAGTCTTTATTTGGTCAAAGAAAATTAACTTTCTCAGAAGGTTCATTGATATTTTTTTGAAATTATGAAACATATTGTGGGGATGATGAGTGAAAAAAAAGCATTCAAATGGAATGAAGCTACTAGAAAAGCATTTGAAGATATAAAGGAAGCAATTGCACAAACACCTACTTTGGTAAATCTTGATTTCCAAAAAGATTTTATTATTTAATACTATGCTTCACAACATACCATGTCTGGCATCTTGTTACAAAAAAATGAAGTAAATGTAGAAGCCCCAATAGCCTTTATGAGTGTTCCTCTCAAGAAACATGAACTTAAATATTCTTTGGCTGAGAAACAAGATTTTGTTATAGTGAAGGCTGTTAAACAATTTAGATACTATATACTTCATTCTCATTCAGTTGTATTTGTTCCTAGTTCGGCTATGAAAATCATTCTAACTCAGCAAGAGGTTAGGATGAACAATAGAGAAACATGGGTTTCTAAAATTCAAGAATATGATTTGGAGATTAATCCAACTAAATTAGTTAGAGGTCAAGGTTTATGCAAATTGATAGACAAAAATAAAAAAGAAGAAAAACTCCCTACTATCTTATTGGTGAGCTTACAAGATCACTAGTTCCTATATGTGGCACACTATCTTACTTATGGAGACTATCTTAGTCATTTAACCCTGAAAGAAAAAAGGAATTTGAAGTTAAAATCAGCAAAATATGTAATATGGGGTGATGTCCTATATAAAAAGGGATTAGATGGAACCTTTCTAAGATGTTTAGACAAAGAAAAACAATGCAAACTATTGGAAGTTTTTCATAATGCGGTCACAGGTTTCAAAATCCTTAGAAATTGTTATTATTGGCCAGGTATGTTCAAAGATGCATATAAATGGGTAGCTAACTATGAAAAATGTAAATTGTTCTCAAGAAGACCATAAGTTACAACATTACCTCTAAGACCTATCATTATTGAAGAACCTTTCAAATAGTGGGGATTAGACTTCATTGGTCCTCTTTCACCTCCTTTGAGTGTTGGTCATACACACATTCTAACAGCAACTGATTATTTTATGAAATGGGTTGTAACAATCCTTGTGAAGAGAACTACTTCATAAGTGGTATGTGATTTTCTCAAAGAAAATATACTAGTACATTTTGGTGTTCCTCAGAAGGTTGTGGCAAATAACGCTACCAATTTTTCTTCAATGGAGCTTACTTCATTTTGCTATGAACATAGTATCTCTCTTTCTCACTCATCAGATTATTACTCTCAAAGAAATGGACAAGTAGAGTCCAATAATAAAAATTTGATAGCCATCATGAAGAAATTGGTGAGTGATAACCCCATATATTGGCATAAGAGACTATACGAAACACTTTGGGCTGACAGGGTAACCCCAAAAAGAGCAATTGGAATGACACTATTTGAACTAGTTTATGGAATAGGAGCACAGCTATCATTACCTCTAGAATACAAAATGTTATTAAAGATCATTACTTTCAAGACTCTTTATAAAAAAGAGTTATGTATTTAACTAAGATTGAAGAAGAGAGGAATGAACTAGTTGATTGTATTACTACTCATCAAGCCAGAGTTAAAAATATTTTTGACCAAAAAACTAGACCTAGAAAGTTCATGGAAGGGGATGAAGTATTACTATGGGGTAGAAGGAGAGAACCTAAAGGAGCACATGGTAAATTTGATTCAATTTAAAAAGGACCTTTCAACATTCATTAGGTACTTGGTCCTAATTCTTTTAAATTGGAATATCTGGATGGAGTCATTTTACCCCTATCCTATAATGGATAGGATCTCAAGTTGTACCGACTGTGAAATAGGTATCCCTTATTTTGTACATAATCTTTTTTTTTCTTATTTGTCATTTTGTGTTTCCCTTTCCCATTTTTGGTTTGTCTTTCTCCTTTTCTTTCATTTCTATTTCCCAATCTATGAAACCAGAGTTTCTGAGTTCTCTACATTTTGCCATAAAATATAGTCCCCAGTTAGAGCCAATGTTAGTTTTTGAGTCACCTTTAATCAATTCTTCATGAATTCTACCATAAAATAAGTTTACCCACCTATCATTTCCTATGTGTGAAATTTCCAAAAGAATTGAACCTTCAAACTTGAACCTTTCTCAGAGTTCAAGAAGTTCAAAAGTTCAATAGTTCAATGGTTCAAAGTTTCTCAAAGTGAATTGTTTGTCCTTTTGTGTTTTTCAAGTATATCTTTGAACCTTTCAGTTGAACTTGAACCTTTCTCAAAGTTCAATGGTTCAAAATTTTCTCAAAATGCACTATTCTTTTGTATGTTATTTATGTCTTTGAACCTTTGGGTTGAACTTGAACCCTTTGTTGGAGTTCAAAATTTCAACAGTTCAATGTCCAAAAAGTTCAACAATTCTATCAAAGTCCAAAGTTTATAGAAATATCATGTGACTATTGGTCAGTCTATGTGGTTTATTTCATATCATTGAACCCTGAAGTTGAACCACAATTTTCAAAAGTTTAATGGTTTGATAGTTCAATGGTTCAACGACTATATTCTTATCTCACCCTAAGGATTTCTCTACGTTAAAATTAGTGGGAGATTTAGAGGAATATATATATATATATATATATATATATATATATATATATATGAAACTCACTATAAAGTGGAAAATTTTGAATTTTCATGAGGTTACAGATAATCATTACTCATCAAAATTGCATGTAAAATATGCTTGCCATTAATGCATATGTCAAAATGCATGTCTTATCAATTATATTTAGCACTTATTGTCCCAATTTAATCATTTGATCTGGTTAATATCTGCATCGAGAGAAAAGAATTCAAATTTAGCAAACAAGCATACTAGATGATACAAAGGAGAATAGCATAGGTGATATAAGATATTCAATTGCTTGAATCCATAGTGATTTCAGATAAATTTAAGGTGAGCTTCACTCTTACTGTAAGTTGTTTCCTCTACTTGGTTGGAAATAAGGATCCTTTTGAGTTTACAGTATTATTTAAAATTCAAAACTTTCTCTTTTCATTATATTCTCTGACCTGTAGCCATGAAATTCGCTTGTCTTGATTATGAGCATGGCCCTAGTCTCATATGTTCTCCACCTAATATTTGGGACACCTCTCTAATTCAATATGATTTGGAAGATCTTAAGGAAAGGGATAAAAATCATCTGTTAAATCCTATAATGCAAAAAATAGTAGAAAGTGGCCTAGTTGAAGCTGCAGCCTTTCCCATGGCTATACAATGCCCTGAATTGGTCCTTGAATGCACGAATAGATATGAAACTCAAAATAGGTGCATCATGACTGTAGATGGTAATATTCTATTACATATCAATAGACAAAACCTAATGTCTATCATGAGAATTCCTCTCAAGGAGCCATATTCTGACCTTAATATTACTTCTTCCTATGGTTACTTTTCAATGATGAAAGCAATTTACAAGAGCGTGATTGCTAGGAATTGGCTCTTGAAATTCCAAAAAGGAGTTTTAAGATTGCCTAGGCCATTAATAAGAAACCATACGATTCCAAAAGTACAAGATATCATGGTATTATTACACAGACTAAAAGATAATGCTCATGTTTATTATTGGGAAGACTGGATGTACTTCTTCATATAGGTGATCCTTTAAGGAGAACAATATTTGGATTGGGCAAAAATTATAGCTAAATGTTTGCATTAGGGTTTAAATAATTGTTTGGGAAATAGAGAATTTTATCTGTCTTCATATCTAATTTATTGCCTAGATTCTACGAGATAATGGGTAGGGTTACTTCATACACCCTTGGCTAAAGACAGTAAAATTTATGATTATTACTCACAGTTACAAATGCATAATTACTATGAGGATTACAGGAGGGTCAATGATGTTTTTTGGGGAAAAAGACTTTTGAATTGTCAAATGACATTAATAAGAGGTTGTCTAATAAAGCTATGTAGTTAATTAGTATCTATGGTAGTTTCTTCATTCAATTTTCTAGGTTCACTTATATTAGAGTTGGGGGTTTTGATGGTGAACCCTTGAGGTTACCTAGGTATGTTTTTGACTAATTTGTGCTAATATAAGTATGCAGGCAATTAGCACATGTAGATAAAATATTCCCAATGAAGATTAAATCTAGTATATCTTTTCTTATTAAGCTTGGATGTTATTCATGCAAAAAAACATTTGATGCTTTGAATTTAGAATTGGATCTTAAGAAATTCAATTTTCAATACTTCACAGTGAGACCACAATTTGACAGCAAAGGTTTTGCCAGAGATAATTTAGACCTTGGAACAAGATTTTCACATATTCCTCAATTAGAGGATTATTGGTAGGATTGTTCAAATGAATTTGAAGCTAGAAAGAGATTATGGTCCAAGATTTCCCTAGGGCAGATAATTACTCTCAAATTAAACATGGACATTTCTAGAATTGTTGACAATGATGAATAGGTGATTGATCCATAATTTGAGAAAATAAAAGAATCACCTATTCCATAAATTGACTAGGAGAAAAGTGAAGAAGATATAATTGAGGTCAAGACCCTTCCAATGACAAGGAGAACTGAAAAATGGTTGAGAGAGCAAAAATTGGGAGGAGCTCAAAACATAGTTTCCCAGTAATGTACAATAATAATTGAATCTCCATTTCCAATAAGCTTATCTAACTAGCCTATTGTTATTTATGATGCAGGTACTTCCAAGTCAAGAATTGGAAGGGACCCTATCATCAAAGAATCTAAGAAGGCCATTATAACTACCCTGCCTCCTTGTACCACTAGGTCAAAGACTCAAAGCAAGAAGAAGAATCAAATTTATGAAAAAGTGATTATGGATTTGAATTCTGAAGAGGATTCAGGAGAAATCAAAGGTGATAAAGAATCTGATTCACCAATGATGGAAGAGGTTAGTACAGATCAACAGATAATAATTCCTTCTAATTTTACCAAATTGATGATTATTTCAATTATACCTTTTGATCAACTGAATCCTAAAGAGAAGCCTCAACTTTTGCACCTAAATGGCTGGAAAGTTCAATCAATCATAAAAGGAAAGTAGTTTTATTTTCTTTACCCTTTGAAGATATGGCAAGCAAGTATTTAGGGAAAGGTCCTAAATCCAAAAAGTTAAAAATGACATCCAAGGTAGATGTTGACCCAAACACAGGGAACTAGAATGTAGAAATTGCCTAGCCAAAAACCAATGAAGAAGTTCAAGATCTTACTATTCAGGATTTTATAGTTGAAAAGGTAGACCTTGGGACTGCATCACATGCTACTGATGTGCATCATCTAGAAGCATCTACTAAAAGGATATTTATCACAACTTGAAAGGATGAAAAGGATAAAAGAGAGTTAAAATAGACCGTGCAATCAATGGTAGAGTATATTGACGCCATTCATAGTCTAGATGCACAACCAATTTCCCGAATGCCTATGTCTTTTGATTTGAAATCTCTTGTCAATCAAAGGATGCTAGATCAAATACATAGAGGCAAAATTATTACTAGAGTATTTGATAGCTGGTTGGATGACATCATCCTAAAAGGTATAGAATACATTCATAAAGTGAAGAATGTACATAATTTGACTATAATCACTATTGAAGATTTGAAGACTCAGAATTCTTTGTGGATAAAAGAGGAAGGAAAATGGATGAGCATAATGAATTAGATTGACGAAGTGAAAAAATATGGGATAACAAAGTTTTTATCAGAAAAGAACCTAACATGACTGGATGAAGATATATTATATGCAAGTAAGAAAAATGTTGAATGGAGAAATTCAGTATCCAGACAAGGACGTTTGGAAATCACAAAAATGATCAAAGAAATAACTAAATTTATTTAGTTATTTTAGAATGATCTATAGAGCATTGATATCAATTACATAAAAGACAATGGAAAGCCAGAGAAGGACATCAATGTTGTGATTCAGTCCTTTAGGGAAAAGATTAACTTCATTAAAGAAAGTGATGGCTTATCAATTGAAAACTTCTCTCAAATTTCAACGGTATAGTCACTTCTTTGTTGCTGTATCAACATACTCCCAGAGAACCTATAAAATATGGAAAAAATTCAGAGGGAAGAAAACATCTAAAAGGCAAGGATAAAACATATCAGCATTCCCAATCTTTCTAAAATTTAAGATTTTGTTACAGCATTTCAGGAGTGGAAAGCTCAACGTGTCTACCCAACTGAATAGAGCAAATCTAGAGATCCTAACCTATCACTTCAATAATGAGTTTACTAACATAGTATTTTTTATTCAGTTAATTTAATTACTTTTTTGTTTGGAACTTAATCTTTATTGAATTTGTAAAAACTAAATCTTGTATGGGTCAGAGTTACTTTAACTCTGGTTTAGTGTAAAAGATGGATGAGTTAAGGAAATGATATATATTTTTGGTTGTAAAAGAGGCATATAGAAGAAAAAAAGGAGAATTGGAGAATTGGACCATTGTTTTCACAAAGATATGTGATGTTTGTCTGAAACATTTTTTTCATCTGTGAATGGAAATGAGAATTAATTATTGAGTACTTAAATCTATGAATTTGAGTATTTGAAAGCATATTTTTTGTGTGAAGTCTTCCTTCATATAGTAATTATTTTTCCATCAAACAATATATTATGTGTGTTTTATCATTTACTGGTTGAGCATATATATGTTTATCTATTTAATTATTATTGAAAATAGAATCTATGTATTTTGTTACTTATCATTGTTATAAAATCTCATATTCATAACATAATGTTGTATGGATATTAGTTTCCCTGCAAACACTTTTTGGTTAAAAGTGTATCTAAATATTTAAATTCATTTAAAATCTTAAAGGGAGCTATACCTTAATTCAGAGGGGAACTAATCTTGATAGTTCACCCATTTATTGCTTAACTTATTTGTTCTTGAGAGAAGAGTATGGAGTTAAAATAAAATATATTTATTTAAGGACAAATCTGTTAGCCAACATATACCTATACACACTTCATGTTTCTCTTTTGGATTGAAGAATTCCATATATGATTGGGTGCATTAGAGAATTTAATGATTTATATAGCTCTCTTAATAGCTACAAAACATTCTCAAATGGACATTACTCATAAGGTTTCAATTTGGACCAAGGAAACACAACATAACATTGAAACTTTCTCTTAGAATACCTTAAAAACTACTAATATACCTTAATCTTTGTTAAAATATGTTTCAACATGACTCAAATGATATATAACATTAATTAGGGAACCTTGGACTCTCTAGAACTTCATGAGACAATTTTACATCCTTCTAGGTCATGCTTCAATCTTAAGGGAAAACTTCTAAATGTCTTGAGAAGTATTAAAATATTCTCAAACTTTGTACTTTTTTCCTAGGTTTATCAATGTTCTCATAGTCTTGTTTTGGATTGAAACTAACCTAGAAATGGATTAAATGAATGAATAATATCCTGATAGACTTGGAGGCATTCATATCAAGACCTAAACATTCCCAAAACATACAAATCTTTTTCCATTATATGTAACCTTATACATTAGACTTGAAACTCATTGAAATAGTTTTGAGCATGGTCTTAAAGACTGGTACTACTATTAATTTATATGTGATTATACCATGCCTCCTAAAAATATTATAAAACTTGCATAGAAATCTATTAAGGAACCATGTAAACCATCAATACTCTTGACAAACATTATAACCATTAGGCACCTTGATCATTTTTGGTCTTCAAAATAAAATTTTAGCCCTGTATACTATTACTCATGGCTTCAACTCTTCTTAAGCTTAAATACTTGGATTCTTCACAAGGATGGTATATTCCTTCATTTGACATGAAGGACTTAGGGTGCCAAAAATAGGGTATAAGAACATTAAAGGCCATCTCTAAGGAGTGCGATATACCTTAAATGTTTGGAGACCCTACCTCTATCTAACAAACATGTTTGTTTGTTACCAATTAGAGACTTGAGCAAAGAAAACCTTAAAACTAATGGATCCAAAGGGTTTGAAATGTTTTTGATAATCTTATAAAAATGAGAGGGTTAACCTAGCTAGAGTGAATACATTTCTTGATGAGAAGACCCATTGTGATGTAGGAAAATAAGATTTCTTCAAATATTTTCTCATTTATCCCCTTTCTTGGCTTGGTGATAGAACCTTAGAGGAAATTATTCAAGTTTTTATTCTATTAGAGACCTCTAAATGTGTACTTGTAACATGATAATGACTCTCCTTCTTCATCTATTTAGATTGAATCAGCTCCTAACACTCAAAATAAGTATCATGATGGTCTAGGATTTGGTAAGGTTTATGAGTAAAATACCTTCTCAACAATGATTCATAAAGTTTATAGATTATTTTTATCTTAAAAAACATTTTGGAGGTGATAATGACCTATTTATCATCTCTAATAGCCACTATGAGCCATGTAGTAAGAAAGAGAATATCCAACTAAAAATCATGCTCTAGATGATCTCTTTTCAAACAAGTTCAAGCATTTTGATGATGATTCATAAAACTATCTTCATATTATTACCTTTGAACACTTCTAAAAAATCATTTAGGACCCCATCTTACTCCTCCAATGTTTGTACACTCCCATGCACCTGTATAGGAGTTTTGATATGTATTGAGAAATAACTTGTCTAAGTTTTTGAAGGGAATTATAGATGGTTTTATATATGTTTTGGCTCTTATGATCATGAAACATTTGTCCAAAGCTTTAAATAGGTTGATAATGGTGTGTGAAACCATCTATGGCCCTACTCTAATATGAACTCCTCTATACACTTTTGTAGAATTCAAGAAAAACATCCAAAATCTTGTCTTTCTTCGAAAAATTCTTCATTTTTGAAGGTTTTCATATCATTTTGCCTGAGATTGATGATATTTGTACATGAATAAACCTCCATACCCATACAAAACCTTAAAAAACTTGAAAACATGCATGTTCATATGGAAAGTGAAATGGTTTTGGGCTAATACATGTATCTTTCCATGTTGAGAGGGGAATGAAAGCCATAATCAAGCCAAAAGAGAGGGAAATTAAGACATTCAATGGCACCTAACTCCATTCATATGGATTAGTGGAGGTATAGGAGGTTAATTTAGTTTTATGAGTCTCTTTAAGACATTAAAATGTCTTCATGAATGACTTGAATGGGCTAAAAGAGTGACATTTTGGTATTTTAAACCTTTTATATGCACTTGGATACACTTTTCATTGCATTTATGACCTTAAATGCCTAATTAAACCTAATTTTCTCTTCATTTTACATGATAAACCTCAACAAATAGGCCTTAATAAGGGATAATTAAACTTGATATAAGACTCTAAAACACATTCTTGGTCATCTCATGACTTTAAATAATGACTCCCTGACCTTTTTCAAGAAAACCTAATATAGTGGCCAAGTTTTGAATGATAGGGGTTGATTTTTGGCATGGGAGAACAAAATATCAATAATAACTTCTAAATGATGTCCTATGTGGTAGATGATGTGATATAAACTATACATTCATCCTATTTGTAACCCTAAAAACCATCTTCAAACTACCCCAATAATAATATATGTGACAAGTTTAATATTATTCACATGCTTAGATTCAAAAAGAACATGAAAAGGTTAATTGAGACCTTCTATCCCATGGTATATCAAGAAATATATGAGAAGAACATGCCAAATCTCTTTTACCCTATAAATAAAATCATTTGAAATATGGGCTATTACTAGTTTTTAACTTGAGTGCACTATAATCAGGATTGAAGGCACTAGGACACACCCTTTGTACCTACTAAGGATTATGCCTGATAAAGTAGTTGAGAAAGAAATTATTGCTCGATCGGATGATAGCATTGACATTGAATTGAGGAGGGCCATGAAAGAAACCATACACTCAACCCCTCTCAGTATTGGTAGAATGTAGTACACAAGGTGGGAACACCTTCAAATTTTTAAATATTAAGACACAATATGGTTTAAATCAACACACTTTAGAAACTTAAGCCCTAGTAAAAATGTTAGAGAACATATCAAAATATATGAAAAAAAAGTGAGAATCAATTATGGACATCAGTCTTATGATGATGATAATGTGTTCAAGAATGTATTTGATGATATTGAAGTATCTATAAGGATGTTTAAGGTCATCATGTCCATGATTATGGCACAAAGGATCCAATATGATCATAATATCACTAAAGAGGATGCCAAGAGAATTAAGAAGGAATAATGGGTTTTCAGACCTATTCATAGCCTTCCTCCTTAGGTAGAAGAAGAAATTCAAGAACAAGATGGCCCATTTGGAGAATATTACATTTAAGAAATATATAGTACACCTCCAATCTCCCCTACACATATAGTTGTTATTCCTTCCCAATACATGATTAAAGAGTAGAGAATTTTAAGTCCTAGCACATCATCTATACTTTTCTCCATGCTTCCTCTATATCCATTAACAACAATATAATAGGTAAGTTTGCATGATTTCTTATTACATGTTTGTATTGTTTCTTCCCATGGGTAACCACCCATTATTACAATAACACCAACACTGGTATTACTTTAATCTAATGTATTTCCATCTTCGCCACCCATCATTTCCTCTAGTAGTCACCACTCACCCCACTTACTCACCATGTGCAACCAATATATCCCCTTCATTTCCCATTCCACCTTTAATAAGGCCAACCTCTATTTCTATCAAACCAATAATGACATATGCAAGGAATCCCAAGGCCCATCATATTTCACCTTAAAAGGTGTAAGTGGAGGAGAAACAAGTAGATATTCCTAAGGAAAGGGAAGAAATAAAAAAGGGTAAATTCAGGTAAAACCCCATTCAAATTTATTATAGTGATAATGAGGATAAAATATGGGGAGATTAAGAAGAATGGGCATCTAAGATAAATACAAAATAAATAAAATCATTTCATGAGACTACACAAACATATGAAGGAGATAGATGAATGACTAAGGAAAGCATCTATTTGGGAGGAACAAAACTACTAGAAGAATTTAATGAATTCAACTAGGGATATGGTAGCTCATTGGATAATAAATTGTTATAATATAGAGAAGGAGATGCAGAATCAAAAATCAACATTATAACACATGTTCCATTCCCAACTAAACCTCCAAGCTTTCCACCTTAGGCTAGTACAATGACAACTACAAAAACCAGTACCCCAGTTATTTCTCCCTATGATATAAGTCCTTAAATTCCTCATTATTTATCAACTTATTTAGTTAATATAGTTATAATTGATGTATTAGATTCTTTGCATTATTTTCATTATTTAATTCAAATAAACTAGCCTTAGGTAACTAAAATGCCAATTTTTCCTACCCCATCCCAAACTAATATTGTGGTCCCTACCATTACTATTATGACTATTAGGGATGCATAAAATTTTGTCATTAATTATTTATAAAACCTACTAAACTCCCCAATGACATATTAATTCTCTAGTGGAACCAGTCTTCAATCCCTAAGCTAATAAAAAGGGTAAATTTTGAAAACTTGGTATTTTCCTTAATTTTTTTTACCCTAACCACCCCTCCTAAGTTGAATACATAGTTATAGATTCCTATTGGCCAAATACCTTAGGTTTAATCACCTAAGATTTTAGTTCACATTGTAATAGGGGAGAACAAGTATATAATTAATATATCATTCCAAAATTATGATAATAAATGGAGGAAAGATATACTTCCTTTTCCTGTAGTAGGTAAATTTTATCCCATGTCCATGCTTCCTCAATGGAAATACCCTTTAGCTACTCCTAAAGAACAAGAAAAAAAAACAAGGTAATCAGATCAAATAGAGAAACAAGTTACACTAAAAAATCCTTCATGGATTCAAAAAATATAAGAAGCAGAGGGATGACAAGATTTATCAACCATCAAGAAACCCATAATTAAGTTTTATTTTAATAGATAGACTAACACCTTGAGAAAGGTTAAGAGAAAGACTATGGTTTCTAAAGGTTAACAAGTTGAGTTGGAACAAAGAGAATACATATTATCTTTTAAAAAATGGATAAAAGTAAATACCTCACACCTAGATAGATATAGAGAGGATCCATACACTTTTGTAGATGCTACTAGTGGGGTTATAAAATAAATATTCAAAATTTTTGATCAGCCTATTTAGAGGCCACTAGAAAGGAGAACCATCTAGACTCCTAATAAAATTATGGAAAACCTACAAAGGATGGATAGGAATATTTTAGATACTATTGTTTTAATAAGATCTACAAAGGTCGCATCCCAACCCAAGGAGGGAGATGTTCTTAAATTGTTTAATAAAATAAAGGACATTGATGACAAGTTATTCTTCATAATCCAAGCAACTAGAAATAAGGCTTATGTTTCTAACTATTTTTTCTTTTTTAATATTTAGAAGAAATAAGAAACTAAGATTAATGGTCAGGGGTTTGTACGTACCCAGATTACGCTGTGCACAGTATCCAGATGATTGAAGGAGCTCCTCTTTGGCTGTGGAGGATGACACCTATAGATAAGAAGACTCAAACAAAGAGATTGTTAGATTGATATATGGTGGATTGCCAAGCAAAGCTCAGTCCCAGAAGCACAAAGACTTCCTTGAGTGATGACAATCCACTATTTATAATTAAAAGTGTCAAAAATAAAGAAATGACAAATGACTAAGAAAGAGGAAATTAGATAATGTGTCCCTATTTCCTTGCAGTTGATCTACCATAGTCGTCAATGTCAGTAGTCCTACCGGCATCGGTTGGTCAAGTTTCTAATGTCAGTTAAGCTACCAGTGTTGGTATGGGTAGTGGTTGATGTCAGTCAGGGCAATGGCCTTGGACAAGTTTGTGGTCCACAGAGGGGTCTAGAAGGACTCTGGGTCTGTGCAAGGTTGTAGGGAGACAAATACGGTCCACAGAGGGACAAAGGTAGATGATAGGTTGTCAAAAAGGGTTAAGATAAAAGGAAGGCTTTATAGCCTCTCTAGGAAGAAAGTTGGGTCTGGTTGAAGGTTGGGTCTAGTCTGGTAGTATTTAGAGATAGAAAATTGACTAAGTTATTCAAAATTAATGAAATTTAAAGGGGGGAAGAAATACTTAGCTCTAGTGAAATGAAGAACCAAGGTGTTGAATGCTTGTGCCTGTTATGACTGATGTCTAGGTCCCATGCAATGCTTCAGTCCAATTTGGAGTGACTGGTGTAGAGTCTCTATGGCCAAGGGAGCATTAGTTGAAGTCTGATGCCTATTGATGTCTCAGAGTTTGAGAGGAAGAGAGAGAGAGAGGGAGCCCGATCCTTGTGAGAGAGAGTCCCAGAGTCCAAGAGAGAAGCATCTAAGAGGAAGTTGATTTGGGATTCATGATTAGTGATTAGCCTGAGCGAGAGGTTAGAACTTGGTTTAAGTAAATTGACGTCAGTGATCCAACTGGTGTCGACTGACATTTGACCGACGTTGACAGGTGGAGAATGAGTAAAAGGGATAACAAGCCCATTCTCCATCCACCAAGTGCATAGTCCATTGGAGAATTGTCAAAGGTCAGGCTAAATACACATGAGAGTTGGCTAGGCAATTAGAAAGGAGTGAGAATAGGTCTTAGGTGGATGACTTAGTCTCAAGGTGAGTCATAGGGAGGGAAATGGTCCAAGGTGAGGTGTCCTAGGCAAGGTGTCCTTAGTGATGTCATAATTTAAAATAAGTTCTTTATTTTTAAATTAATAAGATGTGGGTTAGGGCCAAGGGGTGTTGACACAATTTAGGTGTTTACATTTGCCCCTTTTTGTCTTGTTGGTTGTTCTAGATGAACTGCAAGACAAAAATAAGAGTAGATGCCCCAGGTATGAGATAAGGTGTAGGTTGCCAGATGCCCCAGGTATGAGATGAGGTATTCCCCCTCAAAGTGGGAGTCGAGGGAAGGTAACTTGATATCGGGTGCCGATTTGATAAGCAGTGGATGGATATGGTGAAGTTGGAGTGTGAATGTTGCAATAGTTGAGATTGCGTGTATACCACTTCACATGATAGATAGGTCAAATTGTCATAGTTAAAGGTCGAGGAGTGCTAAAATCAAAATAACTGGTCCCCAGCATTTAGTTGTTGTTGATTGGGTTAAATGATCAAAGCTATAGCTCCAATGGTCATCATGTTCCAAGTATCCTGGGCTTCAGAAGTGCTCTTGGAAAACACAAAAATGTCACAAGTAGTGGGGATCAACTGGAGCACGATCCAATACTTGTGAAGGTTGTAATATGAGGTGTGGACAATTTTTTTATCTATTCGTGAGGTAGCATAGATGCAATCAAAACAACTAAGGCAAAATTGTCTTGAAAGTGGTCATGGTCTAAGGAGATAGGTATAATCTCTATGGTCATTGGTCGAGTCTTGTTGAGATATGAGTGATCTCAATGGTTGTTTGTTGTGGTCATGGAGATGTATGTGATCTCCAATGTGCCCCATGAGAAGTCAAAGGTGACTTCTACAATGTCAGGGCTAGTTGATTGGTCATGATTTGGTTAAAGGTTAGATGGTTGGTCCGTCAGGTAGATGGATGAACGAAATGGCCGTCATCATTAGGGAGATGAACGGGGGAATGGCTGAGCTAACCTCAAAAGATTGAGTGATACCTACATAGACTCTATTGTAAGGGGCATCAGACCAATGTAGTTCAGAGAAAGGGTCAAAGTGGTTGATAGTTGGTTATGTTAGAGATGTCAGCATTTCCCATATGTGTGATGGTACATGCTTGAAATGATGAAGATATGATGATGTTATAGCCTTTTCCATATTATGTGATGGTATATTCTGTAACATTGGTGATGTGGTCTTTCATCCCTAGCAATTTTACATATTGGTGATGGTGTATGCTAAAAATGAATTGCGTATATTTATGCTTCAGCAAGTAATGGTTTATGCTGGCATAAATTGTGTGGTTGATAGTTTCCATGTGTATTGTTTTCCATAAAAACTAGTGTGAATGGGCTATGATAATGTTAGTGGTCTGAAAAAGGTTTGGTTGGGTTATAAAATGATTTGGTTGTATGTGACCAAAGTGTAAGAAGTGAAAGGTGTGTTGCTCTTTCATTGACAAGGACTATGATGACGGCATAGATAAGGCTTTTACAAACAAAAGGCCCTATTTATGCATTACATCGTTGACCATAGGTTTGTGTTAGAGAAGTAGTCGAATCACTTGATGTTAAGTGAGCTCAAAATCCCTTGAGTATGTTGGGGCGATAAGTGTGATTATGTGATATGTAAGGATGGGGTAACCCTTTTTTAGCAGGGATAGCTTTGCCCCTTTTATAGGTGACCCTAAGAACAACTATAGACAAGTCCATGACTTATTAGTTTGTAGATTAATCAATGTGGGAAGTCTACTTGAGGATGTTTTTTTTTGTTTTATGGTCATGTTGAAGCTAATCGGTATGAAAAGATTTTTAGAGGGTGCTGTGTATGTAGCAAAATTTGGTCATAGCCATCCTTTGAGGGAATGGTCTATATTGGCTTTGTATGCTAGAATGTCTATGGATAGTTGTCCTTCAAGGGAGCAGTCTATTAATTATAGTAATGATGTTGATGTAGCTGTCCTTTGAGGGAGTAGTCTACATGTATAGTTTATGACCTTTGGAATATAGGCATCCTAGTTTATGTTTTTTTTTTTCTTATTAGACTTTTGTCATGGACTAGTCTATAGTGGTGTAGAGGGTTTCCCTTTTATTAGGACAAAGCATTCATGCTTGACAAAAGGGTTAACTAATGTTGGGAATAAGGGTTGAAAGGAATAGAAATGATGATGATGATGGGGTTGCTCAAGGGACGAGCTCAAGTTAAATGTCAAGTGAATGAATACTTGACTAACAGTAGAATGGTCAAAGATATAAGACATTAAGGGGCTCAAGTTCTAGACAACCTTCAAAATAAGACCGATGAGAAGTCCCTGATCTATGCTTGTGTATCATGATGTAAAGTCTAAGTCAATTAGGAGTAAACTTGCCCCATTTGCTTTGTTCCATATTGGTCACATGTTGGTTGATGTTGGACATGAAGTTGGTTGATATGTTGTTGGCATGTTTTGGTCGATGTTGGTCGTGAAGTCAGTTAGTATGTTGTTGGCATGTTTTGATCGATGTTGGTCGTGAAGTCAGTTAGTATGTTATTGGCATTGGATAAGGAAGCCATCAAGACCTCATTTGTAGATAATTCCCCCTAGCATGGTGTAGCGAGCAGTGTTCTTGATAAAAGCTGGCTGTGCATTGCTAGAGAGATTAGGAGGCATAATAGAATATGTTGAGTAGTCAACAGGTCACTTATGCCAAGCATTATGTGGACTAGAGGGGCTAGGAGGAATTTCCCCCAGTGATGTTGGTCGAGACATGTCTAAGATAGAAATCTTGGGTTGTGTTGGTTGAGAGGTCTTGACGAATAATGGATATGTCAAAGGTGTAGAAGTCTAGTCTTTTCCTTATTCTTCACAGTTTGGAGCCTAGTGGCCACATGAACAGTGTTGATTTCAAATTAAGGAGTGGAAGGTGGTAAAGGGACTATAATCTTGTATGGGGATCCTGATTTAGGTGAAGAGGTTTGGGAAGTATGGGATGGTGTTGAATTTTTTTCAAAAGAGTGGTCAGAAGAAGCCTTAATGTGAGGGGTGTCCTTTTTTAGGTGTTGACGAATGACAACCTTAAGAGCACAACAATGCTCAGTATCATGTCTAGGTGTGTGATGATACCAGTAGATTTGAGTGTCATTAAACCAAGATGGTTTTGATCCAAGAGGTTGATATGGTTTAATAGGTGGGAGAGTGATGCTAGAGGACTGCAACAATTGGCATAACATCAAAGCATATGAACCCCTTAATGGGTTTGTGCTTGTTGCAGTTGGGGTTGAAAACTTCTTTTTAGGAGTTGTTTGGGGAGATTGTCGTGTCACTTTTTTAGTGGGTGGTGTGGTCACACATGTAGATGACACTTGCTTAATGAGAGATGTTGGATGTTTTGGAGGAGGTATGTTTGTGTTAGGTTGAGAGAGTAATGGAGGCAATTTATCTCTGTGAGTTGTTGGAGTAAGAAGCACTCCTATTAAGGTGGAAGGGTGTGGGCCCAAAATAGAGGGCAATGGTGATGGTGGGGGAGGAGTTCTTCGATATGGTTTAGTAGCCTTCTTTGGTTTAATGTGAAAACCACTATTGTGTGGGTTGAGGTTCAAGTCTACCTTCACTTGTGGGTGAGTGAGGTTTGAGAGGCATGGGATGGTTATGGCTTATGCGTGTGGTCAAATAGCAAGGAAAGTATGATCCCTTAATGATGATAAGAAGGATGAGGGCATGGTAGCCGGTGTTGGTGCCATCAAGACATCCTCCAATATGGGAGAGTTTAAAGTTGACTCTCCTACATGTGAAAGGGGGGTGGATGGAATACTAATAGGAGAAGAAGGCTCTTCTACCCATGGTGGAGAAATAGGAAACGAGATTTCTTCTACCTATGGAGAAATAGGAGAAGAGAGTTCTTTAACCTGTGATGGACAAATAGGAGAAGAGAGTTCTTCTACCTATGATGGGCAAATAAGAGAAGAGAGTTCTTCTACCTGTGATGGGCAAATAGGAGAAGAAGGCTCTTCTACCTGTGATAGACAAATATGAAAAGAGAGTTCTTCTACTTATGATGGACAAATAGGTTGATTAACCTCTTCAGACTATGGAAGAGGTTGGTTAGAAACCATGTCGACCGTGCGTATATTACGCTCTTGAAAGTCATCAACTATGGTCTGAATGTTATGTTGACTTGGGGGATGATTAGGGAATGGTTGTCTAAAGATGTCTATGTTTTGGTTAGGTGGCATGTTTGGGTTATCCAAAACAAGATCCCCTTTGCCCAACATGTCTTGGATGATGTTTTTGAAGGTTTTGTAGTTGTTTATGTCGTGACCATTGACACGATGATAGTGACAGGAGTCATTTTCCCTATACCATGTAGGGATAGCTTTTGAAGGGTCAAATTGAGGTGGTAAAATTTGAGGGAGATTGAGGACTCCCTGCTTGACAAGTTTATCCAACACGAAAGTGTATGACTCTCTTATTAGAGTATATTGATGTTGTACATGTCGTTGTTGGAATTATCTTTTGATGTAGTTTGATGTGGAAGGCTGAGATTGATTGGTTGTTGTTGAAGATGATGGTATAAGGGCCAAATTGTTTTCCAATCCTTTGGACTTGGAGTGGGAAGAAGAAGGTTTGGACAAAGAAGGGTCATTAGATTTTGCGTTGGTATTTTTACTACGCAATGTGACCTTGTCTTCTTCTACCATGTGGAGTTCAAGCTTTTTGGCCATAGTGAAAGATTCATCAAATGTACAGAATGTCTAAACCCAAAAAGTAGATGAGATGTGCTTAGCACATGCTCGTGAAAAGAGCTCAATGAGCTCAAGTTGAGGTAATGAAAAGGAGAGTTGGTTGATCAAACCTCTCCAATGGGCAATGAAGTTAGCTATTGACTCATCATCGAATTGTTTAATAGAATAGAGGTCTGTAATGGAGACCTTCTTAGTGATGTTGATTGAAAAGTGGTCAAGAAATAGTTGGGCTAGTTGAGTGAAGGAAAAGAGAGAATGACTGGTAATAGAGCTATACAAGTCAAGGGCGGCTCCCAAGAGTGACATGGGGAACGTGCAAAGTAATAATGCATCATCATGGGCTATAAAGTAACAAGCATGTCTAAATGCTCGTAGATGTTGCTGTGGGTCTTCCTTACTCTGGAAATGAGTAAACTTGGGAAGTTCCCACTAACTAGGATATGGTTAGATGGGACTAAGGGATGAATGGGTTCATTGCAAATTTGTTCATATGAGAGAACATTACTTGAACCGAAAATAGATGTCTCAAGATTAGACATCTTGTCCATTAACATCTTGATTAGATCAGTTGATGGATTTGCAGGTGGAACACCCCCTAGGTTGTAAGGTACCTAAAAGGCATTAGGAGGGGCATATGACGTACTTGGTTGCACTTGTATAGGTGCAACATATTGGTAGTTCGTCATAGGGACTAATGTTGAGGTCAAGGGGGCTTGTGCCATGAAGCTAGAGGGCACAAGTTGATTAGATACCACCAAAGGTGGTTGAATGGAAACATTGGTAAAAGGATAGGTAGTCACTCCAACATTTATAGGTGTAAGAGTGTGTGGAGTCGAGACAATCAAGTTCTAGTATGATGTAGAACTTGGTTGAATTGTTTATGGTTGAGGGGGTACGGAAACCTTGATGGAGGTAGGTCTAAAAATAAATGGGGAGGCTGAATCTTGGACATTGGCCATGGTCAGGTTAATAGTTGAGGTAGTGGCCTGAGTTATAATGGGTTGGGTAGCAGAGGCTGTTGAAACCATTGCCACTTCAACCAAGGAAGTTGGCATCCCATAAACAGGGGTACCTGAAGGATCTCACATTTGGATTCTCACGAGATAATGTTGGAGAGCCTTGACATTGTGGTCAAGGAGTCTCTCAAAGTTTTGATCCCCTTCGGGAACAATTGGATGTTGGTCGGTGCTAGGCTGGATAGGAGTATGCTCAATATTTGAAATATACTCCATTTGGTGACTTGATATAAAAGGTGAAGGCAGAAGTGGTTGTTGCCTCGCATGGTCGATAAGAGATTTGGCTTGACTACATGTCAAAATCATGGAAGGCAAAAAAGGTCAGGTTTTAGAAACTATGGATTTCAATTTTAGAAAACCAAAAGTGGTCAAAATGTGTGTTTGACAGTAAAAAGGTTAGGTTTTAAGCTTGTTGTTTTGAAAAAAGTTTGTTGACAGTGATCGACGTTGGTTTAAAAACTAATGTCGGTGAGTAAAAGTTGCTGATGTCAATGGAAAAACTGATGTTGGTGAAGAAAAGTTGCCGGCGTCGATGGAAAAACCAATATCGGTGTCTGTGTGTTCTAGAAACTTAGAAAACTAAAAAAATTTGGAAGAAAAAGAGAAATTTTCAGTTGTTTCAGAATTCAAAGTAATGCATCCTCACTAGCTCAAAAAACTAGATAAAAATAGTAGAAAAGATGAAGGCAAGCAACCTCTAAATGTTAATTCCTAAGAATTAGTTTTAGAGTCTTGGTGGCTTATGCCGTAGAAGAATATGTTAGGGATGGGATTTTAGAAAGGGTCCTAAAGAGGCACTCTAAAGCTGGTTTTGGGTTAGTTTTGGTGCTCAAAAGTCTATATTAGGTTCTGTACATGGCTTGGTGCTAGGGGCTTGCTCCCCTCATTTCACGAACCTAGAGTCGAGCTGGGTCGCTTAGCCAATATATACTTCCCCTAGAATTTATACTTTGCCAGAGAATAGAGTGGGTCCTCCTCTTGGTTTTGAAGTCCAATTAGGATCGCTGGGAAGGGTAAGGTATTCGCTAGGTGGTGAAATCCTAGTCAGGCCTTGTCTCAGGTATGTTATATGTTTGATTTTGTGAATGTGGTCTGGTCGTGTAACATAAGTGCACTATGATTTATTCATAATGCGGTTAATTACTAGATGAGCTAAATATGCATATAAGCAGGTGTGAAATGCATTTAACTTTTAACCCAAATTGAAATGTTTGGTTAGATACAGACAAGTGAAGAAAAGGTTAAGAGCATGAATTTCACTACTCTAAGATGCAAGAGGAAAGGTGACAAGAAGAAAAAGAAAGATTCTTTTTAACTTGCTTATGATGTCTTTTGGAAAGTAAAAAGAAAGAAAAAGGATGCAAGGAGAGAAAATTTCCCTAATGCAGCTATATGAATGATTGCCTTTAGAAGGAAAATAAATGAACCCAAGGAAAACTCTAGGTGTCCCACCGGGCATGCCAAAATGTTTCTAACTATTTTTGCTTTTTTAATATTTAGAAGAAATAAGAAACTAAGATTAATGGTCAGGGATTTGTATGTACCCAAATTAAGCTACGCACCATATCCAGATGATTGAAGGAGCTCCTCTTTGGCTGTGGAGGATGACACTTGTAGATAAGAAAACTCAAATAGAGAGATTGTTAGATTGATATATGGTGGACTGCCAAGCAAAGCTCGGTCCCAGAAGTGCAAAGACTTCCTTGAGGGATGATAGTCCACTGTTTATAATTAAAAGTGTTAGAAATAAAGAAATGAAAAATGACTAACAAAGAGGAAATTAGATAATGCATCCCTGTTTCCTTGCAGTCAGTCTGCCACAGTCGTTGACATCGGTAGTCCTACTGGCGTCAGTTGGTCAAGTTGCTGACGTCGGTTAGGCTGTCGGTGTTGGTATGGGTAGTGGTTAATGTTGGTCAGGGTAATGGCCTTAGACGGGTTTGTGGTCCATAGAGGGGTCTAGAAGGACTCTAGGTCTGTGCAGGGTTGTAGGGAGACAAATACGGTCTACAGAGGGACAAAGGTAGATGATAGGTTGTCAAAAAGGGTCAAGATAAAAGGAAGGCTTTATAGCCTCTCCAGGAAGAAAGCCAGGTCTGGTTGAAGGTCAGGTCTGGTTGAAGGTCGGGTCTGGTCTATTAGTATTTAGAGATAGCAAATTGACTAAGTTATTCAAAATTATTGAAATGAAAAGGGGGGAAGAAATACTTAGCTCTAGTGAAATGAAGAACCAAGGTGTTGAATGCTTGTGCCTGTTATGACTGATGTCCAGGTCCCATGCAATGCTTCAGTCTAATCTAGAGTGTCTGGTGTAGAGTCTCTATGGCCAAGGGAGCATTAGTTGAAGTCTAATGCCTATTGATGTCTTAGAGTTTGAGAGGAAGAGAGAGAGAGAGAGAGCTCGATCCGTGTGAGAGAGAGTCCCAGAGTCCAAGAGAGAAGCATCTAAGAGGAAGTTGATTCAGGATTCGTGATTAGCTCAAGCGAGAGGTTAGAACTCGGTTTAAGTAAATCAACGTCGATGATCTCACCAGTGTCAGCTGACATTTGACCGACGTCGACAGGTGGAGAATGAGTAAAAGGGCTAACAAGCCCATTCTCCATCTGCCAAGTGCATAATCCGTTGGAAAATTGTCAAAGGTTGGGCTAAATACGCATGAGAGTTGGTTAGGTGGTTAGAAAGGAGTGAGAATAGGTCTTAGGTGGATGACTTAGCCCCAAGGTGAGTCATAGGGTGGGAAATGGTCCAAGGCAAGGTGTCCTAGGTGATGTCATAATTTAAAATAAGTTGTTTATTTTTAAATTAATAAGATGTGGGTTAGGGCTAAGGGGTGTCGACACAATTTAGGTGTCTACAGCTTATGTCCATCTAAATTTAATAACAAAATTTGAGGCTACATGGGAATAAAACTAAATTACTACCAAAAAGGATGCCTTGGTTAAGTGGAATCAATATACGTGATCTCTAGTACAAATTTATAAATCAAGAAAAGGAAGAAGTCTCTATCTTGATAGATATAAGAGTCCCTCAGGTAGGCATACCACAAGGGAATTTAATGACCAAAACCATTTTAAAAAATCTCCTAAAAATAATAGTTGATGGATTTAGAGCTGATATTGAGGGTACATTTTATATAACTAATGATAAAATAATGCAACTGGTGAATTTTGCAAGATAAAAATTCATAGGAACTAAGATACTACATCGTGGGGTTAGAGCTACATTGGGAATGCTTAATAAATTGATGGACAAGCTCCCACAGTTGTTAAATATGGCTTTACTTGATTTTGAAACCATATACATTAACTTCTAGGTAAAACATGCACTATTCTATACATGAAATCCATCAAAAGAACAAATTTAGCAGTAGGGGTCATGCCTACTCCACCTCAAGGTACTTAGTTTACTAGATACACACTAGTATAGACACATACTAGGCCCACTACATGCCACTTCCAGTAATAAATGCCACACTACATTGGTAACCACTTTTATCATTATATTTATAATTCTCCTTCTAGTTGTAATTCAATTTATAACTCTAATTTCACTTACTTCAAATTCTACAATGGCTATGATAGTCTTATTCTTCTAGTGGTGCCACATGTACACCTTTATAAATATACATATGTATTTGCATGTTCTAATTTAAATGGAGTTGTTAGTTCCTAATTTTTTTAGCATGTATATATTCTATTTTAGATGAATAATTAAATTTTGAGTAATCATCAGTGTACATGCATGCTTTATATGGGAGTTAGAATATAGTGCTATTTTTGGACATGTATTTTTAAACTTCTCTTGAGAGATGAGGCCTTCCCCATATAAATATTATATATACTTGTATCTTCTTGGTCCCAAAGGGACAATGATTTTGACTATGTAAATTAATTAATTTTTTTGAAGAAAGTTCTAAAATTGATCTCGATGTGAAAATCTTGATTCTTGTCCAAAAATGTGGATTATATAAGAAGTTATGTCATTTCAGTTTCTTAGTATTTTTTTTGTGCATGAGTTATGTATTTTAATATAAAATTATTTATATTTATTTATTTATGATTTAAACACCTTTTACATATGAATCATAATCCCCCCTTATAGAAGTGCTAATGTAATCTTATAAACATATCAACCTTTGATTTTATGTGCTTAAGGGTTTTTTATTTTGGTTCCCTTTGACTCCTAACTATATTTTATTTTTTTTGTGATATATTATCCTATAGTATACATTGGTCTTTAATTCCTTGTCTAACATTTAGTTCATTTTTTGGTCTAGAAAAGTTTCATTTGGTGTGGTCCATATGCCTCCTTTTCTATATTACTTTTCCCTCTTTTTGAGTTTGTTTTGTTCCTACCCACCTTAGTTTAGATCCATCATCAGCCATCCATATCAAGTAGATTCATATTCATCCATGGTTCACCCATCCATGGTAATCAAACTACTTCACTCATTGTTATTCCACCAATAGGTTATTTATAAAATTAAATACCCCACAACTCATGCTTTGGAGTGAATTTCATTTGTAGATCCTAAAACATTAGAGGGTACCTCATAAAGGTTTTAGGATGTCCATAAAACCCACATCAATATTAATAAAATATGGTGTTATAAGGAGGGCCTAAAATAAATCACTTAAGTTACACTAGAAGAACTCAAAAGATTAATAAGGTCTACCTCAGACACTAACTTGTTATAACCACCTTTGGAAATCCATAAAAAAGTTAGGTATAATGAGGGAGTTAATAAAGGACTATAGGGTCAATCATTCTCTCCAAGTATACAACACCATCTTCCATTGTTCCTAATGCCCCAAGTTACAACCTAGATAGCTAGTTCTGGTATCAACATCATTAGAGCCATGCATGATTTACCAAGAAACCCTAAGAGGTATCTTCCTTATTTTTCTCTATCAAGAGGTAGGAATATTAAAGAACACATAAAGGCCTTCAAGAATACCCTAAGAATATTTAATGTAACCCATAAATACATGGCATGTATACTTTTTGCCTTCACATTGCAAGATGCCACCTATGATTGGTTTCTTAATATCCTAAAAGGATCACTTACATCTTAGGATTAATGTTAAAATACCTTCTTGGCATATTTTGGATAATTAATTAGTGCAATTGTTATTTATCAAAACTTTTAAATAATTAGGAGGGAACCAAATGAGCCAATTTGAGCATACAATTCTAGGTTCCAAAAGATGTATACCTAGCTCAAAACTACCTACAAACTTATTGAGACTTTATCCCTTGAAATGTACAAGAATGCCATGGACCTTATGACTATTCTTTTTCTATATAGAGTTATTGGTGTTAATATTTTGCCTTTGGTTTATGATGAAGCTATCAACGTGGATAAAAATTTGAACCCATAGATGTAATTTTTTGCCCCACTTAGTCTTGGTCTTATTTTTATAGCCTTCAACCCAATCCCAAATGTAAATCAATATTGTGGCATAAAATTAGAACTATTTATATTCTCATGTGCCTTTAACCCATGCTTCAAATAATAATCAACTTGGCTTCTTAAAAAAATTATGTCTAACCAGAAAAACAAGAACTAGTCCTTGATACTGGTAAATACCACTACTACACAGGGTGTTAATTTAGATTCATCAATAATAGGATTAGAATATATTTAGAGGATGGTGTATAAATTAACCAATGAGTTTATCGACATGTAGAAATGCATGGGTAACACTAGAGGATAGAACACTAATTAGAGATTTTAGATTAAAAAGGTATAATAAGCCTTCAATAGGATTATAAATAATCCAGAATAATAGCCACCCAATAAGGTGCTAAAAATAAATATCATGGAAGTAACCTATATGCAATGGGAAATGCAATAGATTCTAAAAATCAATCCTAGATCGGAGAAGATAAATCCTACTTACACTTCTAATTGAGTATACATTAGATAATTAGATTCATGACCAATATGGATCTGCTAGACCTATCCCAGGGATCTATTACCATAATAATATCACTAGGGAAGGTTCCAAAGCCTACAATCAAACAAAACTATGCAATAACCCTAATTAGGTCTTATGTTTTCATATTCACTATACTAACAAGTAAAATAAAAGTCTAATCTAGTGATCACCAAAGCTTGTGGCACAAAGTGGGGGTTAGTAAACATGCATAATAGAATCCTAATTAAGTTATGTATATTTAACACCAAAATTCATGGAGAGAGTAATATTATTCAAAATCCATTACTTATGTTAGTTGTATCTACTAAATAAAGGAGAAAAGTTATAGATACTTAAGTGGAAGATGAACCCATTGAGAATCAATCTCTTCCTTGGACAAAGGTGCTTTGTAATAGGTTGTTATGGTTTGTAAGGATCACTAAGAAAGGCCAAAGCATCCAATACTTCTCCATAAGACTAGATTCTTCTCCAAGTAGAAAACCTAAGCTAAGACTCCTCAAGTAGAATGGTGGAAGAGTAGATTGTAAAGAAGTGAAAACAAAAAATAACTCTTATTATCTCTTTAAGAATGGATAAATAGATGTGTTTATATAGGTATATCTAACCCGAAACCTTTTTGAAAGTTTTGGCTGATAAGGTTGACCCAATCAACCTAGTATTTAAATTAACAAAAAACATACTAGATAATGAACTATATCAGCCATGGCTGACTTAGTTCTTAGTAATCTTTGTAAATAAAAATATAAGGTCAATGTGGTTGACATCTTCATGTAAACTACCAAAAAGGGTTTAGGTTAGGAAAAGGGATAATGAAGGTGGAAAATGACTAGAGAAAGGTGTAAAATAGGATGCAAAGCTTAGGGGAATGGTTTTTAAGAGACAAGTGTGTAGAAAATAAGTGAAAAAGGGGACAACAATCTTGTGAAGCACCAATGGTCTATGCACCCCTTTCCCAATGCACCGCTTAAGGCATTCACTCAGAGAGATTGAGACTTGATAGCTTCTTACAAGATAGAAAGCATTAATAATTTATAGTGTGAAAATATTATGTGTATACACAACCCTTCCTAATTGGTGTCAAGTTCATAATATAACATAGCATAGTGAATTGGATTGCATAGAGTTTTTCACTACTTTTGAGATCTTTAAGAAATAGATGAACATGCAGGAAGGTTTTATCAATCAAACATAACCATCTTCCTCTACTGATCTATAACATTCCATTAAAAAAATGACATTTTATACCTATTATGTCCCATGCCTAGTATAGGATGAGAATGAATTAGAGGATAATACATATGAGATACATACATTCTAATAGTTATATAAGAAAAATTATAATCTGAGTAAATAGTTGTTTACTACTTCAACACCTTTGATCGATAATGGAACCACTCTATATTCTTAGGACAACAACAATCCACCTCCCCCCAAGAGAGATGAATAGTTGTAGATCATGAAATTACAAAGTAGAGATAGGTAAAACATTGTTGAGGACATAAATAAAATCAAGGATGATATCACCTTGCATAAACTAGCTCAGATCATTGAACAATGGGAGTTATTCCTCAAAGCCCTAAATGAAAGATCCTTTACATCAGATAAATCTAAATTTATGCATGTAAACATGATGTTATTTAAATATAAACCTAAATTATCACCATTTATAATAATGATTTGAATGTTTGAAAAGAATGTGCACAATTGTTTGGTTGACTCAAGTGATTCAAGTAATGTGATGTTAAAAACTATAGTCAAGAAGTTAGGTTTGACCCTCGACAAGTCAATAAGAGTGGCCATATAGTTGGACAAGTCTTCTATACCCTATGTTAGAGAACCAAAATATGTACACATTCAACTGACATTAGAGCCATAGGTATATCAATATATCAATATATGTATATATGTATGTATACATATATGTATGTATATATATGTATGTATATATATATATGTATATATATATGTATATATATATATATACTTATATACATATATATATATACATACATACATACATACATACATACATACATACATACATACATACATATATATATATATATATATATATATATATATGTATGTATATGTATGTATATATATGTGTGTGTTTGTGTGTGTGTGTGTGTGTGTATATAATGGTCATTAACATTTTAGAATCTTATGGATTATTACTAAGCCAAGATTGGTCCAAGACACTAAACGGATACATGACCACAAATTTTTCACACATGGTTACCCTAGAGAGAAGTAACCAATTAGATTTAGGTAAATAAAGAACTAAAGATGAAGTAATTTATTATCAAGTACAATGCCAAAAATGAGAATGTTGAATTTGCATCTTCACATATGGGAGTATACACATTCACTACCAAATAGGAGCTTCATGAATAATAATTTGAAGATCCTTCTTAGTTATAAACTCTCCATTTCAATGGAGCCAGATCAAAATAATGTTTTGGTGTTGGTTTAGCCTTGATAGACCTAGAGGGTAGGTAGTACCTAGATACCTACAAGTTCTAATTTCCTTTCACTAATAGTAGAACTGAGTGTGAGGATCTAGTATTTGGTTTTCAATTTATGTTGAAGCATAGTGTCAAGCAACTATAAATATTCAGTGATTTTAAGTTAGTTTTTAACTAGATCAAAAATAAATGTCAATGTAATATCACCTACTTAAATAAGTATAATAATCAAGTGTGGGACCTAATTGAGTCCTTTGAAGGACTCAAAATTGTAGCCATACAAAGATAACAAAATTAGATGATAGATTCTCCTATAGCTTCATCGGCCAATCTAGCACTACTCCAAGAATCCAAAATAAAAAAATTATCTATGGAATGGTTTCCTTATCTCTATATTCTAGAAAACATGGACAACTTCCATGTATTTTAGGGCAATCAATAGATTATCCAATTCATGAATAGTTATGGGACTTCAAATCTAAACTGATAGATGCAAAATATGTGGATCCTATGCATATTGAAGATCTTGGAGAGGATGGCATCTTATATTTGAATGAAAATTTCATCCCTATTAGAATGGTGTCTATAGAATAATATTTTGATGTAGATCCAAAATCTCAAAAATAGTAGTCTAAATCAATGAGTTTTATTTCATCAAAGAGAATCTAGGCAATGACCAACCCCTCAATATGTGAATATTGGACTGAGTTACACTAAAGGTGAGAAATAAAAATTGAAATGTGATGATAAAGTACAATGACACGATCACCTAGACATATGAGGACCTGAATATATTTGACCCTATATTTATTACTCTTATTATTCCATTGAAGCCAAAACACAAGCCTTTCAGGTATAGATAAAGGCCAATTAAACCAATTCTATAACCCCTCATTCAAACAAAGGTAAATAAATTACTAGATGCCATAATTGTCTTTCCAATTAGACTTTATACTTGGGTATATAACCTAGTACCAGTTAGGAGAAGAGTGGAGAAATAAAACTCTATGTTGACTTCAAGAACCTAAATCAAGTATCAGAAAAGGATAACTATCATTTTCCCTCCTTAGATGAGGTAATCCATATGGTCATAGGTTTGAGATGATGTCCTTTATGGATGTATTCTTAAGCTATAATCAAGTACTAGTAGAAGCTGAAGATGGGATGAATACTAGATTCACCACCAAGTGGGGAAATTTTACATATAAAAAGATGTTTTTTGGCCTAATCAATATAGGAGATACCTTTAAAATATACATGGAATTTAATTTCCATGGACTCATTATTAAATTCATAATCATATACATGGATGACCTAATCATATATTCCAAAGGTAGAGTTGATCATGCAAATCATTTGTAAAGAGTATTTGATAGATGTAAAATATATGGAGTATCTCTCAATCCAAATAAGAGTATCTTTGGATTTATGGAAGGAAAAATAATAGGAAATGTCATCACTAAATATGGGATATATATTTATCCAAATTGATTTTAAGTCATTTCTAAGCTAACACCTCCTAAAAATAAGAAGGAACTAATTCATTCTTTGGTAAGATAATTTTTTTTGTGAAAATTCATTTGTAGTTTTTTAGAGATTGTCAAACCATTGAATCCATGATAAAAAAATTGATAATATAGAGAGGAAAATAGAGACTAAGATATATTTTCAAGACATCAAGACTGTAATTGCTCAAGCCATAATTTTTATTAGCCCAAACTTTAATATTGGTATTTATTTTTATTCATTCACTTCATAACATACTATAGTTGTTGTACTTATAAATAAGGTGGATGATAATAAACATACCATTGCCTTCATGAGAACCAATCTAAATGATGAAGAGTTTAAATAATTTATGATAGACAAACAAATATTTATCTTGATTAAATCTATTAAAAAATTTAGGCATTATATTTTGAGAAACAAGACATTTGTCATTATTCCAAACCCATCCGTCAAGATTAAATTTAATGAAAATTATTTAGGTGAAAGAGGAGGAAAATGGATGGAAAAGTTACAAGAGTTTTATATTGAGATTAGACCAACAAAGATGGTAAGAGGCCCATGGATTATTTAGTTGATGAATGAGACTGACCCATACATTAGTATTGAATAAATTAATGAAACTTAGGTAATTATTTGTGAGTGGTACACTCAAATCATCCATTATTTACTCATAATAAGATTCCCTTTATATCTAAATAGAGAGAAAAGGTGAGTCCTCAAGATCAAATCAGATCATTATATGATCAATAAGGGAGTCTTATAAAAATAACTATGAATTCATATACCTAAGATATGTTTCAAAATAATAAATTGTAGACATCCTGGATAACCTACACAAGAAGATAGGTAGTGGACATCCCTTGAGTAGAATAATAACTCATAAAATTATGAGGATGGGATACTATTGAATCACAATATTCAAAGATGCATATACCCACATTAGGACCTATCATGTCTATCAGGTATTTGGGAAAACACCTATCATCCATGTCTTTGAACCCGTATTCATTACTCATACCATTCCATTTAAGCCAAAACATAATAATTTAAACTAAAAACAAAGGCCAGTTAATCTAATTCTAGAACCTCTCTTTTAGATAGAGGTAAATAAACTACTAGATGACAAAATTGTCTTTCTAATTAGACATTCTACTTGGGTATCTAACCTAGTACCAATCAAGAGAAGATTAGAGAAATCAAACTTTGTGTCAACTTCAAGAACTTGAATCAAGCATCAAAAAAGGATAAATATCATTTTCCATCCCTATATTAGGTAATATAAATGGTCATTAGGTTTTATATGATATCTTTTATAGATGGAATCTTAGGCTACAATCAAGTACTAGTAGAAGTAAAAGATAGGATAAATATTGGATTCACCACTAAGTGGGGAAATTTTGCATATAAAAGGATGTTTTTCAGCCTAATAAATGCATGATATACCTTCCAAAGAGAAATGGAATTTTATTTCCATGGACTCATTATTAAATTCATTATCATACACATGGATGACCTGATCATATATTCCAAAGATAGAGTTGATCATGAAAATCATTTGAAAAGAGTATTTGATATATTTTGAAGATATGGAGTCTCTCTCAATCCAAAGAAGAGTATCTTTGGAGTTACAGAAGGAAAAATAATATGCCACATCATCACTAAAGATGGTATCTTCATTGATCAAGATCAATTTTATGCCATTTCCAAGATGGCACCTCCCAATAGTAAGAAGGAACTAATTTATTATTTGGTAAGATAAAATTTGTGTGAAAATTAATTTCTAGTTTTGTAGAGAGTGTCAAACCATTTTATCCCATTCTAAAACAAAATTTTAAGATAGAGTGGACAACAAAGGCTAAAATATATTTTCAAGACATCAAGACTATTATTAATTAATTTGTAATTTTGATTAGCCCAAACTTTAATAAATGTTTTTATTTATATATGTTCACTTTAAAACATACTATAGTTATTGTATTTACAAAAAGGTGGATGACAATGAACATCCCATTTCCTTCATGAGCATCAATCTAAAGGATTTAGAGTTTAAATACTCTATGATAGACAAAAAAATATGCCTTGATTAAATCTATAAAATATTTGGGTATTATATTCTAAAAATTAAGAAATTTATCATTATTCCCAACCCAATTGTCAAACTCACATTTATCTAGAATGATTTAGGTGAAAGAAGAGGAAAATGGATGGAAAAGTTATAAGATTTTTATCTTGAGATCATACCAACAAAGATGGTAAGAGGCTGAAGGATGATCTAACTAATGACTGATACTAACCCACACATTAGTATTAAACAAATTAATGAGACTCAAGTAACTAGGGGTGAGTGGTACAATTAAATAATCCATTATTTTCTCACAATAACATGCCCTTCAAAGATAAATATAGAGTAAAGGTGAGTCCTCAGGCTCAAATCATCTCATGACATGATCAATAAGGGAGTCTTATATAGAAATAAATATGAAGGAATATACCTGAGATGTGTTTCAAAATAATAATTTGTAGACATCATGGATAACCTAAATAAAAAGATAGGTAGTGGACATCACTTGGGTAAGATAATAGCTCACAAAATTCTAAGGATGGGATACTATTGTCTCACAATCTTCAAAGTTTCATATAACCATGTTAGGAACTATCATGAATGTCAGGTATTAGGGAAAATAAAAGCTAATGCTACCATGCCTTTGTATCCAATCATTTAAGGATGTTACTTTATCCAATGGGGTCTTAATTTTATGAGGGTAATAAACCCAAACTCTTCATCATGACATAAGTCTATCCTAACATTTACTTATTACTACACCAAGTGGATAAAACCTGTAGTTACAAATAATTCCAAATCAATTGATGTCATAAATTTTCTAAAAGAAAACATATTGACCAAGTTTGACACTCATTTCTTTAGTTTGTGACATCAGTCTAGATTTATGGTTCACTAAATTTATAGAATAGGCTAATGACAATTAAAACACCATCAAGTTATCTTCAAACTACCATCCACAAGGGAATGGAGTAGATGAGTATACCAACAAACATGTGATGAATTCCATTAAGAAATTAGAGTAAGACAAACCAAGATAATGCCATATCTTATTGAAATATACACTATTGGTAGATATAACAAGGCATAAGCAGGTCCTCAAGGCTTTACCTTTTCTACAAGCGTATAAGCAACAACTAGTCTTCCCCATTACTATTAAAATACCAACATACCATTTCATAAAATATTACATGGTAGAAGATTAAATAATACAATCTAGAATAATTGACATAGTCCAAATGGAAGATACAAGAATTGAAGCACCGTACAAATTCAATTAACATCAGGTTATTGTCAAAAAATGATTTGACAAAAGATCTAAGATCAAAGCCTTTAGGATTTTAGACCTAGTGCTTCTATGGGATAGATCACATGAGAATGAAGGACAACATGATAATTTCATTCCTTTTTGGATTAGACCATATCAGATATCATAAATCCTAGATAATAATGCCTTTTGGTTGAAAGACATCCAAGGTAATAACCTCATCTTTCTAGTTAATGGATAGTTTATGAAGCACTATTTCATTGATGCTCTAATTGGAGATACCTTAGAATGACTATAAGTGGATATGTGAATGTAGCATTATATTAGGTTTCATGTTTTATAGAATAAATTTCATACTTTTTATATTAGACCTCATTCTTTCTAGAATAGATTTCAAGCTTTCTAGGATTAGTATTTCTTGTTTTCTACATTTTTCTTTAGATAGATTAATTTTTATGATTTCTAAATTAGAATTATAAAATTGTAGAATAAACCAACTAATTTCCCATGTTGATTTACAAAATATTTGTCAAAATAATGGGATGATTCAGAAGGATGTTGCTTCTCTAAGTTTTTCGCTAATTACATTCAGAAGAAGAAGAAATTAAGGTTAAGGGTTAGGGGTTTGACGTTACCCGAATTAAGTTGCACACCGTATCCAAGAGTTGTGAGAGCTCCTCTTTGGTTGTGGAGGAAACACATATAGAAAGAAAGAAACTTGAACAAATAAAATGTTAGAATAGGATATGGTGGACTGCCAAGCTACGCGCTCGGTCCCGGAAGCATAAAGCTCCGTAAGGGATGACAGTCCACTATTTAAAGAAAAGAGATTTGTATAAAAAGAAATGATAAAAGACTTAAATAAATGGAAAGGTAGAATATTATGTACCTATTACCTATAGTCTATGTGTCTCAGAGTGTTACAGTAGGCTGGTCAGAGGTTTTGTCTAGTCTTTAGGCTATTTGGATAAGTTTTTTGGTTGGCATAGTCGCCAACGTCGGTTTTTCTATCGAGGTCGGTAGGTAAATGGTGCCAACATTGGTTAGGCTGCCGATGTCGGTAGGGGAAGTGGGACTTTGGATGGGTTTCAAGTTATTTTTGTGGACAGAGGAGTCTAAGAGTTTAAAGGTTTGTGCAGGGTTGTGGGAAGGTGAATAAGGTCTAAGGAAGTGTAAAGGTAGAGGGTAGGTGTGAAAAGAGGGTAAGGATAAGGGGAAGGATTTTCATCCCTTCCACGAAAGAAAGATAGTATTTAGAAATAGTAAATGGAAACCAATTAACAACATATTCTAAAACTTTGAAATGGAGACTAGAGTACATAGCTTTATGGTAAAGACCCAAGGGTGTCAGAATGCTTATTCTTGTTGTGGCTGATGTCGAAGTCCTCGTATAATGTTTCAATCCAATATGGAGTGACTTGTGCAGAGTTTCTATAGCTAGGAGATTGATAGTCAAATTTTTATGCTTGGTCTTAGAGTGTATGCATTGATGTCAAAGAGGTGGTGGGGCAGCTTAAGGTTAGATCTTAGGTTATGTAACCGATGTTGATGATCCCGTTGGCATTGACCAATCGTTGACCTACGTCAGTGGAGGGAGAATAGGTAAAAGGGAGCTCTTGGCCCATTTTTCCATCTACCAAGTGATTTTGCCATTAGAGAATGGTCAAAACATGGGCTTATAAGGCATGAGAGTTGGTTGGGAAGTTAGGATGGAGTGAGAATAGGTCATGGGTAGTTAGGATTTAGATGACCTAGTCTCAAGGTGACTCATAGGGTAAGAAATGGTCTTAGGGTGAAGTGTCCACGGTGAGGTGTCTAGGTGAGGTCATTAATTTAAAATAAGTAGTTTATTTTAAATTAATAAGGTGTGTAAGTGTTTAGAAGGGGACCAAGGGGGGGTTGACACAATATTGGTGTCTACATTTGCCCCTTTTTGTCTTGTGGTTTGTCCTAACAAACTGTAAGACAAAAATAGGTGTAGGTTACCCTAGGTATGGAATGAGGTATTCCCCCCTCAAAGTGGGAGTCAAGAGAAGGGAATCTAAAATTGAGTGCCGATTTGATAGGTAGTGGATGTGTAGGATGAGGTTGGAGTGTGAACGCTACAATAGTTGAGATTACGTGTATACCACTTCACTTGATAGGCAAGTCAAATTATCGTAGGCAAGGTCGAGGAGCACTAAAATCAAAGTAACTAGTCCTTAGCTTATTAGTGGTAGCTG
Source organism: Torreya grandis (assembly GCA_037957365.1). Taxonomy (NCBI): domain Eukaryota; kingdom Viridiplantae; phylum Streptophyta; class Pinopsida; order Cupressales; family Taxaceae; genus Torreya; species Torreya grandis. Next base: position 113,158 of record JARHVA010007875.1, read on the forward strand.
ATTGGGTTAAATGATCAAAGTTGTAGCTCCAATGGTCGAGGAGGACTAAAATCAAAGTAATCGGTCCCTAACTTATTAGTGGTAGTTGATTGGGTTAATCGATCAAAGCTGTAACTCCAATGGTCATCGTGTTCCAAGTATTCAGGCTAGAAAGTGCTCTTGGAAAACATGAAAATGTCACAATTATTGGGGATCAACTTGGTCATGATCTGACAATACATGTGAGGGGCATAATGTGGGGTGTGTATAATTTGCTAACTATTCGTGAGGTAACATATATGCAATCAAAACAACCAAGGCAAAGTTGTCTCAAAAGTGGTCATGGTCTGAGGAGATAATCATGATCTCCGAGGTCATTGGTTGAGTTGGGATAAGATATAAGTGATCTCAAGTGTTGTTTGTTATGGTTAGGGAGATATATGTGATCTCTAATGTGCCCCATGAGAAGTCTAAGGTGACTTCTATAGTGTCAGGGCTGATTGTTTGGTCATGATTTTGGGCTGGTTTAGATAGTTGGTCCATTAGGTAGACAGATGAATGAATGGCTGAGCTAACCTTAGAAGATCCCATGTCAACTGAGTGCTACCTACATAGCCCCTATTTTAAGGGCCTTAAGCAAATTTAGTTCTTCCCAAAAGGGAAGAAGAGGGTAGATTATGGATTGGTTTTGACTAGGTTAGGTCATGGTTAAAGGTTATATGGTCGGTCCATTAGGTAGACGAATGAACGAATGGCCGAGCTAACTTCAGAAGACCCCACGTCAACTGAGTGCTACCTACATAGCCCATGCAAGGGCCTCAAGCCAATGTAGTTCTCCCCCAAAAAAGGGAAGAAGGGTCAAAGAGATTGATAGTTGGTTAGGTTATGTTTGAAATGATGAGTGTATGATGATGTTATAGCCTTTTCCATATTGTGTGATGGTGTATGTTGTAACATAGATTATGTGGTTTTTCACCCTTAGCAATTTTCCATATTGGTGATGGTGTATGGTAAAAATGAAATGAGTTTTCTCCAAAAAGGAAAAAAGAGTCAAAGAGGTTGATAATTGTTTTGGTTATGTTTAAAATGATGAGTATATGATGATGTTATAGCCTTTTCCATATTGTGTGATGGTGTATGTTGTAAAATAGATTATGTGGTTTTTCACCCTTAGAAATTTTCCATGTTGGTGATGGTGTATGCTAAAAATGAAATGAGTTTTCTCCCGAAAAGGAAAAAAGAGTCAAAGAGGTTGATAGTTGTTTTGGTTATGTTTGAAATGATGAGTATATGATGATGTTATAGCCTTTTCCATATTGTGTGATGGTGTATGTTGTAACATAGGTTATGTGGTTTTTCATCCTTAGAAATTTTCCATATTGGTGATGGTGTATGCTAAAAATGAAATGAGTTTATTTATGCTTCAGTAGGTTTCCATATTGGTGATGGTATATGCTTGACATAAATTGTGTTTGGTTGATAGTTTCCATGTGTATTGTTTTCCATATAAACTAATGTGAATGGGGCTATGAGTCACCCATGGCTTAAAATGATGAGTGTATGATGATGTTACAGCCTTTTCCATATTGTGTGATGGTGTATGCTATAACATGGGTTATGTGATTTTTCATCCTTAGCAATTTTCCATATTAGTGATGGTGTATGCTAAAAATGAAATAAGATTATGTATGCTTCAACAAGTTTACATATTGGTGATGGTAAATTCTTGACATAAATTGTGTTTGGTTGATGGTTTCCATGTGTATTGTTTTCCATAGAAACTAGTGTGAATGGGCTATGATAATTTATATAACACAAAGTGGTATTTGTATTAAATAAATCATGATGATAAATGTTGTGGTTAGGAAAGGTTTTGGTTGTATGTTATTGGCATGTGACGAAGGTGTGTAAGAAGTGAAAGGTGCATTGCTCTTTCATTGACAAGGACCATAATGATAGCATAGATAGGGTTTTTGCAAACAAAAGCCTTGTTCATGCATTACATCATTGACCATTGGTTTGTGTTAGAGAAGTACTCAAATCACTTGACGTTAAGTGAGCTCAAAGTCCCTTGAGTATGTTGGGGTAATAGGTGTGATTATGTGAGATGTGACGATAGCGTAACCCTTTTTAGCAGGGATAACTTTGCCCCTTTTATAGGTGACCCTGAGAACGATTATAGGCAAGTTCATGACTTGATAGTTTGTCAGTCTTTTTTTTTTGGTAGATTGATCAATGCGGGAAGTCTACTTGAGATGTTGTTTTGTTTTATGGTCATGTGAAGATGATCAATGTGGGAAGCTTCTGAGAGGGTGTTGTTTATGGTAGCAAAATTTTGGCATAGCCATCCTTCGAGGGAGTGGTCTATGTTTTGCTTTGTAAGTTTTGATGTCTTTGAATAGCTTTCCTTTAAGGGAGCAGTCTACTAATTACAATAATAATGCAACTGTCCTTCAAAAGAGCAGTCTACATTGATAGTTTATGACCTTTGAATATTTTGTTAGGCATCCTAGTTTTATGTTTTTTTGTTGACTAAAATCTTAGTCATGGACTAGACTATAGAGGTTTAGGGGTTTCCCTTTTATTAGGACAAAACATTAATGCTTAAAAAAGGGTTAACTAATGTTTGTAGGGAAAAAGGGTTGAAAGGAATAAGAATGAGGATGACGGAAGTTGCTCAAGGGATGAGCTCAAGCTAAACATCAAGTGAATGATTACTTGGTTAACAGTAGAATGGTCACAGATAAAAGGCATTAAGGGGCTTAGGTTCTGGCTGGCCTTCAAGAGAAGACATACGATGAGTACCTGATCCATAATTGTGTGTTATTATGTAGGGTCTGATCCAATTAGGAGCAAACTTACCTCGTTTGCTTCTTTCCATATTGGTCACGTGTTGGTTTTATTTAAGGACAAGATCTCTAATTTTGAAATCTCACTCTTTCAAATTTTTATTGTAGACACGTTTGATGCAATGTTGGACATGAAGTAGGTTAGCATGTTGTTGGCATTTGATACAATGCTAAACATAGTTAATGCAGTCTTGGTTAAGAGTGGGCCAATAATAACGTAGGTGGAGGATGCGCTTGGTAACTAAGTTACCACTAAAATGTCTCCCATAAATCCCATCATGGACTTGTTTGATGGCATGAGATGTCTCAGTGGTGGTTAGGCATCAAAGAAGGAGGCCGTTAAAACCTCATTTGTAGAGAAGACCCCTTAGCATGGTGTATCAAGTAGTACTCTTGATAAAATCTCATCGTGCATTGCTAGAGAGGTCAGGAGGAATGATAGAATGATTCAAGTAGTCCATAAGTTGTTTACACCAAACATCATGTGGACTAGAGAGGTTAAGAGGAATTACCCCTAAATATGTTGGTTGAGATGTGCCCAAGATAGCAATCTTGGGATTTGGTGGTTGAGAAGGCTTAGTGAATGGATGTGTCGAAAGAGTAGAAACCTGCTCTTTTCCTTTATCCTTTAGGGTTTGGGACCTGGTGGCCACATTAATGGTGTTGATTTTGAATAAAGGGGGAGAAGGTGGTAGAGGGAACATAATCTCATGTTGGGATCCCGATTTAATTGAGGAGGTTTGGGAGGCATGGGATGGTGTCAATAGTTTGTCAAAAGAATCCTCAACAAGAAGGGTGTCCTTTTCTAAATGTTGGCAAATGACAACCTTAAAAGCACAATAATTCTTGGTATCATGCCCAGGTGTGCAATGATATGCATAGATTTTAGTGTCTTCGAACCAAGATGGTTTTGGTTCGAGAGGTTGGTATGGCTTAATTGGTGGGAGAACGATGCTAGACGACTGCAATAATTGGCGTAACAACGAAGCTTAGGAACCCACTAATGGGTCTACGCTCTTTGTTGTAGTAGGGGTTGACAACTTCTATTTAAGAGTTGTAGGGGGAGTTTTTCGTGCTATCTTTTTAGTTGGTGGTGTGGCCATACGTGTAGATGGCACTTTTCTGGTGAGAGGTGTCAAATTTTTTGGAGGAAGTATATTTTTGACAGGTAGAGGGAGTAATGGAGGTAGTTTGTTTTTGTGAGGTGTTGGAATTGGGAGAACTTATATTAAAGTAGAAGGATGTGGACCCAAGATAAAGGGTAATGGTGAAGGTGGGGGAGGAGTTATATGACATGATTTGGTAGTCTTCTTTAGTTTGGTACGAGGACCACTATTATGTGGGGCAAAGTTCAAATCTACCTTCACTTGTGGGTGAGTGAGGTTTGATACGGGGTGAACACTAAGAAATTTAATCTATTTTGACATGGTGGATGCCTGTGAGGGTTTGGGTTCAGATGTGGAAGGTTGAGCTTTTGATAATTTAGAAGTGGAAGCCTTATCCTCATCAGAGACTTTAGGGTGAATTGTCATGGAAGGGTTGGCAGTCTAAGGTGAAGCAAAATGTGTAAGATAAGGAGCCTTAAGTCGCTCCCATAATGCCTCATGTTTTAGGTTCCTACAATGGAGGAATCCTAAGTTGTTTGCCAATCGAGAGAAGGGTTTAGATGACATCACGTGAGGTCTTACAGTTGATATTTTGGAGGATTTAGGTGGTTTTGAGAGCGGAAATGTGTTAGACGCAGTGATCTCGGGTCAAAAGTGAGAGAGAACCATCACCAGATCTTCCTCAACTAAAGTGGGTGAGGTAGCAAGTTCTTCTCTTGGCAAAGAAGGGATTGGAGAATGTGGCTCTTCAAGAGGATAAAGCATAGGGATGATCATGCCTTCCATGTGTGGTCTAGGAGCGGGGAAAGTATGATCCCCCATTGGTAATAAGAAGGATAAGGGTGAGGCCACTGGCGTTGGTGCCATCAAAGCATCCTCCAATATGGGAGAGGTCAAAGTAGACTCTCATATGTGTGAAAGAGGCGTGGATGGAGAACTAATAGGAGAGGAAGGATCCTCTAAAGGGTGAAATAGAGGGATGATGGCCCTTTCTACATGAGGGCATGGGGTATGAATGGTAACTTCTTCCAATGGTAGAAGAAGAGGGAAGGTAGGGGTAAGAGGAATAGGTAATACAGGTTCTTCACAAGGTAATACAGATTCCTCACGAGGTAGAAGAATGGGTAGAGGAGGTGTTTGATGTCATGGGGGTGATATGGGTAAAATAAGCTCTTCTACCCGTGGTTGAGAAATAGGTTGACTAACCTCTTTAGACTATGCGAGAGGCTGGTTAGGAATAAAAGGAGAAACCATGTCGACCGTGTGTATGTTGTATTCTTAAGGGTCATCGACCATGATCTGAACATTGTTCTAACTTGGGGGATGGTTAGGAAATGGTTGCCTAAAGACATCCATGTTTTGGTTGGCTGATGCATTAGGGTTATCCAAAACAAGGTCCCCTTTATCTAACATGTCTTGAACAATGTTTTTAAGGGTTTTGCAATTGTCTGTGTCATGACCCTTGACACGATGGTAATTACAAAAGTCATTTTCCCTATACCATGTAGGGATGGCTTGTGAGGGGTCCAATTGGACTGGTTGGATTTGAGGGAGGTTAAGGACCCCCATGCTTCACTAATTTATCTAATATAGAAGCATATAATTCTCCTATTGGAGTGTACCATCGTTGTTCATACCATTGTTGGAATTGTCTAGTGATGCTTTGTGAAGTGGAGGGCTCAGATTGGTTGGTTGTGGTAGAAGATGATGACCTAAGGACTAAAACATTCACCGATCCCTTAGACTTGGAGTGGGAAGAAGAAGGGTCATTGTATTTTGTTAGTATTTTTGCTACACAATTTGACCTTATCTTCTTTGACTGCATGGAGTTCAATCTTTTGGGCCATAGTGAAAGCTTCATTAAATGTGTGGAAAGTTTGAACCCATAGAGTAGACGAGATGTGCTTGGCACATGCTCTTGAAAAGAGCTCAATGAGCTCTAGTTGAGGTAGTGAGAAGGAGAGTTGGTTAATCAAACCTCTCCAACGAGCGATGAAGTTAGCTATTGATTCATCCTCAAATTGTCTAATGGAATAAAGGTCTTTGATGGAGACCTTCTTGGTAATATTAATTGAAAAATGATCAAGGAATAGCTGAGTGAGTTGAGTGAAGGTGAAGAGAGAATGACTGGTAATGGAGCTATACCAGTCAAGGGTGGCGCTAGAAAGTGACATAGGGAATGTGCGAAGTAATAACACATCATTGTGTGCTATGAGGTAGCAAGCATGTATAAATGCTCATAGATGTTGTTGTGGGTCCTCTTTACTTTGAAAGTGAGTAAATTTTTGGAGTTACCACTGGCTAGGGTATGGTCGAATAGGAACTGAAGGGTGGATAGGTTCGTTGTATATTTGTTCATATGAAAGAACATTCTTCGAACCTAAAATAGATGTTTCAAGGTTGGACATCTTATCCATCATCATCTTAATTAGATCGGTAGATGGATTGGCATGAGGGGCACCCCCTAAGTTATAAGGTACCTGGAAGGCATTGGGAGGGGCGTATGACATACTTGGTTGCATTTGTGAAGGTGCAACATACTGATAGTTTGTCATAGGGGCCAATGTCGAGGCCAAGGGGGCTTGTGCCATAAAGTTGGAGGGCACAACTTGACTAGATGCTGCCAAGGGTGGTTGAATGGTGGTGAGAGTAGTTAAAGGATGAGTAGCCACTCTCGTGTTTATAGGTGTAAGAGTGGGTGGGATAGAAACAATCAAGTTCTGGAAAGGTGTCAAACTTGGTTGAATTGTTTGTGATTGAGGGGATATGGAAACCTTGATGGAGGTAGGGCTAGAAAGGATGGAAGGGGAGGCCAAATATTGAACATTGGCCATGATTGGGTTAATGGTCGAGGCAATAGCCTGAGTGACCATAGGTTGGGTAGCGGATGCTGTTGATATCATTGCCACTTCAACCAAGGAAGTTGGCATCCCATAAATTGGGTTACCCAAAGGATCTCGCATTTGGCTTCTAGTGAGATAGTGTTGGAGAGCCTTGACATTGTGGTCAAGGAATATCTCAAAATTTTGATCTCCTTTGAGAACAATTGGAGGTTGATCGGGGGTAGTCTGGATAGGAGTATGCTCAGTATCTAAAGTATACTCCATTAGGTGACTTGGTACGAAGGGTGAAGGTGGGAGTGGCTATTAACTTACATGGTCAACAAGGGATTTGGCTTGACTGTGTGTTAGAACCATGCAAGGCGAAAGGGGTTCAGGTTCCAGAAACTATGTGTTTTAGTTTTAGAAAACCAGAATTTGTGTTGAACAAAAATAAATTCAGGTTTTAAGCTTGCTGTTTGGATTTTTTTATGACAGTGACCGATGTCAGTTTCTTAACTGATATCGATTGTGAAAAGCTGTTGAGGTCAGTCAAATAACCGATGTTGGTGAAGTTATGTTGCCAACATCGGTGGAACAATCGATGTCAGTTTCTGTGTAATTCTAAAAACACAAAAAATTGATAGTTTTTAGAGGAAAAAGATATTTTGAGTTGTTTTAGACTTCCAGATGATGCGACCTTACCAGTTCAAACAATCAGATAAAAATAGTAGAATATATGATTAGGCAAGAAACCTTTAAAATGCTAAATTCCTAAGAATAAATTTTAGAGTCGTGGTGGCTTATGCTTTAATAGAATATGTTGGGAGTTGGGATTGTAGAACAGGGCCTAGAGAGGAAGTCTAAGGCTAGTTTCAGGTTAGTTATGGTGCTCAAAATATCTGTGTTAGGTTTAGTACATGGCCTGGTGCTAGGGCTTGCTCCCTTCACTTCACAAACCCAGAGCTGAGTTGGGCCACTTAGCCAAAATATGTTTTGCCTATAGTTTATACTCTACCAGAGAACATAGTGGGTCCTCCTCTTGGTGGTGAAATCCGAGTAGGATCGCTAGGTGGGGTAAGGTATCCGCTAGGTGATGAAATCCTAGATGGGCCTTGTCTCAAGTAAGTTTATATGTTTAATTTGATTGTGATTGTGATTTGGTTGTGTAACATTTGTGCACTATGATTTATTCATAATGCTTTAATTACTAAGTGGGCTAAATATGTATTCAAGAAAGAATGAAATGCAATAGTTTTTAACCCAAATCAAAATATGTTGTTCAAATGCAAACAATTGGAGAAGAGGTTAAGAGTATGAGTTTTTCACTACTCTATGATGCATGCAAGAAGTTACAAGAAAAAGAATAGATGTTCTTTTAACTTCCGCTTATGATTTCTTTTTGAGACAAAAAGATAGAAGAGAGGATGCAAGAAGAGGATATTTTTCTAATGCACCTATATGAAAGTTGGATTTTCTAAAAAAAAGAAGAATGAACCCAAGGAAAACTCCAGGGTCCCACCGGGTGTGCTAGAATGTTTCTCTAAGTTTTTTGCTAATTACATTCAGAAGAAGAAGAAACTAAGGTTAAGGGTTAGGGGTTTGATGTTACCTGGATTAAGTTGCGCACCGTATCCAAGCATTGTGAGAGATCCTCTTTGGCTATGGAGGAAACACCTATAGAAAGAAAGAAACTTGAACAAAGAAAATGTTAGAATAGGATATGGTGGACTGCCAAGCTATGCGCTCAGTCCTGGAAGCGTAAAGCTCCATAAGGGATGACAGTCCACTATTTAAAGAAAAGAGATTTGTATAAAAAGAAATGATAAAAGACTTAAAGAAATGGAAAGGTAGAATATTGTGTACCTATTCCCTATAGTTCATGTGTCTCAAAGTTTTATAGTAGGCTAGTCAGAGGTTTTGTCTAGTCTTTGGGCTGTTTGGATAAGTTTTCTGGTTTACATAGTCACCGACGTCAGTTTTTCTACCGAGGTCGGTAGGTAAATGGTGCCAATGTCAGTTAGGCTGCTGATGTCAGTAGGGGCAGTGGGCCTTTGAATAGGTTTTAGGTTATTTCTATGGTGGATAGAGGAGTCTAAGAGTTTAAAGGTTTGTGAAGGGTTGTGGGAAGGTGAATAAGGTCTAAGGAAGTGTAAAGGTAAAGGGTAGGTGTGACAAGAGGGTAAGGATAAGGGGAAGGCTTTTTACCCCTTCCACAAGAAGGATAGTATTTAGAAATAGTAAATGGAAACCAATTAACAACGTATTCTAAAACTTTAAAATGGAGACTAGAGTACTTAGCTTTATGGTGAAGACCCAAGGGTGTCAGAATGCTTATTCTTATTATGGTTGATGTCGAAGTCCTCATACAATGTTTCAATCCAATATGGAGTGACCTGTGCAGAGTTTCTATAGCCAAGAGAGTGATAGTCAAATTCTGATGCTTGGTCTCAGAGTGTATGCGTCTATGTCAAAGAGGTGGGGGGGCAGCTCAAGGTTAGAGCTCGGGTTATGTAACTGATGTCAGCGATCCTGGCGGTGTCAGCAAATCGTTGATTGATGTCGGTGGAGGGAGAATAGGTAAAAGGGAGCTCTTGGCCCATTTTTCCATCTACCAAGTGCTTTTGCCATTGGAGAATGGTCAAAACATGGGCTTATGAGGCATGAGAGTTGGTTGGGAGGTTAGGATGGAGTGAGAATAGGTCATGGGTAGTTAGGATTTAGATGACCTAGTCTTAGGGTGACTCATAGGGTAAGAAATGGTCTTAGGGTGAGTGTCCAAGGTGAGGTGTCTAGGTGAGGTCATTAATTTAAAATAAGTAGATTATTTTAAATTAATAAGGTGTGTAAGTGTTTAGAAGGGGACCAAGGGGGGGTTGACACAATATTGGTGTCTAAAGATGGACAATTAGTTATCATAAGGATTTATTATGATAGTACTAGAGCTTCTGAGATGGATTTATGTGTCATGACTAAATTAGGTTCTAATTTGATTGAAGGAGTTCACTAGACCTATGGGATTTACTTTGATATAATCATGTAGATTTTAGAAATATTTTTCATTTCTAAAAATTAACTACATTATTACATGCTAAAACTTGGATAAGAAATAATAAACATACAAATGGATACACACTAACAAGGGTATATAGATTGAAATAAGTTTTCTTATACATATACCTAACCAATGATAATTCCTAACCTTCATATATATATTTCATACACACACATACACAAATTGTACATATGTATATATATACATACATATATACATATCTATGTATATACACATAAATACATACATACATATGTGTATGTATGTCTATGTATATGTTACATACATATGTGTGTGCATGTATGTATATATACATATATGTGTGTGTGTATAAGTATATGTGTGTGTATACATACTCACATACACACACATATATTTATGTGTGTATGTATATGTAAGTATACACACACACACACACATATATATATACATACATACATATATACACACATACACACATATATTATACATATGTGTATACACATATATACATACATATGTATATATATGTGTATGTATATGTTACATACATATATGTGTGTATATATACATATACATATATGTATGTATATATACACATATATGTATGTAACATATACATATACATATACACACATAAATACGTGTGTGTGTGTATAATCATACAAACTGATAGGGAAGGATGATTTAAGTAATCTCTACCAGGGTAATGGATGCTTGGTTGGCAGTAGAGCAAGGTTTTAAATGGAATTAAAGTTATCTCTGTCAGGGCTATGGATGACTGGCTAGTAGTAGAGAAATACTTAGGCTTTCCTTACTATTTGGTTATAAAATTTGAGATCAAAATGAAACCTACAGTCTTTATCTAGGACTTTGTCAAAACTCTCATAAAAGGGGGAAATTGGATTTCAAGAAATCACACACTCAAATCCAAGGAATGGAAAGGGTTAGTTTGCTGCATGAGGAAGTATGAGTCTTTTTCAAGGTCTAGTTTATTTATTCTTTTTCTAAGAAGGGCTGAAGTTTTTCTATACTGAATTACTAAGATTATGGGATCTCAAATACTAAGGTTTATTTTCCTAGCCGGGTCCCCAAATTTTATTCCCTAACACACACACCCCATTTTAAAAATTCAAATAAGGACCACTAATAATTGAATATCATTATTCAAGGTCTTTTAAACCATAATTTTATAACATAAAGTAATAAAAGTGAAAAATTAAGTAATTTATCTAATGCCAAAATGACTTTGTGTGTCTCTTTTGATCTTTGATGTTAGCTTGACTTGATTGAAAGGATTTACTTTAAAATTTCTTGAGTGTTTTAAATTTATGTAAGAATCAAAGTTGTGAACTCCATACTAAATGATTTAATTTTTTCCTTCAATTTTCCTTTAATTTATGCTTATATTGACACTTAATTTAAGACTTAATAGCTAATCAGGTTGCCACATTATGCTTTTACTGGGTTCTTTGCCTACATGTGTCTTGAATAGGATATTTCATTCTTGGATGTTTCTTGGGCCTTCCCAAAGTTCATTTTACCTTGCCACATGGAATCAATTTCCTAATTTTGAACCTAAGTAAATAATGCAAGTCACCCATAAGTGACATCAACAAATCCCTTTGTATAAAAACTCTCAGGAATGAAAAGTAGTGGGAACCATTCACATGCCATCATCCTAGTAACCTAGTGATGACATCATCATGGACATTTGTACATATAATTATGAGCAAGCAGATTAGTGAGATCCATCCACATGTCATCATCCTAGTAATCTAATGATAATGTCAGCATAGACTTTTGTACAAATAATCTTTAGAAAGAATAGTAGTGAGATTTATCCACAAGTCATCATCCTAGTAACCTAGTGATGATGTAGGTAAAGCCCTTTATACATAAAGTCTCAAGTAAGTAGAGCAATGAGAGTTATCCATGTGTCATCATCCCATTATCTTAGAGGTTATTTCAATATATCCTTTGTACATAAAGTCCTTAGTAAGTAGATCAGTGAGAGTCATCCATACATCATCATCCCACTAACTCACAGTTAAAGAGACAAAGCACAATAAGCCATAAATCAACTATAATCAGAGTAGTGATATACAAACATATGTCTTTCACAACCACATAAGCTAATAAAAAGATACCAATATTAAGCCCAAAGGAGATAAAAGGATACATACATCTCTCTCTCTCTCTCTCTCTCTCACACACACACACACACACACACACACACACACACACACACACACACACACACACACACACACACACACGACTAATCATCCAGGAGAATGTAGAATAAACAACATGGTAGTAAAATTGTTAAAGGTTAGTATTATGAAATTCAAATATAAATAATAAATAGGGAAAAGAGAGAAGGCTATTACTGTAATTAATTTTCACAAATAGACAAATTAATATATTCAATTGTCAAATCCAATGCAATAAAATCAATATAATTTAAATTACCATTTCTAGCCTAATCACATTGATTTCAAAAACTTGATTACAAACTTTGAATTATGAGCTCTCTTTCAACTAATCAATTACATATGATAGAGTAAAGCATTTTTAGATAATAAATTTAATGGCTTATTTATCTTGTATTCCAAATCCCTCTGCATACTCAATTATAAGACCAACTAAATACACTAATACAATGTTTGATTTGGTGGCTTTGAACCATAAGTTCCAATATTATTATACCATTTGGGATGTGTCAACATAATCAAACAATATAAGGCCAAATAACATCTTTCCATTTTCACACATAGATATAAGGATGACCTACTAGCCATAAAAGTAGTTAATCCTCACAATGCAATAGTTAAACCATAGGTAATGCCCTTCATTGACCTATTCTTTGATTTGATCATGAATGGAAAAGTTACTAGGAAGATATTGCACTTTAAGCTTGGAAAAATACTAGTTTAATATATCAATGCAAATGCATTTGAAATATATTACAAACTCCTTGTGTCAAAAATGATTTATAGATAGGACATGGTTAATTCATGGATCCTTGTCAACAACAATAAAAATAAGTTGTAGGAATGAGATAGTAACCCAAGCAGCTTTTTAGTTCAAGGCTTTACCTAAACTATCCTTATTTTAATCTTCAGATAAGGGATGAGAAACATTATGGACCTCTTAAACAAAATATATGGTTTTTGAACCATTCCTTATGTCAATGATGTATGGGTCCCTTTGTTGGACATAATTTTGAGTTCCAATAAGGTCATAGTCTTGGAAGAGATTATGAGCTCCAACTTGATTTTGAGAATCACAAATTGATAAGGTTTACTAGATGGTAACTTCTACATGATGTATTATGTGGTAGATGTTATGATAGTAATTATACATTTGTCTTATGAGTAACCTTGGCAACCATCTCTAGACTATCCCAAGAATAGGATATGTGATGAGTTTAATATTTTTCATGTGCAAATATTCATAAATAACATGAAAATATTAACTTATACCTTATACCCCATGGTATATCAAGAAATATATGGGAATAACATGCCTAGGATATCTAACACTATAAAAAAACCATTCAAAATATGGGAGATTATTGGTTGTACCTTGAGTGTATTATAATAAATATTGAAGGAAGTAGGGCATACTTTTTATATCTAATAAGTATTGTGATTGATAAAGTAGTTGAGTAGGATCTAGTATGATCATAATATCACTAAAAAGGATGGCAATATAATTGAGAAGGAATAATGGGTTTTTAGACCTATCATGGCCCCCTCCTTGAGAAGAAGAAGAAATGCAAGAATAAGTTGGCCCATCCAAGGAAGATAACATTAAATGAAGAGATAGGAAACCTCTAAGATACCTGACACATATAATTTTTAATACCCCTCCCCAATGTATATTTTAAGAGTATAGACCTATAAGTTTGATAATAACCATAATATTAATAACACCATCTAATGATTTCAAGACCCATTATCTACTTTCAATCATAAAATTAGCTTTAAATTTATCTTGAAGTTTATTTTTCTCATTACCTCTGACTCTATCTATGGTCAATTTTAACTCTTTAAATATTTTTCTTTTATGTCTAATTAAAATCTCTTTACACTATAGGTTTGGAAACAATTTGGTTTCTTGTATCTTATATTGGGTTTTCAAAACAAATGAGAATATTCTTGACTATTATTATCAATAGGATTAGGATTATACTTTATGATGCCTTAAATTTGATTTATTTCAATATTAACCTCAAATAATTTATTTGGATCATATGAAAACATGAACTCACCTTTCTTACCTTATTTCATATGATGCCTTAAAATTGATTTATTTCAATATTAACCTCAAATAATTTATTTGGATCATATGAAAACATGAACTCGCCTTTCTTACCTTATTTCATGACTGTCTTCTTCTTTGCAACATACCTTAATAATCCTTCCTCTTTTCTACAAAATATCTATAAGACAACCAATACTTCCATTTTCTATTATAATAATGAGAATCAGTCCTTAAATACTATATATGGTTATTTAAAAATTAATTCACTTGATTAAATGGCACAACTTGAAGAAGTTTGAAAACTTTCCTAGACCCTTACTAGACATGCACATGTATTCTATTAACATTTTACATTAAAACTACAAAGATTCAATTCATATTTAATATCACAACATAAACACCAATAATTTTAAGACTCAATTAACTTATTTTATTATATAATATAGAGGAAATATAATCAATGCATCTATATACTTCTAACCATAAATTGACATAACAAGAAAATGAGAACTAATGAATTATGATCCTATTATGTCTTACTATTATGTTCGATTAATTTCTAGATAAATACTAGTAACCCCTTCAAAGAAGAGAGCCATTTGTATTTATATACAATAGTGATATGACTTATTATTTTTCTCTTCAATTATACGAAATGTTTTATCTTCAAACATAGGCATTATATACTCTCAATAGCTTAAGGAAAGAGCCCAAGTTCCATCTATGCACTTATAGGAGTTATAGTTGGATTTTTTAAGCACATTTTTACACCAACTGACAAAATCAAGATTTTAGTTATTTGGAATCCATTTTATTTATTTTTATTCCTAATCAATATTTTTCATGCATCTTATAACTAACCAACATCTTGTTCAAATTTCCACAGCCAATTCACACCTATGTAGGATGTAACTCTAGATCAAAAAATTGTTGAACAATTCAATACCTTTTCAGGCCTTCTTTACTTGAATACCATTATTATGAATGGGGTTTAAGTCTATCCTAACACTTAAATATCTATAAAATCATAAAATACTATGAGGTTTATAAATATTCTTGATGTGAATAACCATGTCATCAACTTCCATTGAGTTTTGGCATTTTAATTTACACAAAGATGAGATTGTACTAAGCATAAAAACTCCTAACACTTCAATATCTATAAAATCATATAATACTATGAGGTTTATAAATATTTTGATGTTAATAACCATGTCATCAACTTCCATTGAGTTTTGGCATTTTGATTTACACAAAGATGAGACTGTACTAAGCATAAAAACTCTCATACTACTATTTATTGGTTTCAATCTCTTTTAGTATATCTTTATATTAATTATAAATGGTACCTTTGCATTTATTATCTTTCTTGCCTTCATTCCTCATGAGCCTAATTGGCTTAGTCTTTTATTCATCTTCTTGGTTGAAGTTAATGAAGAAGGACTCCACCTTCTTGACTATATACTCTTCCATACTTGAAAAACTAAGATCATAATTAGTTAAAAAGATTTGAGGCACCATTTCCTCTCCATTTGATATTATCCATTCCTATCTTCATATTAAATTATTAGTTTATCATCTTCTTATCCTAAGAGGTTTAATATCTCTATTTCAGCTTCTTTGATGGCTTCTTCATCTCCTATGAGGTATAAATTTTATTATCCTTTCATGATATATTTGCACATCAGTTCTTCTTCTACAACATACTTTGTCATTTATCTTCCACAAGGTACTATAACTTTTACCATAGTTTTGTTTTGAGTTTCATATTTATTGAGTGTCAAATTAAAAGGAAACAATACATAGAATGAACAATATTTACTAGACAAAGTAATTAAACTCCCCAAAAACCATTCCCAACACCAATTTAGATGCCCAAATCCTAATGCCTAGGAGGAATATGCTTGCATGGAAAGAATTTAACTCTCTATGCCAAGTTTAAAACCATCATTCAACACTCCAAACTGATTTGCCAAAAATAATATCCATTATCTTGCACCAATATCCAGCCAAATCACAAGCTTATTATGTTACACATCAGGTTCCATGAGGACTTCATAATGTGCTTCAATTTCACACTTGTTTTTATTGATTTTACATATTGAATCATCTACCTCCTTGTTTCAAACACTTCCATTATTTTTTAATTCCACATTTACATAATCAAAAGTAGCATTGGAGATAAAAAATTAAGGCCATTGAGACTAATCTAATTATTATTATTCATCACCAAGCATCTCTCCTTATTAAGAATAGAATATTTATACTTATTAATGTTTTAATGGCATGTTAACTTCATATTCCATAGAAGTATGATGTCCATGCTTCTCTTTTGGAACCAATATCTTATCTTCTTTGGTATCTTTTAACTTTAATCCCTTAAAGTGGGATTTTATTTAATCTATATTTCACGTACATACACACATGCAAATAAATAATTAGTTTTAAAACTTTGAGGCTTGATTGCCTCTTTCTTATCCCTCTTAGTTTTATTTCATATCATCCTTAACTGACTTATTAACTGGATAAATTCTTTCTACCTTTTCTTTTTATCACTAATTTCTTTGAGAGATCACTAAACTATTTTCTTAATTATTATGAAGATTTTGTCTTTTTTTTCTATAATTTTCATCATACCTACCAAGATTAACTTGATCTCATCTATTTTATTTTATATATCAAATTCTCTTTTATTATCCTCTTCTCTCTCTATATTATTTTGGAATTTCTTTTTCTCTAAGCACTTCATCATCTTTTCTCTCTCAGTAAGTTTGTTTCACCTTGATCTCTTCTTATACCTCACATAGGATTCCTCTTCTTATTACCTAGTATTTTGGTATTTCAAGTCATTTGTCTTGGACTTTTCTTTATTTTGAGATTCTACCAACTCTATCTTCTTCACTTATCAAACCTCATTGGGTTTTAGATCTTTCCACTCAATCTCTTTTACCTTTTCTCAATTTCAGGTTTCAAAAAACCTTCTTGCCTCTCTTTCTTATCAATATCATTTAATATTTCTAAGATTTTCACTATTCACCTACAAAATAAAACCTTTATGCAAACTAATTAGATTCTAATATCTTTCTTAAAGCTCTGATACCAAAAATTGATAGCGACCACAATATTAATAACACCATTTAATGATTTAAAGACCCATTATCTACTTTCAATCATATAATTTACTTTAAATTTGTCTTGAGGTTTATTTTTTTCATTATATTTGACTCTATCTATTGTTTATAACTCTTTCAATTCTTTTATTTTATGTCTGATTTAAATATCTTTACACTATGAGTCTGGCAGTAATTTGGTTGCTTTTATCTTATATTGGTCTTTCAATACCAATGAGATTATTCTTTACTATTGTTATCAATAAGATTATACTTCTTGATGCCTTAGACTTGATTTATTTCAATATGAACCTCAGATAATTCCCTTATGGATTATATAAATGTGAAATCACCTTTCTTACCTTATTTCATAGTTGTCTTCATATTTTCAATGTACTTTAATAATACTTCCTCTTCTATATGGAATATCTACAAGATAACAAATACTTCCAATTTATATTATAATAGTGAGAATAAGTATTTAAAGGCTATAGATGGTTCTTGAAACATTAAATCACTTGATTACATGGCACAACTTAAATAAATCTAAAAACATTTTTAGACCCTTACTAAATATGCATAGGTATTATGTTAACATTTTACATTAAAACTATACAGATTTGATTCTTATTTAATATCACAAGAAAAATACCAATAAGTTCAAGCCTCAATTAAATTATTTGATTACATAAAATGGATGGAAGATAATCAATGCATCTTAAAACTTCTGATCATAAATTGATTGACCAAGTAAATGAGAACCAATGAGTTTTGGTCCTATTTTATCTTACTATTTTGTTCTATTAATTTCTAGCTGACTACTAACAACCCTTTCAAAGATGAGAGACATTTTAATTTATAGATAAGAATGGGATATTTTATGATCTATCTCTTAACTTATAGAAAACATTTTATCTTTAAACATAGGCATTATATAATCTCAATGGCTTAAGGAAAAATCCCAACTTCCATTTATGAGCCTATAAGAGTTATAGTTAGCTTTTTAAAGCACATTTTTACACCAAATGACCAAATTGGGATTTTAATTATTTATAATCCATTTCAAATATCTTCATGCCTAATCAAGACTTTCCATGCATCTTAAAACTAACTGAGATCTCATTCAATTTTCTAAAATCAATTTACATCTATGTAGGATGTAATTCAGGATCAAAACATTGAATAATTTAATACTTTTTAAGGCCTTCCTTAATAAAATACCACTATTATGAATGGGGTATAAGTTTATCTTAAGACTTTGAAAAATATAAAAAATCATAGAATATTGTGAGGTTTATATAAATTCTAGATGTCAATAATCATGTCATCGACCTCCATTAAGTTTTGGCATTTTGTTTTACACAAATATGAGCCTATATTAAGCACAAAGACCCTCATACTACTATTTATCAATTTAAATCTCTTTTAGTATAGTATAAATACCATTTTTTATCTTATTTAAATTCAACAGACTTTCCTATTTCCAATATTACTTTAGCAATACTTAATATCCTATACATTATTCTTAAAATGATCTAAACCTCAAATTATTTTATGATTGTGCATAGATTCATCTAGGTAGACCTAAGAGTTAACATATGAGGATATATAAATTAATAATAAGTTTCAAGGATTATTTTTACATTTATAAACCTCTATACAAGTCTCCTTAACATTTTTTAGTTTTATATCTTTCTCATATAATAGAAGACACATGATAATATCAATTTATCTCATTCTATAGTTGATTATATTATAAATTCAAAACTTGCAGACCCTTGAAATATATTATACAAATTAAGAGGACATGAAATATTTAATTTACTAATTTTATAAGTTTGAGAGCCTATTTAAACACATTATCCTCGTTTTATTGATTAGTATTCATGCATATTCTTATAGTCCTATAGATTGCCAAGGTAATATAGGCATAAAGACCTTATTCCCTTTTAATCTCCTCTTCTATATTAGAAGACTTCATGATTTGACCTTTATAATTTTTTTCTTGTTTTATTAAGCTCCTTGATTCAATCTTTATCTTATTATAGCAACCATGATAAACATAGTTACTTCTCCAAAACATTTTCCTATTAGCCTTACATGATAAAATAGGTCTTCATGTAGGATATAACTTATAGATGAGGTTCATATAATTATTTAAATTTAGATAGAGTGAGGATCATGATGTGTAATTACATGTATTCTACAATGGATTATACCCCTTATAAGCTTATACAATATTTCAAATATTCAAATATTCATTTTTTTTAGGAAGAACCTAAATTATTGCTAAATTAACCTACAAAAAGATAATTGCAACATCTAAGGCTTATTATTAGCTTTGTAAAGGCCCCTAGTATCATATAAAGCCATGAAAAGTATAAAGTTAACATATTTACATTTTTGAAATGGCTTATATTTTGATTCTCTTACATCAAAGTCCCAACACATCAACTAGACTTTTCTCCTTTTTTCTCTATCTCCATTGACCATAATACAATAGGTATATCTCCCTAATTTCTTATCACATGTTTTTTTATTTATTCCCTTGGGTCATCACCCATTATTACAACAACACTACCATTAGTAGTACTTCAATCTACTAGATTACAATCTTCACCACCCATCATTCTTGTAGTGGTCACCACTCTTCCTACTCCCTCACCATCTGA
Organism: Torreya grandis; assembly: GCA_037957365.1. NCBI lineage: Eukaryota > Viridiplantae > Streptophyta > Pinopsida > Cupressales > Taxaceae > Torreya > Torreya grandis. The sequence goes on from JARHVA010007875.1 coordinate 132,999, forward strand.
TATAACTACATAACCTTCATATTCTATTCCAAATTCAACAAGGTCAACCTTTATTTCTCCCAAACTAATAATTACATATACAAGGAGTACCAATACCCCTCCTATGTCACCACAAAAGGTGGAAGTGGAGGATAAACAAGTAGTTATTCCCAAGGAAAAGGAAGAAAAAAGAAAGGGTAAAGTGGGGTCAGAACCAATTCATATTTATGATAGTGATGAAGATAATAAAATATGGGTAGATGAATAATAATGGGCGTTTAATACTAACACAAATAAAAATCATTTTATGAGACTATACAAATATCTTAAAGAGATGAATGGATGACTAATGAAAGAACCCAACTAGGTGGGACAAAACTACTAAAATAATCTGAAGTTAACCAGGGAGATGGTAGCTTGGTGACTACTAAATTTTTATTATTTAGAGAAGGAGATGTAGAAGGATATGCATAATAAAAACTACACATTACAACATAGGTTCTATCCTCAACTACAACTCCAAGTTATCCACCTTGGGCCACTACAATGATAACTATAATAACTGGCACCCCAATTATCTCTCCCCAAGATGTAAGTCCTCATTTTCTAGTGACTCCCTTATTTATAGAATCTATAATTGGTGTAGTAAATTATTTGCATTATTTTCATTATTTAAGTCACATAAACCAATTGTAGGTAGCTATAATGCCAATTTTTCCTACCCCATCCTAGCTTACTACTATGTGCCCTTGACTATTTGGGATGCATACACTTCTATCACTGATTATTTTCAAAACCTATTGAGCACCCAAGTGACCTATTCATTTTTTAATGGGACTAATCCGTAGTCCCTTGAGCTAAGTAAAAGGGTACATTTTGAAAACTTGGTGTCCACCACAATTTTTTATACCCTAGCCACCCCTCCTAAGTTGATTATATAGTTAGAGATGCCTATTGGCCAATCACCTCAGGTAGACTCACCTAAGGGTTCAGTTCACAAAGTAGTAGGAGAGACAAAGTATATAATTGATACATTAGTCCAAAAGTAGGTTACTGGATGGAAGAAAGTTTTATCTCATTTTCCTATAGTAGGGACATTTCCTCCCATGGTCATTCTTCCTCTAAGGTAATCCCCTTAAAATACTCCTACAAAATAAAAATAACAAATAGGGCAATTAGAGAAAATAGAGTGACAATTTATACTAAAAATTCCTTCATGGATTTAACAACTACAAGAAGAAAAAGAAGAAAGATAGTATTTAACAATAATCAAGTAACCCATAATTAAGTTACATTTTGATAGATAGAATAACACCTTGAGAAGGGTTAAAAGGAATATTTTGGTTAAAAAAGTTCAACATGTTGAGTTGAAATAAAGAGAAAACATAATCTCTTTGAAAAAATGGAGAAAAGTAAATCCCTCAGACTTGGATAGATATAGAGAAGATCCCTAAACTTTTTTAGGTACTACTAGTAGGGTTATAAAATAAATGTTCAAAAGTTCTAATCATCTTATTTAGATTCCACTAGAAAGGATAACTATTTAGACTCCTAATAAGAATGTAGACAACCTAAAGGGGATGGATAGGAATCTATTTTATACTATTGGTTTAATAATATTTACAAAGGTTGCATCCCAACCCAAGTGAGGATATATTCTTAAATTGTTAAATAAAATAAAGTACATTGGTGACAAGCTACGCTTCATAAGCCAAGTAACCAAGAATAAGGATTATGTCCATATAAATTTAATAATAACATCTAAGGCTACATGGGCACAAAACTACATTATTGCTAAAAGGAATAGCTTACTTGAGTGGCATAATTAGATGTGAGTTCTAGTTTGACATTTTTCAAATAAGGAAAGGGAACCAATAGATATCCTAACATATCTAGGATTCACTTAGGTAGGCACTCTATATGGGAAATTAGTTCCCAAACCAATTTTTAAAGATCTCATATGAACAACACTTGGCAACTTTAGAGCTAAGATTGAGGGCACTAATTATATAACAAATGATGAAATGAGGTAACTAGTGAATTTCTTAAGAAACAAAATAATAATATCTAATATGATACATGTTGAGGTTAGGGTGTATTAGGCATGGATGATAAATTGATGTAAAATCTCCCACAATTATTCACATGATATTTTATTTATTTTTAAACCATATACATTAACTTCTAGATGATCTATATTATATATATATATATATATATAGATGGAATCCACAAAGCAAATAAATTTAGGAGTAGGGATCATGACTACTCCACCTCAGGGTACTTAGTTTCCCATATACAAACTAGTATAAATACAAAATAGGCCCACTGACATGCCACTTCTAGCAGTTACTAACACAACTAATATAGTGGCCACTTCTAATGTAGTTATAGTTCTAGTGCCCATTATAGTTTTAACTCAAATTATAACTCCAATTCCACCTACTTTAACTTCTACAATGGCTATTTTATAGTCTTGTTCTTCCAGATATGCCACATACTCACATTTTTAAATTTAAATATGTATTTGCATGTTATAGTGGAGATGGAAATGTTAGTTTATAATTTATTTATCATGTATATATTATATTTTAAATGAGGAATGCTATTTTGAGTAATCATCATTGTACATGCATGCGAGTTAGCATATAGTGCTATTTTTGAAAATGTATTTTTAGACTTTGATTGAGATATGAAACCTTCCCTATCCCAAGATTATATATATATATTATATCCTCCCAATCCTAAAGGGAGGAAAATTTTGGCAATTGAAATTTATAACAAATTCTGAGGAAATTTTTACAATTGATCTTAATGTGTAAATCTTGATTCTTCTCCAAACTTGTGGATTATGAAATAAGTTCTATCTTTTTAACTTCTTATTTTTTTTGTGTGCATGTGTTATCTATTTTAATATACATATATTCATATCAAGCTATTGCTAATTTGAATGTCTTTTGCATATGAATCATAACCCCCCCTGTATGTGTACTAATGTAATCTTACAAACATGGAAAAATTTGATTTTATGTACTTGAGTTTATTATATTTGAATTCCATTTAAATTTTAACTATGTTTTATTATTGGTTTGATATAGTATCCTGCATCATACCTTGGTCTTTGATTCCTTGTCGAACCTTTAGTCAAATGTTTTCCAAGAAAATTTTCATCTGGAATGGTCTACTAGCCTCCTTTTTAACTTAAATTTCCCTCTTTTTGAGTTTATTTTTTAATACCTACATTAGGTTAGATCCATTATCATATATCCACCCATCACAATTAGATTTATATTTATCCATAACTGACCCATCCATAGTAAACAAGCTGCTCTGCTTACCACTATTCCATGAATAGTTGTGTACAAAACTAAATACCTCGTAACTTATGCCTTGGAGTGAATTTAATTCATATATCCTAATAAATTAGTTTTTGGGTGTGCATAAAACCCATATCAATAGATTTACCCTTAGAAAGTGTATCTTGGTGTTATTTCCACAATGCAAAGTCAGGGAAAATTCCATCAAGACAAGAAACTCTAAGAAGACCATCAATCATAACATGAATTCTAAAATCCTTCAAATATATATAATTAAGATGTCCAAATATCTCATGTCAAGTCTTACTATCATAATTATTATGAGAAACCAAGCATGTCCCCATAGAATAAGTATCATAAAAAACCTCAAAATGATATATTCAATAACTATGATCAATAATACCTTGTGTAATAAGTGAATGAGGCCATAATAAGGTTTGAATTTTAAACCCTTGTGGTGTGAAATTCACTATATTTCCTCAACCATATTGAAATTTTTTATAAATATTAAATAAATGTGAAGTGACATCAAGAACATATAGTGCATCATTGATGTAGTCACCCAAAGTTTTATGTCACCTTTTCCCTTAACAAAAAATAAAGAAAGAATCACCAACCTTATCTTTGAAATTATAACTCAAACTAAGAGATACAAAAGACTAATTAGAATAAGACATGTGGTGAGAAGCACCATAATTTATAACTCATATATCTATAACATGTAACTGAGATTTCTCGACAACATTAAGTGCTTTGTCATCCTCATTTGAAGGAAGTGTAGTGGAGATATATATCTTGTGTATTTTGAATCCATATTTTAAGGCTTGAATTCTCTTCCAACACCTAATTTATACATGACCAATCCCCCACAAAATGATCATGAAAGATTAGACTTATTTTTTGATTTATAATAAATCGTGGGCTTAGATTTATTCTCTTTGGGTTTAATGTCACTTTGAGATGGAGTACGAATAGTTTTGGGTTTACTTTTTTATTTTACCTTACCCTTATGATGAGATGATAATAAGGCCTTTTGAGAGGTGTAATGATCAATGTTAGAGAAGTTCTATTCTTCTCTAGTAAGTATTTCATAAAACAAATCTAAATCAAGCATTTTAAATATGGTACCTAGGGAATCAGTGCTAAAGAAAAAGGTAGAAGCAAAGATTTGGAATGGAAATTTTAACTTGGATGAAATTAGGTAAACACACTCTTCATCTTTCTTATCTCTTCTACTCTCCTTCAATTGTGTCAACAAGTGATTGAACTTAGTAATATAGTTTACAATGGAGCAAAAATCTTCAAGATTGAGAAAAGTAATCTCTACTTCAAGCTACATGGCTCTCATGTGATCTACCTTACCAAATAAACCCTTAAATTTTGTCCATATTTTACAAGGAGAGACATATCCTTCCAAATGAAATAAAAAAATATCACTTACATAAGTTCCTATCAAACCTTTACACTCATTAGATTTACATTGGGTTTGAAATTTCTCATATTCTCTAGTGAACATTAGTTGTGTTTCAATCATTAAGGCCAATAATAATTTGAATTTAGTGATTGTTTCCATTATTGGTATCCATATGTGGTAATTATGTGTTGTTAATGGATCACATTGATCTAATGTAGAAGATGAATCCATTCTATGAATTCACCAAAGAACAATAAAATGAAAAAATAATGCATGAATTAGTACATAGATAGCCCCATAAAATATTTTGTATTAAAACCCCCAAAAAATTTATCACTTTATATTTTAGTGCATTCTATAAAATAAATGACACAAATAGATTGGTTATAAAAAACATACACTTTTGAAAAAAATAACACTCAATTTCAAGTTACTGATTAAAAGATATAGTTTTTAAAAAGTTTCCCATCGTAGATGGGTTAAAAAATAAAAATCAAACCAAAAAATATTAAATTCTTGGAAAAAATAAATCTTTGAGAGATTTTTAAAAAATGAATACAATTTAATCCCCCACTATTAGGAATCACAAATTAAGCCCTCTCCACATGACCATTCTAAATGAATAAGGGGCTAAGGGCAAGGATGATTGAAATGCAAGAACGACTTAGAGGATATATAGAAAAATATAGGATGGAACATAAAACATGTCTATAATAAATAAAATGTATAACAAAGCATAAAACCACACATAAATCATGATCTTCTTCCTTCTTCCTAGCCCATCATTGTAAATTCCATGAGTCAAAACCTACAAGAAAAAATCTAGTACCTCAGTCTACTTGTAGTCCGTCTTTGTTGTAAAAAGAAATTAGTCCACATAATAAAGTAAAAAAACACAAATATCTTCCTATTGGTCATCACAACAAATAAAACCCTTAATATATGAAAACAACATGCCCTTACAATGAATTCACAAATGAATGAGTATAACATCTTAAGTTTTAATACCATGAAAGGAACAAAATTTAGATTGTTCCAAGCCACAAAGATCTCTAGAGTTAGTAGAACATCACATTCATAAAAACAAGAATCTCAAAGTAACTTAATAGCATATATTTATAGATAGATATGTAAAACAAAGAGCAATAATATCATATATTATATGTCCAAAGCTTGTCAAATATAATGAATGTGCCTTACATATATAGACAAGGAAGATCAATCATAACTAAAAGATTAAGCTAAGAGATCAAACATAACTAAGAGATCAAGCTAATATATCAACCCTATGACTAAGAGATAACTATCCCTAAAAGATAGAAATAACTAGAAAATATCTCCATAATATCTAAGAGATAAATATGTAATATCTCATAATATCTAAAATAAGATAATGAAGTATCTAAAAATAAGTGGGTGGGAATAACTAAATAAAATAAAAACTAAATCACATAGGTGAACATGACCTAAGTTAAATAACCTAATCCATCACACAAGACACACCCAAAGGGACAAAATAAAGAACCAGAAGAAAAATCTAACACACAACTGAATTAAATCTAGTCTAACACTAAGATAGAAAAAAAAATTAATAAATAAAGTGAATGCAACAACTAGGAGAATAAACTATTATGTACACTATAAATTTCTAGACCAATATGGGAAGCTTAATCTAAATATGTAGTGGAATGGATAGCTAAGAATTAGTGCTTTAGGAATTGCCTATTCACTAGTAATGGAAGATCATTCCCTTCTAGATCCTTAAGGTGAAAATCATTCTACCCTAGTAGTTTAGATACTTGGTATAGGCTAATCTAAAGTGGATAAAACTTGAAATGTTGACCCTTATTCTCATGGGCTTTATCCCATAGTAGCACTAGATATAAAATCATAAAGTAATTCACCTTTGCCTGTGTGTCAAACCATTGATTGATAGTGATTTAATGCTGATTGAAACTCATTAAGGCTTCATCTTGAGATTATTCTAATTTTACAATGTCTAAAACCTTGAATTTACCTTTTCATTGCATTCCATGTATTTTTACATAAAATTATAGGTGGGAAGCTTGAGTGTGACTGGCATAACTAGTTCTATTCCATAGACTAATAAAAATGGTGAGATCTTAAGTGATTTTTTATGCTTGGTGTGGTTAACCTAAAAGGAAAACTTCATCAGTGAATTCCATTCTTGAGATTTATTATTAGTAGACTTATTGATGGCCTTGATCAAGTTATTATTGGTTGATTCTACCAATCCATTCCCTAGTGGGTAGTAATTAGATGAGAATCTTAATGTGATAATATTTTCATATTCCCACTTGATGAATTCTATGGATTTAAACACAGTTCCATTATCACAAACTAATGAGATAGGGGTCATAAATAGAGTGTTCACATAGTTTTCTATGAACTTAATCAATTAATTAATGTTATTCTTTATTGTTTCTACTTCGATCCATCTTGTAAAATAATACATGGAAGTGATAAAAAACTTGTGGCCTACTAATGAGTTGATATTAATGAACCCTATGAAATATATCCTCCATTGGGAAAATGACATCGCTTCTATGACTAGACATAATGGCATTACACTTTAGACTTCCCTTTTGGTCAAGTTTTAGAATTTATGGCATAATTTTACATGTAAATGGACATATTTGAATGTGGTAGGACAATAATATCCCACTCAAATTATTTTATGCACCATTACATTCATTGCAAGATGACCAACATCTAAATTTTCATGGAAATTTGCCATCAATTCCTTGCCTTCTTCTTTTGACAAACACCTCAGGTATATGCCTTCATGAATTTTCCAAAATATAATTCCTTTATTCAACATATATAGTGTTTCGTTTAACCTGAGAGATCTTTCATGCATTTGATTTAGTCCAATAGGTGGGTTCCCATAAATAAGGTAATAGATAATTAGGGTGTACCAATTCTACTACAACACTTACTATTACTCTAATTTATGCACATTAATCCTTGGATTAGTCTCAGTTATAAATTGAGTAAGACCTTATCCTTTAACTAGATTGGTAGGTTTTATATCCAATTCATCCATCTACCTTTGGGCTCCCCTAGCTCATTCTTACCCAAAATTTTCTTGATATCTTGGTCTAGCACAATTATGTGCACTTTATTCCTAAGAGTATAGTGCCTATTTTTTTTTGACAATTTAACTAAATTTTAGGCATGTTTTTCCATTATATAGTACCTTAGTTATACATCTTTTAGGTTGGTTCTCATGAAATCAATGGGGTGTGCTTCTCCATCTAATCTTTATGTGAGGTAGAAAGCAATGGTGTATTCAGAGGCAAAAGGGTAAATGTATAATTCTATGGCATAATATGGACCGATTAGCATTAGTGATTACATAATGGCATCATTTATTCCTTGAAATGCCTTATTTCCTAATTAAAGCTTAGTCATCCATCTAACTTTGGGCTCCCCTAGCTCATTCTTCCCCAACATTTGCTTGATAGCTTAGTTTGGCACAATTATGTGCACTTTATTCCTAAGAGTATAGTGCCTATTTTTTCTGACAATCTAACTAAAGTTTAGGCATGTTTTTCTATCATAGAGTACCTCAATTTTACATATTTTTGGTTGCTTCTCTTGAAATTAATGGGGTGTGCTTCTCCATCTAATCTCTATGTGAGGTAGGTAACAATGGTGTGTTCAACGGCAAAAGGGTAAATGTATAAGTCTATGGCATAATATGGACTAATTAGCACTAGTTATTACACAATGGAATCCTTTATTCCTTGAAATGTCTTGCCTAATTTAAGCTTAATAATCCATCTACCTTTGGGCTCCCCTAGCTCATTCTTCCCCAAAATTTGCTTGATAGCTTGGTCTAGCACAATTGTGTGCACTTTATTCTTAAGAGTATAGTGCCTATTTTTTTTGAAAATTTAACTAAAGTGTAGGTATGTTTTTCCATAAAAGAGTACCTTAGTTCTACATCTTTTAGGTTAGTGCTCATGAAATCAATGGGGTGTGTTTCTCCATCTAATCTCTATGTGAGGTAGGCAACAATGGTGTGTTCAAAGGCAAAAGGGTAAATGTAGCAATAATATGGATCGATTATCACTCATGCTTACACAATGACATCCTTTATTCCTTTAATTTCCTTCTTGGTTTATTGAATCTTAGTCATCTATCTACCTTTGGTGTTCCCTAGCTCATTCTTCCCTAATATTTTCTTGATAGCTTGGTCTAGCATAATTATGTGCACTTTATTTGTAAGAGTATAGTGCGTTTTTTTTTGACAATTTAACTAAAGTTTAGGCATGTTTTTCCATCATATATTACCTCAGTTCTATATCTTTTAAGTTGGTGCTCATGAAATGAATGGGATGTGTTTCTCCATCTAATGTCTATGTGAGGTAGGCAACAATGGTGTGTTCAGAGGCAAAAGGGTAAATGTATAAGTCTATGGCATAATATGGACTAATTATCACTAGTGCTTACATATTGCATCCTTTATTCTTTGAAATGCCTTCTTGCCTAATTAAGTCTTAGTCATCCATCTACCTTTGGGCTCTCCTAGCTCATTCTTCCCCAATATTTGCTTGATATCTTGGTCTAGCATAATTGTGTTCAATTTATTCCTAAGAGTATAGTGCCTATTTTTTTGACAATTTAACTAAAGTGTATACATGTTTTTCCATCATAGAGTATGTCAATTCTACATCTTTTAGGTTGGTGCTCGTGAAATCAATGGGTGTGATTCTCCATCTAATCTCTATGTGAGGTAGGTAATAATGGTGTCTTCAAAGACAAAAGGGTAAATATATAAGTCTATGGAATAATATGGACTGATTAACACTAGTGATTACACAATGGCATCCTTTATTCCTTGAAATTCCTTCTTTCCTAATTGAAGATTAGTCATCCATCTACCTTTGGGCTCCCCTAGCTCATTCTTTCCCAACATTTGCTTAATATCTTGGTCTAGCACAATTATGTGTACTTTATTCCTAAGATTATAGTGCCTATTTTATTGACAATTTAAATAAAGGGTAGGCATGTTTTTCCATCATGAAGTACCTAAGTTATACATCTTTTAGGTTGGTGATCATGAAATCAATGGGGTGTGCTTGTCCATATAATCTCTATGTGTTTAGAGGCAAAAGGGTAAATGTATAAGTCTATGGAATAATATGGACTAATTAGCACTAGTGATTACATAATGGTATCCTTTATTCGTTGAAATGCCTTCTTTAACTCAGAATTCCACTTGAATTTAGCATCTTGTTTCAACATACCATTTAGAGGCTTCATAATCTTAGTAAATCCATAAATGAACTTGTGAACAAAATTGATTTTATCAAAGAATGATTTCAAATTTTTTTTACTATTAGACTAAATTAATTTAGAGATTAATTAATATTACTTAGGGGTAATATAAATACCTTATTTTTGACTGATAATTTTACCTTCTGTGACATCAAACATGTTCTTTTTTGGGTTTAAGTAAATGTCATACCTTATGAATCTCTTGAACACTTTATGTAAATGGTAGATGTGATCTGATTTACACTTTGAACACAGTTAGATCATCCATATAATTCATAATTCATTTACAATTTAAACCTTTAAAATTAAAATCCATAACTGTTTGAAATGTAACTCCAACATTGATCAATTCAAATGGCATTCTCTTATAGGAAAATGTGCCCCATTTTATTATAAATATAGTTTTAGCTCAGTCCTCTAAATTTATTAAAACCTAATTATATCTTGAGAATATGTCCAATAAGGACATAATCTAGGATCCATTAACCATGTGAATCACTTCAAGGGAAAACAATAGATAATTATCCTTATCTAAATCTTTATTCAATATTAGAAGTCTATGCATATTCTAATTTTTCCATTTTTCTTTTTGATAGGAACTAAGTTTTTCACCCAAGTGGAATGGAGAAATAGGAAGAATATTCTAGTAGAAATGAGTTTGTGAATGAATTTGTGTAATAATGGTTCAAGGATTATATTAACATGTCTCTACTTCTACCAAAATAATATTTTATCTGGCTTAAGTGGGATAGTGTGAGTGATCACCTTTGGGTCTAAGTATTTGAGGTATCAATAGGCCCAATAAATGACATTCTTATATCTAAGTAGAAACCTATGAAGTTGTTCAATTTATATGTATATCTAATCTATAACTACATTGGTAGTTTGGGGATTTTCTAAGGAACTGAGTTTAATGGTTTGAAACTTTTAATTTAATATTTTTTAATTCTTTAGTGGGTATGCATGGTTGAATGTGTCAAATACCTTATTTAGAGAGATTATCCTCTTTAAGATTTAATTCCCTTGGATATTGATAATTACATCTTATCAAGTTCATCCTTAGGGCTATCCCTTTCCTCTTCATCTACTTGTTAGAGAGTTGTCAATTATGTCTCCAAGGTGACCAAGGATGTTGATGAGGTGTCATGTGTGCTAGAATGGAAATGATAAAGTGTGATTTAAAGTGCTTTAATGTTATTACATATTTCTTCAGTGTTTTGAATTAGTGAGTTAATTTCTGGATGTTATTGATGGTATGGACATGTTACAAAGATATTATGGGGTGTTATGAGTTCTTAGAGTGCTTATGGAAGTGAAAGGAATTCATCAGAGCAGTCATATGAGTGTCTAAGTTCAAGTAGTCATCTTAACATACAAGGTTGAGTAAGCAGTTTGATGACATCATATTTAACATGTGTGAATATTTTAAGAGAAATTTGATGTATGGATGGATTAACCTATGAGAGGTGATCTTATGGTTCAACTTTTAGGTCTCGAGGTTGAGCATAGAAAAATTTATTAAGGTGTAAAGTTAGACTTCCAAGCAAATTGAAGTGGTTCCCGTACTTAAAAAAATTTGCATTATCAAAGATCTACAGTGAATGTTTAATCAGGAAATGAAGATATATAAAGATCAATTAATCTGACAAAATAAGGATCTAATGGAGCACATGATCTTTTCAATTAGAGATCAACAACACATGTGAAGTTAATTTCTCAAAGGTTCTTGAGATTACACGCAGTTGTGACATGTGTATCAATCTAGATGATTTGATAGAAGATCAATGTCATGCAGGTATTTGTATAGATGGAGTTTTAATGGTGTGGTTCAATTCAAATAGTCAATGTGTGAAAAAGGCATGTATATATGCCAAGTGGCATGATCTCAAAAGCAAGGATCAATAATCAATAGTGAGCGTTAAAGAGTTAAAGTTAGGAAGCTCATGAGGAGATCGATAGAGTCTATTTGTTCAAAGTTTCTAGGGGACATGAGATGATGACAATTATTAGATGTTTTGTATTTATACAATTACCTTTGGAATTTTAATATTTAAATTTGTGAAGGAAAACTAGTGACGGGTTTTTGATCTATAACTTTTTAAATATGTAAAATTTATTAATGGTGTGAAAGGCAAAGTTATAGAGAACTTTAAGGTTCATCTATAAAATTTTATTATAAAATTTGAATGTTTTTAAAGTTATATATATTGATATCCAAAGTTTATTATATGTTTATTCATGGTAGTTATATGTAAAGAATAATAATTGAGCAATTTGTGCTTTAACAAAAACGTGTTTTGGTAGGATTAATCACCAAAAGATGTCTTAGAGGTCATATGGAGTGGACCCATGTATTTTAAAGAGATATTATGTTCTTAATTTTTTTATGAAGTGTTAAAGGGGTAATAGGTCTCTATGAGACCTATAAGTGACACTAAGGCATAATTGAAAGGTGCATCTACTTAAGTGTGACCTATGGGTGTTATGGCTGACCTATGCTAATGAATTTGAGATATGTATTAGCATGATATATGTCTTAAGGGTTAATTCAAGTATTATGGATGATCTAGAAGTTACTATTCTTGAAGACTCTATAAAGAGTGAAGACCAAGGTAATGGTTTCTAGACTTGAAGTGGATAAGTTGAGAAAGTAAAAGATAGAGATGAAGCAAAGAGATCATAAGGAGTGTGATCAATGGATGGACTAAATTAAAAAATTGTATTGAGGATGAGTGAAGATGTCTAGAGTGATCAAAAAGGGGTGTTTAGATGCATTGCTTGTATGAGCAAGTTTAAGAGTGTATGAAGAGTTGAAAGAGATGTATTATACATTGTTTCTCCAATAAAATTAAAATGCAATCAGAGTTTTAGAGTTGTTGATTTCATAGGTGTTGTGAGGATGCTCAAAATATAGAATAAGTGGGTGCTTGTTCATACTTAGGGATGGGTGTTCCTTATGAATTATGTGTTTCACTAAAAGGTCTCATGTTATGTTCATATTATAGGACAAGTATTCCATGTGTTTATAGGATTGAGAGTGGGTTTTATTCCTCACGAGGTTTTCCCACAAAATTCATGTGGTGTGTGTATGATCTTGCATTATCTTTCTTATTCATTGTCATGAATAATATGTATGCTTTATGAATGCTTATGGTCATTGTTTACGAGTTTGAAATGATTATAATTTAAGTTTGAAATATATTGCATCATTTATTCACCTCCTCTTAGTTATTATACATCCAATAATAGGTATCAAAGTAAGACCTTCATTATAAGTTTAATGACTTGAAGGTGATCATAGGTACAATGAAAGACAAAGAGGCTGAGATTTTTATTCAAAGTGAACTAATATGCAATTTATTAGAGATTAAATGATCAATGGAATAAAATGAATGTATAAAAGAAAAGATTAAAAGATTGAATAACATGAAATGGAGTAAAGATTCAGACATGACTTCCTCTATATGTCATGAGATGCTTTCAAGCATTGATAGTGTGAAGACACAAATAAGAATAATAGAAGCAATAGTAAAAAAATTGTAGGATGTGGTTGATACAAATTTGAATTAAAGAATGGATAAATTATAAGGTAAAGTTATGGCTTATATTGATGCACTTTTATCTAAAGAAAAGAAGAAATCCAACTCTACAAAATAATTTTTGGATGAGATGTCTTGGGGTATTGATGATCAAACAAAAGGGGTGATTACCATGAATAGTTATAGTTATGTTTTCAATGGACATTATTATACTTGTAATAAATATGGTCATAGATATAAGGACTGTACTTACTCTCCAAGGAGAAGAAATGAGGTTCTCTACTATAACTACAATCAATAGGGACATATAGCCATGTATTGCAAAAGGGTCTTTTAGAAAAAGAACATTCAATTTATTTACACCATCAAATGGTTTAAGAAAGAAAAAACTAGGATTTAAAGAAAGAAGGAACATGACTCAAATTAAGAATCCATGTTTGTAGAAACTACCTTATAAACTCAAGAGGATGAAAATAAGAAATGCTACATAGATAGTGGATGCTCAAGTTATATGATATGAGATAAGAGTAAGTTTATTCTCTCAAAAAACACAATTTAGGTTTAGCAAGGTTTATTGATAACAACTCTTCTGAAATAGTTGGTAAAGGTTATATAAGTTTTGATAATGGTCATACTATAACTAAGAATGTTCTATATGTAAAAGGTTTGAAACACAATATTTTAAGTGTTATCCAAATGTGTAAACAAGGAAATGTTGTGACTTTTCATGACAAAGGGTGTGAAGTGAGAAGTTCCAAGTATGGAAAATTAGTTTCAAATATTCACAAGGTAGATAAGAACTTGTATGTGTTCCATGAGTCTAATAAAGAAAAGTGATTCATGAATCAATTAGAGGAAATTTGGCTTTGGCATAAAAGAGTTACACATCTGAACTTTGATAATATAGTAAAGATTAGTTCAAAAGGAATAGTGAGGCCTATGCCTATGATCACTAAAATTCTTCATACTCTTTGCAAGGCATGTCTTCATGAAAAGTAAGTCAAAATAAAATACAAATATAAGGATCAGTCTACCATCGTACCATTAGATTTGATCCACATAGACATTTATGGACCTATAATAACTTAAGGCATTTAAGGTAATAGATACTTTATGTTATTAATTGATGCCTTCACTAGAATAACTTGGATATTTTTTATTAAAGAGAAATTAGAAGATTTTGAAAAATTTAAAGCATTCAAAGCTCTTGTTGAAAATGAAAAGGGATCAAGAATCAAGTGTGTAAGATCAGATAGAGGAGATGAATTTTAGTCTTATGAGTTTTATGATTTTTACGAGGAACAAGGAATTAGAAGACAATACTCTACTACTAAGAAACCCCAATAGAATGGGGTAGTTGAAAGGACTAGAACCATGCTTCAAGATTCCAAAAATTTAGATGGTTTTTAGGAAAAGTTTTCTAATACATTTGTTTATATCTTAAATAGATGCCAAGTTAGAGAAAATGGTGATAAGACTCCATATGAGCTATGGAAAAATAGGGTAGTTAATGTCAAATAGAGTGTTTGGGAGTAAGTATTTTATCAAGAGGAATGAATAAATTTTTGGAAAATTTGACTCAAGATCTGATGAGGGCATAATCTTGGGTTATTCTTCCATAATTTATTCTTATAAATGTTTCAATAAGAGACTCCATAAAGTTATTGAAATCTCTAATGTGAGAGTTGAAGAGGTAGGTGACATTAATAATCCCAGCTTATAAACAATTGCCACTACTCAATATGTTATTTCAAATAATGAAAGCATAACTGATCAATTAGATGATGAAGAGGAAGAAGTAAGACATGATACTAAAGACCCTTTTAGGAGAATATAGAAGGATCATCCAATTGCCTAAGTTATTAGAGATGTGAATACTAATTTTTAGACTAGGAAGAGAAGGTTGATCAATCATAATCAACAACACATAGCTTTGTTATCCAAGATTAAACCTAAAACTTTTATAGGATCTAGCAAAGATTATAATTGGAAATTTGCCATAGAGGAGTAATTTGATCAAATAGTAAAAAATGAAACATGGGATTTGGTTCCTAGGCCAAAAGACAAAAATGTGATAGGAACTAAGTGGGTTTTTAGAGACAAAATGAATGAGAAAGGAGATGTCACAAGAAATAAGGCTAGACTAGTGTGTAAATGATATTCTCAAGTTGAAGAGATATATTTTGATGAGACGTTTTCTCCTATGGAAAGAATGAAAGAAATTAGACTCTTTCTATCATATGAAAGCTTCAAAGGTTTCAAAGTTTACCAAATGGATTTGAAATCTACATTTTTGAATGTCAACTTAGATGAATAAGTTTATATTGAGCCACCTAAAGGTTTTTTAATGACAAGTAATTAGGACTATGTTTACAAACTAAAGAAGGCTTTATATGGTCTTAAACAAGATCCTAGAGCTTGATATGATAGATTAGATAAGTATATATTGAGCCAAGGCTTTAAAATAGGGATAATTGATAGTAATTTATATATCAAGACAAATGGGACTCATCAATTACTAGTAGTATTCAATGTTGATGACATAATCATATTTGATGACATCATATTTCACACATGTAAGTGTTTCAAGAGTAGTTTGATATATTGATGTATTCCCCTATGAGAGGTGATCTTTTGGTTCAAATTTTATATCATGAGGTTGAGCATAGAAAAATTTATTAAGGTGCAAAGTTGGCCTTCCAAGCAGGTTGCAATGGTTTCCATACTTATCCAAATTTGTATTATCAAAGATATATGGTGAGAATTTAATTGGGTGATGAATATCTATGGAGAGAAATTAATATAACTAGATAAAGATATAATTGAGTGCATGGTCTTGTTAGATAGAGATCAATGGTGTCCATGAAGTTAATTTGTCAAAGGTTCTTCAAATTGTACATGATTGTGACATATGTCTCAATCTTGATGATTTAATAGAAGATCAATAACAAGCATGTGTTCATACATATGGAGATTTATGGTGTAGTTAGAGTCAAATAGTCAATGTTCATAGAAGACATGTAGATTTTCCAAGTGGAATGATCTCAAAAGAAAGGATCAATGATCAGTGGTGAGCATTAAAGAGTTAAAGTCAAGAAGTTCATGAGGAGATCGATGGAGTATATTTTTTAAAATTTTCTAGGGGACTGAACTTATATGCTTTATGAATGCTTATGGTCATTTTTTAAGAGTTTGAAAGGATTAAAATTGAATTTTGAAATATCTTGCATCACTAATTCACACCCCCCCCCACTTCTTAGTGATTGTACCTCCAAAACTACTATTTGAGATTCAAATTCCCCAAAAATATTAAGGAATTGAATATTTTGTTGTTAATATTTGAAGAATTATAAATTCATCACATTATCTAGGATAGAGGGACAAAGAACTAGTTCATTATAAAAGTCTTGTAATTTAATGTCATCAAGGGGGTTAAGATCATAGTTGAGGATGTAAATGAATCAAGGACATGATTTTATTCCCTAGGGATGGGAATGACATTTAATTCATTGAATATTTTGAATAGGTCATGTAGACACTCAATTTTGGCCACTTTCATGCCTAAACTAGGATTCAGATCAATTTCTAGTAAATGATGCAATTTATAAATCACCTAAATTCCCAAATTCATCCACATAAGTGATTTAATTTCTTAGAAACATGGTGAAGATTTATTATTTTAGGTATTACCATGTATGCAATAATAACCTAGTTCAGTTTCAACCCTAGTCTAATTATGTCTTAGTAATTTGACATTCTTGGCCTATCAAGCTATTAATTCAAAAAAATTAAAATAATTGCTAAAAGGCTAAAAAACACTAATAAAAAATAATTAAAAATTAAATCTCAATTAACTTGCCTAAGTAAAAATTCCAAGTTGAATTAGTGAATTTCATTATAAAAAAAGAATTTTTAGCTAAATATTAAGTCAAGATCAAAAAAGCTAATAAAGTGATTTATTAATTCCTAATATTCCAAAAATGTGAATCACAACTTCATAGATATCTAAAATGAGTTGTCATGGCTCATAAATATCTTAAAATAAGTTGTTAAGACTTCATGAGTGATTTGATCCAACCTAGGGTTAACCTTACTCAACCTAGGTTTTTTTAGACTCAACCAAAGTTAGAATTAAACCTAACCTACCTAGGGTTAGAGTTAGTCCTAAAGACCTATAAATATAAGTGCCCTCACTATACCCAAAAAATATTTTGTGTGTAAGTTTATTATATAACAATGCCTTCAATAAGCCACCAAAGTAATGTTATAATTCTAGTTTAATACCAAGCTTCACACCAAGCCAAACCAAGCCAAGAAAAGCCACAAGTGGCCATTAGAGAAGTACTACCAACATGGAAAAACATTAATATAAGTATCTAATGCCATAAATAAAGCATAAACATCTACTATGCCAACATGTGGACATCAATGTAGATAAGGGAGATAAATTTTTTGTGTGTTTTTATCTCTATATTATGATCTTGTTCATTATGTTATGCTCCACCTAGTTCTTAGGCAAAAATGTTTAGTCTCATTGTATTTTTTAGTATGGATTTTTATTATCTTCACTAACAAGGTACTAATCAACATTTGTGTGTTATTTGGACTCAGAAAATACATAATTCCATGCCCAGTGGGACCATGCATCCCATATGGCCAAGAAGAGTGATGTGGAACCTTTAGATTTCTTGAAAAAGATCATTTAAATCTTTAAGTTTAGAGTTTTATGCTTAAAAATAATATCATACTATTTTGTTTATAATCAACAAATTTTCCATGTGTAATGGTTAATTTTCTATTTCCATCCTTATTTATGATCTTTTATTTTGAAATAATGGAAACTTTGAAAAAATGACTTTGACTAGTGTGATGGTGACATCACTAAGAAGAAACAATGACATCAACCCTAGCATTTAGTGACTTTGAAAAGTATAATTGTAAATGATTTTAGTGACTTCACCATATTTTAACCTATATTTGGTGAATTCACCCAACCTAATTAAAAAATTCACCATTGTATAATGGTGACTTCACAAAAAAACTAGTTTATGTTTATCTATGCCATAGGAAAATAGAGACTTTGATGGAATCGATGGCTTCACTCTGTTGTAGAAATGGCAACTTCAATTTGTATTTTTTTCAAAAACCTAACTAAAAATGGAATATTTCTTTTTGGTTAGATTTTTGGCCTAAAGAAAAGATAACCCCCTAAAATTGTTTTAGGAACCAAGGTGGAGAAATAGAGGCCTAAACGCTTCTAAGTCTCATAAACACTTTTATTTTAGTGTTTAAAATTAACCTAACCAAATTTTTATTTCACATTTTAATTTTATAAGAGAAAAAAAGGCCAAGGGGTCAAAACTTCATTTGTATTTGACTTGGTGATTTTAAAATGAACACTCACTTTAGTTTATAGCTCTTAATAACTTTTCATTTTTGTTTGTTATTTGTTTATTAGCTAGTTTCAAAGTTCCTAGATTAAATTCATTATTTGTGGTAAACCAAAAACTTTACATGTATACTCTGCCCTCATCCCCTATAGGGAACTCTGGTGAATAAAAGTGTTTTATTTATTGCCTTATTTATTTAGCCTAGAATAAAATGAAAGTTACATATGCTCTCCCCAAGCTTTGAGTGACTTAGATGACCTAGAAACGACCTCTAAAGTTCTTGTAATTTTTATTTGTTTATTTTTCTACATTAGTTTATGGGCAGGAGTTCATCACTTACTCACAATTTCTTTAGGGGTGCATTGAATTATGGTGTCATATCCCAGTATCATACCTACCCAACTCCATGGTGGTTTATATAAATTGGGCATATGATACTAGGATTTAATAGTGGTTGAATAATTAGCCAACCAATCCTAATAAAATTCTGGATCAATTCATGTTAAACTTTGGACTTCACTAAGCAATACAGGTTGAAGTTATATGCAAAGAACTATACCTTAGCATAAAAATTTATCAAGTTTGAATCCGATTGACATGATGTGTCATTTTGTTATCTACACTTGGAACCATTTAGATCATTTCAAAACTTATATATTTTAGTCAACCCCATTTTTCCATGGAATATCTTGCCAAATGTCAAGGTATTCACACTCTAAATTTAATGCCATATACCAATGTTTGAGAGATAGATGGGGTCTTAAAAACTCTACCTAATCTTAATCTTTAATTTTTGGATTAAAACTCAATTCATTTTAAACATTGGTATATCAGTGGAAATTTTGGTAGAAGCTATGCACACCTTATCCATTTTAGGGATAAGATAAGCCATTAGTGTTATTTATATTTTATTTTATTTACATATCTATTTGGCTCTAAAATTTATTTTTTATTTGTCAAATAAAAATGAGTCCAAAATATTCATGTGTTTTCACATCACTTTGACCTAATAGGTGTTATTATGTCCATTTTATTTCACACATTTTCCTTAGAGTTTTATTCCAAAATTATTTGTGTGTCACTTATTCAATGGAGAATTTTTACACTACCTATTTTGTTTCAAACATTTACCTTGGATATTTGTCCAAAACCAATTTCATGCCACTTTTTTGATGGAGCATTTTTACACTACCTAAATCAGTCCAAAAATACTTGTTTGAATTGAAACCAAGTTCTAAAATTATTCATACCTTTTATTTAAATGCATGGTTATGCTACCCATTTTGGTCTAGCCTATTTGCCTTAGAAAATCTGAGTCTTTTACACTAAATTTTAAATTCAATATTTCAAAGTACAAATCCTAATCTAATCAAGTTTACACCAAAGCCTCATATAATTTGGGCTTAGGTGGTATACCTTTTGCATTTGAATGGTGTTACTTAGATTTATTTCTTATTTGGTCTAAAGACCCCTATTTAGACTTAGCAATTGGTTGTTGTTTGGTGCCTTATTTTAGCATACGTTGTGCCAAGTTATGTTTTAATGTGACTTGTTTATAGTTAGTTATGTTAAGTTACAAGATGTCTTAGTTCCATTTGTCAAAGAGTCTTTTGTAAGCCAACTGTTGATTCTTTGTGAGCTAATTACCAAGTGTCTTCCAAGCCAATTACCTTAGAATTAAATTACTTTTGAGCTATTTTACTAAGTTTATCCAAACTAATTACCTTAGATTGTTTTTGATTTCTTGTTTAAATTAAGCTTTGTTTCTGATTCTAGCAATGTTTTCCATGCTAATGAATATAACCTTCTTTGGACAAATTGTTTTTATCCTTTTAACATAGTTCATGATTATTCTACCTTTTTTAGATACCTTTGTCACTTATTATAACCACCTTTTGGGCAGATCAATACCTTTTATAGATTAGCTTCAAGTATTTGTTTCACCTTTTTCACTGATTATAACTGTCTTTGGGCAAATCAATACTTCTTTTAGACTTGTTTTATGTTTTTATTCTACCCCTTTACCTTTAATGTAGATTACTTGTTTTACCATTTAGGCCTTTTCGATAGAGCTAAAGTTTTTTTGTTTTAGACCTTGGTTTTGTTATGCTTATTTTTCACACCCCCTCAATTTTCTGAAACTATTACTTTTTTTCCATAAAGATGACTTGGTCATAAAGATTAAAGCTATGTCGGGGAACTAATCAATTAGTAGTATATTTAGATGCATATTTTCATTTACATAAGTTGATGATGATTGTTTTATGAATTCATATTTATAGTCTAAGTGGTTTCAAAAAGCATAAATAGATGAATGTATAAAATGTCCATATGTATTTATCATTGATGAATATTTGTGATCAGTCATTTTATTTTTAGTTGATTATTGATCAGATTATAGTACAATATTTTTCATTTTGAGATAGTGACACTAACACTTTATATGGTTTATCAAAATTAAAAGCATTATATGATTGTCATGATAAATTTAAATATCTTCATTGATCTTCAATTGAGTAGTTTATGTGGGTTTTAGATCAGTTTTCAGTTGATAGTTCTATCAAATTTAGATAATTAATTTGATATTTTCAATTTAAAGTGGTAGTATGTGACATGGTTTGATCAAAATGGAAATATATTGTTGACTAACAATAATGGTTTTTGGTTAATTCAAATTCATTTGCAAGTATATATATGGAATGTCATAATGAATATGACATTATGAGTTTAGTAGAGGTGGAATTTGATATTAATTTTTGAAACTTAAATTATTTTTTAAGGATATTAATCATCCTAAGGGGTTCTAAGTTTTAAAACCTAGCACTTCATTATGTTAAGGTCCTATTTTAAATATCTTAAGTTCTAATGTAATCTAGTTCAAAGGTCCTAATATTCACTTGAGGCTTATTAATTTTTTTTTAAAATGAACTAAGGTTATGTTATTTATTCAAAGCATAAAAGGTTTTGTATGATCATGAAAGATTTATGACATAGGCATATTGAATAAATTCATCAGTTGGCAAGTTGAGTTGGTAGTCCATTCGATGGATTTCATGGCTTGTTAGATAGTAGTTTGATTTAATTCAAAGCATGATAGAGGCTTCAAGATATTGTTAGGATTATTTATTAGTTTAAAGTATTTAATGAAGTGGGTACATGCCTTGAAACTCACAAAAAGGTGAGAGATTTAGAAATCATATTGATTATTACTAAGTGTTATGGTATTGCTAAGTTGGTTGGCATAATACTAAGTATCAATCTAGATTTTAATGAGCCAATGGTGATTGGGCACATAAGCATCATAGTTATTTCAAGGGACTTAAATTACATATAGAATTATTTTCATTATTTTAGTCATTTCATGAATCTTTTTTAAGGAAATGACACTCTATCAGATTGCATTTTGGAATTACATATAGAATTTGTGAGAGGAAAGTTGCAAAGAAATGCATATAGGTATGACAATAACAATATGAATGAGTTTTGAAGAGGTTTATGAGTTATTTCAAATGGTTTTCTGGTAATGTGAAAAGAAGTTGGTTTCTAATCTGCATGTTGATAAGTTTCAATAAGCTATTTGTTTAAATTTGTGCATGTTTATTTTAGAAAGATAAAATATTATAGTTTAGTGGTTAAATATATCATTTCTATGCATGGATATTGATAAGAAATGGCTTTAGTTTTTTATATATAATATCACTGGATGGTGAGATAAAGAATATGTTGGTTAGACAATTTGGTTTGAGCATGGTCTTCTTGAAAATATTGAGACTTTTCTTGTTTGAATATGCATACTGGTTTGGGTTTTTATGAGTAATATATTGTTCAGTGAAGTTTCATATATACCATTTATAGTTTCAAGAGTTTGGTTGAGACTTTAGGTTTTGTGAAAATTAATTCTCTATGTTTTTATTTTGTCAATATTTTGAAGTTTTTAATGGTTGATGTTTGTCATGTCATAAATAAGTTGTTTTGAAAGGTTGTTTGAACATGCAAATATGATTGTCTAATGATATTTTATTTATATTTTGATATTTCTAAACTCTAGTTTCACACATCCTTGAATATTTTGAAGATGAAATTTTTTATGATTATGATGTGGAAATATAGTATGTTTAAATTTGAAAATAATGGAAGTTATTTTTTAGATTTACACATCAATTTTGGGTTTCAAGAGTTATATATATATATATATATATATATATAGGAATGATTGGGTGTTTTAGTATATTAAGGCTGTAAGTTTTGTGCATGTTTTAGGTTTCATAAATGATGAACTACTATAAAATATAATAGATTCAATTTTTTTTAGGTATAATGTGATGGAATGTTGTGAAAATATTTTCATGGACAATCTTAATTTGCTAGTACAGAAAGATAGTTTTGAGGTTTGTTCAAAGTCTTAGAAATGAATGAACATGGAGAATAATTTTCTTGAAAAATTATAAAAAGTTGTTTCTTAGTTTTGAGTTTTTGATGGCTAAATATTATATCATGACAATTTTTGTTTGAAACACATCAGTTTATAAATTTTAGCCTTATTACAAAGTTGTGTTCGGGTTTGATATGAGATAATGTTCAAGCAACAAATAGTGATAAGAGAATTCTAGTAGAAGTTTTTTGTGAGATTTTATTAAGGTTGCATATTGAAAATTTTTGGTACAATATGATGTTTTTATTTCAAAAAAGTCATGATAATCAATTTTTAGCTGAAATTATGACTCGAGAAAGATAGGTTATTATTCAATTTTATATATTAATGAAAGATTCTGATTGCTTAAGTCCCTTATCAATTTTTAAAAAGTTTTATAGGCTATGATTTGAGAAAGATAAGTTATAATGGTATTCAAAAGGATATTTCTTTTAGTCATGATTGAGTTATTTTATTTTGAAAGATCTATGTGGTTTTAGTTGGACTTTCAATCATTTTGATATCATATTCACACAGTGAAAACATAATTCTATGACAAAATATCTTGAAAAATAAAATTATGAGAATATAATTTTATTTTGGGTTTTTAAATAGAAAATTATGATTGTTTTAGATTGAGGTAAAAATAGGTTTTGAAGGGGCCCCGAAACCCTGTAACAGAGAGCAAAATAAAGAACGTCTAAGCCCACAGGCAACACCTAAAAAACACTACAAAGAAGTAGCAAAAATAGGTTTTAAATGGACCTGAAACCATTAGAGACACATCCGGTCAAAACCCAGAAACAGAAATCTGGTTGCACAACAAACAAAAGATAACAAAAGGAGAACAAAGATCAGTACCAATTTCTAAACCAACAAGAAGGACCAGATTATTCATCCAGTTCCAGTATCAAGTTCATGGCTTCTTTTCCTTGCAAAGCAGTTTCCTGGGTGGTAGCCTCCAACAAAGCTCCTTTTTGTGTATCTTTCTTTCTGGAACTTTTCCTTGTCCTTTTGCTGGGACCCTCTAGTGCTTTGGTCTCCTCATTGGCTCATTTACCTATATTGATAGTAGCTGCACAAATGTTGGACGTTACTTCCTCCATTTTCTTTCTGTTATCCTTTATTAATTCCCAGAGGTTGTTTTTGTAAGCTTTGAGCTTGATAGGGATCTCACTTAACTGATTTTCCATGTTGTTTACTTTGTTCCAAGCAGCTTTCAGAGAATCTTTCAAAGTTTCTGCTTTTCTCTTGAGATCAATGATCTCCCTACACAACCAAGAATCAAATTGGGAAGAAGACTCAGCTTTACAGTTAACCTAGGTCATAGGAGTGTGTATTTCTTCATTTTGATTCTTCCCTCTCCAATCCTCAGACTTTTTATTGGGGCTAATCCTGGCTTCTTCAAAGAAGTCTTCTTGACTCTTTTGTTCCCGCTCATTGATTCCAATTTGAATTTCCCTCTCCATATTTTGAATATCATCTTGGACAGAAATTTCCTTTTCATTCTTAGAAGTTGGGTCCTCACCAAGATCTTCCTGGACAAAATCATCCTCCAACACTTCTGGTTTTCCTCCATCTCTTCTGTTCTGATAGCAAAATCCTCCTCTGTATTGACTTTATCTTTTTCAATTTCCTCAGATCCTTCTTCTTCATTACTAGAGTTGGTGTCCCAGCTCTCAGTTCCGTCTTCCTCCTTTGGTTTTTCCTCCTCAGGTTCTTTAATTCTCTCCTGACCCCTTTCTTCTTCTACATTCTGTTTATTAGGACTAGGGGTCTTAATTTTGCCTCTCCTGCTTACATTTTCATTCTTTTTATTTCCTGGCAACTTATTTTTCCCCTATTTGGGATACTTAACCAGTGCCCTATTCTTGCAATAGCCTTCAATAAGCAGAATAAGGCTTTTGTGAAGAATAGGGCACAAATCCTTTTTCCTATGAGCATAAAGGCTTTGAATCAGGGAGTAGCAAAGATAGAAAGGAAAAGACAAGCTAACCTTATGCCTGAAGTGGTTGAGGAATACAAAATGGAACTTATGCACTCATTTGCTTCTTCCGTCCAGGATGAAGTACTCCCTTATACAGCTTAGGATGTCCCTCCAAATCCCTTTAATCTGGTCCAACTCATAGAAATCCCCATTTTTGACCAGCTTCTGCTCCTCCTCATCCATTTTGGGGAACTTACAAAAGGCCTCATTCGAAATGCTGGTCTGCATGGAAAATTTGAGTCCATCCATTGGCAACCCTGTAACCTCAGCAAGAAAATCCTCAGTTAAATTTATAGTTATACCATGCAAGGTGACCCTGTCGTCAGACCAATTTTTGAAGAAGGTCGTCGTGATATGTGGTTTAGAGCCGTGGAGTCTTTCCATGTAGCTCGTAACTTTTCCTTTCTATAGAATTCTCCAGACTTGATGTTTCTCTCTCTATTTTGCACAGCTCTTGGGCTCCTGTTTACGGGGTTCTCCCTTCCTTTCACGCGCCATACTCATTTTCTTTGAATCCCAATTACTGTGGATATTACCCTGGATCCTCCTGCTATCAAGTTTATTGGGACATCAACTTTGTTTGTGGCGTTTCAGGATCCACTTCTCCCTCTTGAGGACCTTACTCTTTAATAATTGAGTTCCTTTCTCTGTGCTGCCACTCCTCCTACTCATTATGTTTTTATTACACTCCAATCTTACCTTCTTTCGCATGTGTGGCATCGAGAAGAATGATCGCCCTCAAATCCACGTTCCTTTCTAAGGTTTCGTCCCACCTCACTTTTTGACCTTCTTGAACAGCACAGTTAGCAAGCCAATCTGCAACACCATTGGCTTCATGGTAGGTGTGGGTGATTTTTATATCTTCAAATTTATTCAAAAGAGTTTTCATCTCCTTTACCTTATCCTCTATGGTCCAAGACACAGTATTCTTATTATTAAGGATATTTATAACATTCAAAGAGTCCCCTTCAAGCCACAATTTGGAATATCCTGAGTCCATAGCTAATTTAAGGGTCTAGAGGGCAGCTGTAGCTTCAGCAATGTGGCAGTTAGATATACCAATGGGAATTGCAATAGCATCAATAACCATACCCACATGGTTTCTCAGGACACCACCACAACCAACATTCCCCGGGTTCCCTTTTGCTGCACCATCAAAATTACCTTTAATCCAACCTTGAGGTGGACTAATCCAAGTAACACTTGATCTAGGGTTATCAAGTTTACCAAGAATAAAATCCATCCTCAGGGGATTATCCACATTGAGATTAGAGCTTAGATTTTTTTGAGAAGAAAATTTTTCCTTTAGAGCTCTAATGATGTTCTGTCCTACCACCCATCCAGGGAGCTCTTTGTTTCTGAATATTTGGTTATTTCTTTCCTTCCATATTCCCCACCAGATATGGGGAAGAGTAATTTTCCATAAGAAGAGAACTTCAGGATTCTTTGAAGGGCAATACCAGCTTTTGAGAGAAAGTTCAATTTTTTTTTGGTGAATCCATGTAATGCCCCACAGATTGAGAACCTCCTTCCAAACAAGCTGAGTGAAGGAACAATTCACAAATAGATGATCTCTATCTTCAAGGTCTCTCTTACACAGAATACACCTGTTAACAATATTGATTCCGCATTTCTGTAAATTATCTAGAGTCAAAATTTTGTTTTGGAGAAGGGTTCAGAAAAAGAACTTGATTTTAGGAATGAGCCCCTTAATCCAGGCTCTTGTCCATAACGGTTTTTTGCCATTTCCCTTTGAGATGAAAATGGAAGAGACTTTAAACTATCCACTTGGCTCCTGATACCAAACAATTTTATCTTCTTGATTAGGATATAGAGATATAGCATTTAGGGATAATTGAATATCCTTGAGATCTTGATCATAGTTAGTGAGGTTTACCCAAGTGTTGTTCTGCCAGTATTGATTAACCGTTATGCCCACTCTTTGTTTACATCTTTCTATAACATCTTTATCTTGGATTTCTTCCTGTAAGGGTTTACCTCTTAACCAAATATCTTCCCAAAATTTCACCTTTTTACCACTACCTACTTTCCATGAACTTCCTTCTTCAAGAACATGTTTTGTTCCCTGGACTGCCCCCCAAATGCCAGATGGATGAGAAATATCTAGAGTAGTAAAGAAGTCATGAAGTGACTGTGCCTTTAATAAATACTTATGCTTCCATATTTTACTCCATTCTTTATTTTCTTGATAAACCCTCCACCCCTGTTTAGCTAAAAGGGCAGTGTTCATACTTCTTATTTTCCTTATACCAAGTCCACCATCCTTAACCCGTTTGCAAATGTTATCCCATGCAATAAGAGGCATTCTCCTTTTCTCCTCAGAACCTGACCAAAGCAAGTTTCTTTGAATTTTTTTGATTGCTTCAGCAAATTTAGAGGGGATTTTGAAAAGAATCAAAGCATACGTAGGTATGCTTTGAAGACTAGCTTTGAGGAGAATTAACTTTCCTCCTTGGCTAAGAAGATAGCCTTTCCATCCCGCTAACTTCTTACTAAATTTATTTATAAGATATTCCCAAAAAGCTTCAGGGGCTTTCAATCCAAAAGGGAGACCTAGGTATATGGAAGGAAAAGAGCCTATGGAGCAATCAAGAATTCTAGCAATTTTGTTCTGTCTATAATCAGGGGTATTAGTAAAGAAAACTGCACTTTTATTCCAGTTTATCAGTTGTCCTGAGGCAGAGGTGTAGATTAATTGCTTCCTTAAGAATTCTTGCTTTAGTAACTTCAGACTATCCCATGAAAATAGTATCATCCACAAATTGACCATGGGAGCAAGTTAAAGGATGCGAAGAGGGTCTCAGACCTTTAAACTGGCCTCTATGAACCAAGTCCCCAAGGTATCGTCCCATACTATCTGCCATGATAATAAATAGAATAGGGGATATAGGATCCCCTTGTCTTAATCCCCTAGATGGCTTGAAAAAATGAGACGAGGTCCCATTTACCAACACAACTATAGAAGTAGTAGATATCAACTGTTTGATAATATCAACCACTCTTTGGTCAAAGCCAAAGGCAATAAGGCTTTTAGAAAGGAAATGCCAATCCACCCTGTCGTATGCTTTTGCTATATCCACTTTCATTAAGAACCCCTCAGTATTGGATTTGAGCAGTGAATGAATATTCTCATGCACCGTTATAACTGAGTTGAGGATTTGTCTGCCAGGAATGAATCCATTTTGCTGATCAGCAATTATCGAAGGGCTCACTTGGATTAGTCTAGTCATAAGAACTTTGGAAATTATCTTATAGAGAGAGTTACACAAACTTATCGGCCTGAACTGATCAGGGCTATCCGCACCTGCTTTCTTCAGAATAAGGCACAGAAAAGTGCCATTAATTTCCTTCAGCATCTATTTAGCTCCAAAAAACTCCTTCACTGCGTTACTAACATCCTTTCCTATAAATTTCTAGAGCTTTTGAAAAAAGAACATGGGGAAACCATCTGGTCTAAGAGCTTTTTCTCCTCCAAGAGATCTAACAGCTTTAAAGATTTCCTACTCCTTACGTATAGAACATAACATATTATTCTGCTCCTTCGAGATCAATGGGGGAATCACTCATAGAATATCAGCCTGACTTTTCAAGTTGATGTTTCTATCTACCTTCATTAAGGAGGAGAAAAATGAAATCATTTCCTCCTTAATTTCCTTTTCCTCTGTTATCTTCTGAACTCCCTTTTTCAAATGATGGATATGTGTTTTCGCTCTGTGTTTCAAAGTGGAGAGGTGGACAAACTTAGTATTTTTATCTCCTTCTTTCAACCATTACACCCTTGATCTTTGTCTCCAATAAATTTCCTCCTTAGTTATTATGTCTTGGTACTGTACCAAAAGTTCACTTTCTTCTCTTTGGGATTCTGAAGTATATCCATATTGCTGGATTTTTTCCTGTATTCTTCTGATATTCTCCTTGATGATCTTCTTTTCTGCAAAAATATTTCCAAAATAGTCCTTATTCCATTTCTTAACTTTCTTTTTAACATTTTTGAGTTTGGAAACAACTCGGAAGAGAGCTGATCCCTCTATAGAGATATTCCACCACTCTTTTATTTTGTCTTCAAACTGTGGATGCTGCATCCACATCTTTTCAAATCTGAATGGATGATTCTTTTTTTGGTTCAGTTTGTCCGCAGAGAATATTAAAGGGAAATGATCTGAGCCTATTCTATGGCATGCTTCCAACTTACAATTATAGTCTTTTATCCAGTCTGGGGAGATGAGAGCCCTATCAAGCTTGGCCTGTATACATTCCTTGTTCAGTCTCTTGTTGCTCCAGGTGTACTGAATTCCTTGCAACTCTACATCCATTAAACCTTCTTTGCTTATAAACTCCATGAGATCAATTCTCCCTTCCATTTGAATTGTATTACCACCCATTTTCTCATAATCGTAGAGAGGGACATTAAAGTCTCCCATTATAATCCAACGCCCACAGTGATCTTTCCTTCTGAGCTTTGAGAGAGTTTCCCATACCTTTTTCCTTTCATTTCTGGTATTAAGAGCATAAATATTTACAACATACCAACTTTCCTTTTGGTCAACATTAGTTAATTTAACCGCCAAATTTTTTTTACTTTCCATCAAAATAGAACCAGCAAAAAGATTTTTTTTCCATAATATCGCAGTACCTCCCGAAGCGCCTTCAGAGCTACTAGCTTTAAAGGTGTAATTTTTAAAGTCTTTGATCTATTCAGCTTTCTCCTTACTCATTTTAGTTTCTTGAAGCAAAAGGAGGTCTGGCTTTTGCTCTCTAACAAAATTCCTAACTAGATCTACTTTAAGAAGACTATTTAGTCCCCTTATATTCCAACTAAGAATCCTCATTTCTTTTTATTGCTATTAATATATTGCCCCATAGTTTTCTACTTTCCATCTACTATATTGAGCTTGCTTTCCAATTCTCTATTCTTCTTTGCAGATTTTTTCCCAGGTTTATCTGAGGAACCTACATCCAATTTTAATTTGGCTTGTTTTCCAGATTCTTTTCCTCCTTTATTCCTTAGAGAGTTATTAGCTTTCGCTCCACCATTTCTTGTCGTAATGTGGTTAGAATTGTTCTTTATCTCTCCTTTAATCTTTTGGTTTTTAGAGTTTTTTCCACCTTCAACCATTTCTTCTACCTTGAGGACCTCTTTAGCTGGAGTAATAATTTTGACCTTTGGTTCCTCCTGCTTTTCCCCAAACTGATCTTCACTCAAATCATCCTCTTCTTCTTCTATATTGTTTCTTCCTTCAGGTTCTACTTCTCCTTCCTCTAATTCTTCATTATCATGCATCTTTGAAACTTGAGTTTCTAAGCTTTGAGCGTTCTGAGTAGGGACTTTAACCTCTTCTTCAGATAGAAGCTCTGATACTTTGTCCTCTGTTCCCTTCCCCTTTTCTTCCGTCAGGACATTAGAAGTCTTTAAAAGGGGGTCTGTTATTCCTGTTATATTAGGGTCATCCGCTTCTACTGAAGCAGTAGAAATAACCTTGTCTATGTGTAGGTCAGCTAAGGCCTCTTGAGGTTTCCTTATCTTTCGATAGTCTTCTTTAACCTTCCATATTTTCTTTTGTTGAGTCTTGATATTTTTTCCTACCTGAAAGTTTTTTGAAATGGCTCTTCCCCTATTGGGGCAATTCTTAGCCCAATGCCCCTACTTCTTGCACACATAACAAGAGTTTGGC
This sequence comes from Torreya grandis, assembly GCA_037957365.1. Lineage (NCBI taxonomy): Eukaryota > Viridiplantae > Streptophyta > Pinopsida > Cupressales > Taxaceae > Torreya > Torreya grandis. Next base: position 164,036 of record JARHVA010007875.1, read on the forward strand.
AAATCTTCAAAAATAATTACTTGGGTTTTCTTACCAAGCTTGGAGATAAGATCCACTTTTTTGGGAAGGTGGTTTAGATCCGCCACTTTAACGTAGATTCTGGCACTTTGGAGTTTAGTTCTTGAAGCCGTGGCATTATCCACAGCCACTAACTCACCAAATGAACTAGCTATTCCTTTGAAGATGTCCTCATGCCAGAATTCTAAAGGGAGCCCAGGTAGCTTTGCCCAAATAGGAGTTGTTGAGAAAAATGAATCTGATAAATCCATTTTTGGTTCCCATTTCTTGATAGTTAGGGTGCTTCTTCCAAAAGACCAAGGTCCTTCACTCAGGATCATATTCAGATCTTCTTCGCAATTAAAGATAAAAGAGAAAAAACCATTCACCATAGGTGCAATGTCAACTTCTCCACGTATGGCCCATCTCTTTTTGATCATAGACCTGAGTGATTCTATATTTGGTCTTGCTCCTTGAAATTTTCCTACTAGGGTGAGATCCATTAAAGAAACCGAAAAATCAAGTAAGGGATCTGGGATGAATATTTGAAACTCACCTTTCTCCCAGCAAGATTTAGATGTCACCAAGGGGAAGATGGATTTCCCTGTCAGTTTTTTCCCAAACAACAACGACCAGGTCCTTTGTTCGAGGTCCCCTTTCTGCCTTTCAAGGTTCTTTTCTGTATTAAAAATAGTTTTGTCTTTCGCTGTCTCCATGGATTGTTCTGCTGCTTTTTTCGATGGAGAATCTCCGGCCCCACTATAGAGCTCAGAAACTGCTAAAGGCCTTTTTGTGTCTGCATCAGTTAGGAATCCTGACCCTCCGCATTTTCCTCCTTCCTCTACTATTCCAACTGGATCTGTTCCCCCTGCCAGATTCTCCCCAATTCTTTTCCCGCTCATACTGAGTTCAAAATTCTCCACCATTTATGTTATTAGATTGAAATGTATTCTGAGGTGATCCATTATGATTGTTATTCGACATAGTTGGAGTAATTTAGTTTATTTCAGTCAATAGATAGTTCAGAGATTTTTATCGATAATAATTTTTTTATAAGTGATTATGTGTTTGATATATAGTTTCGTTTCATATTAAATATATGCATATTGATTTTTCAATCATAAATAATTAATTTTTGAATATATTTTAAAATGTATAGGATGTCAGGATGGGATCAACCTAGATCAGGTAGAGATAGTGATAATCAAAGTTAGAGAAGAAATCAGATTTTTGATAGCATAAACTAGTTGAACCCAAATAGACAATTTCAAAGAGGGGATTTTATGACTAGGAGATTTGGCCTTAGGTATGCTATTATGGCTACTAAGATATCAATTCTTCTTGATGCCACTAACTTGGAGTTATTGAATGTATTAAATAATTTACCCTTTAATTAGGTAAACCTTAGGGGTAATAGAGGATTTCATGGCCATAGATTTGGTGTTAGGTCTCAATCTCATAAAAAATCCTCTCACCACTTGTTGAATAATCTACATCAGTTTCTAGTTTAGTCACCTACCTCAAAGAGAATTTAGCATGTTAATGAGCCACATCATGTTAATGAAACCACTCAGCTAGACACTAAAGTAGCCCATGTTAAGAACTTTGTTAATATTTCCCTACCTTATTTTTTGATGAAACCTCACCATCTTAGAGAGATCCTATTTTAGTTTGCAAAAAATTAAGTTTGAAGGATCTAATTTCAAGTTGTAGGAAATGCAATCTTAAAATTTATCCAACCACTTCAGACAAATGGCCAGATAGTCAAAATGCCATAGATACTCCAGTTGAGATCAGATTTGTGAAGAAGATTAAATTAGAGGTTGATGATAATACAAGTGAGTTTGGAAATAAGCTATTTTAGTTTCTAATAGTTGAGATGGAATATAATGAGTGTGTGAATGAGTAGGGAAAGGCAGTAATTGAAGTCCTTTCTAATTTTGATGATTATTATATCTTAGTAAGATAATTTTTCATTTTATCAGTTAAAATTTAAGTTGATGTAACTTAAGTACTTTCAGATTTGATACTTTCATTTTTAGGTTTTAATATTTTGATTATGATATTTTGAAAGTATGACATACTTTAATTTTCTGATATATATAATATGTCTTAGTTTTTTTTTGTAAATATGTATTATGATATTAATATAAATATGAATTTCATTAACTTTGATTTATCTATTTATTTATTGAAATATGTTATTCTATTTTATTATTAATTGATTAAGGTCCTCAAACATTAGAAAATACATAATATATATTCAAATTTAGATCCCTTAAAGACTTTTAAGTCTTAAATAACCTTAACTAATAACTATCTATATTAATTGAATTTTAAAAAGTTAATTAGTTAAGTTAAACTAGTAACTAGCTAATGTTAGTTACAACTTATTTTTCCAATCAAATTTGAAGCAAAAAAGGAGATCAAGAATTTATTTGAAGGGAAGAAAAATACAGGTATTAAATACTTATCCATTATGAAGTCAATCATTTATCTCTCTTCTATACAACTCTGAGATATCAAGATTTTTGTAGATAGACCAAATGATACATTCTTTGATGATTGAGTAATTTACTTAGGTAATACATGTATATCCAATCTTATATTATAATTTATAATGTATTATCTAAATTTTTTCATATTTAACATCTTTTGATGATTGATCCTTGCAGTACTATATGTATAATCCAAGTATTCAATCCAAATAATGATGAAAACTTCATTGTTTACAACATTTCATTGATCTATTTGATTGTAAAAGTTGTCTCTCAAGATATTTTGTAAAGAAAGATGATTTCTCAAATTAAATTGATCTAATTTGCTAAGATGACTCTCTCTATTGAGACTCACATGTTTGATCTATATTGACTTTAACTTAGTTTAATTTGATTTAGATTTATCTTTAATTAATATAACTTTTTTTCTATTTCTTTAATTTTAATATATTTTACTATAATTTAATTTTACTTCTTGTTCATTTTTATTTTTCTTTTAAGTTAGTTTATTAGATTAATCTTATTTATTTAATTTCCTAGAGTTAGACTTAGTTAGTTAGAGATTAGTTAGTGTGTAGATTTAGTTTAGACTTAGATTGTTTTAGTTTATTAGATTTAGTTAAGTTAGATTAGTTTGTTTATGTTTTAATTTAATACTTTATTTCTTTAAGTAGTTTTTTTATCTTTTTCTTAGTTTTGATAATGTCTTGTTTGTTTTATATATTTTTTTCTCTTTTTTGTTTATTGGTTGTTATTTGTTTGTCTCTTGTGTGTTGAGCTCTTCTTGATTGTTTACTTTATATAAGATTTATTCATCTTTGATTTATCCCAATTCTATTTTAGTTATATTTTTAGTTTATTATCTTGGTGTTATTTAGAAATTATTATAGCAAAAACAAGATATTGCTTTGAAATATATTATTGAATCAGATTTTTTTTCTTCAATAGATTATCTTATTCATAGGATTTTTCTATCAAATAGGATAGATTACATATTTATATCTAAACTGATTCATTATTTGATAACAAGAATTCTAAAATTATAATGGAATATGTTATATTCAATAGATTATTTGTTATTTTCCAAAATATTTAAAAAAACCTTGCATCTTTAGGATCATAATTGAACATTTAGAACCTTATTATTAGACTGGTATGATTCTAACTTAATCTTTGTAATAGATGAAATAATTGATTAGGTAACGATATAAATTTCATTATCAACAAATTTGGAAACTCTATTAAGGATATCTTCAAAAATATTATTTGTTTAGAGTTTTGTTTTCTTCTTGCTCATGGTAATTGGACAACTTCTTATTATCCAACCCAGAATTAATATTATTGATGATCAAGTTGATATCATTTTTAGTTTAACATATTATGCAAGGTATAATCATCTTCATAATCTTCAACATGTTATTCAAGTCATAAATGAAGAAGAAGAAATTGTAGAATTTGAGATGGATTGGTATTCTAATCTTACTCATGAAACTCAACACATCTTAAATACAAATAGATGAATTTAGGAAGATAGAGCTAGAATTTTAGCTACTAATTCTAGGACTAGAACTCATTTTATTTCTAATTCTTTTCTTTCTTACGATCTACTTTTGCCCTCTAAAATTACTATTATAAATCTATAATTAAATCAAATTGATCAGGTTCAATAAAAATAGCCAATTCAAGTACAAGATATTGCTAAAGCTTCCAATGGGAGATCAAGTAGAAGAGATACAAGAGTGGATTCACTAATTATAAGACAATAGAAATTAGAATGATCTCATTGTAGATGAAGCTGATTCTGAAGCTGAAGTAGAACAATAGATAACAATAAATACATGATTTTTTGCAAATATAATCAATATTAGAAATCATCCTGGTAAGTTACCTTCCCTTAAAAGATTAAATATAGCAATTTTTTTTGAGCTTCTAAAGAATCTTGGAAAGATCATTTAGATTAGTTTGTGCTACTCTTGGTATAAAAAATAAAAAGATTTGCTTAAAAGTTTTTGTCCAAACACTTGAATGGAAATCTTACCAATCATTTATTGATTTAACTACTAAAGTTATTAGCACATGAAAAAATATTGAAGAATAACTAGAGTTATCTTTTGGGAATGATAAGGAAGACTTTGACCTAGTCAATGACCTTGTGAATTTTTCTCTTGATCTAGGTGAAACTATATATTATTTTATTACTAGATTTACTAGGTTACATCAAAATATCCCATGTGGTCTTAGACCTTAAAAAAGATTATCTAGACTTTAATTTTGTAGTGCTTTACCCTTAAAATATAAAATGGCTTTAAAGGATAAAGATATTATATAATATGATGAAACTATAACATTTTATATTGAATATGAAAGGAAACTTAAACATATTAGGTTTAAGGATAGATCTTCTACAGGTCTAAATTTATGTAATAAAAAAAATAAAAGTCATTCAAAGTCTAGGAAATGAACTGGTCACTGTTAAAAAAATAGTTAAATGATAAACCTTATTGATCTAATAGAAAAAATATTAAAAGTAAAAAATTAAAAATTACTTATTACTATAATGTTTATGAATTAGATCATGATCCAGATTCATATATTGTTGTTCACAAGTTTAAAAAAATTCTTCAAGGGAAATATCTTATATCCAAATATCTAACAGACAAGGTAAACATGTGTGCTTTTGATGATCCATTAGAAAATGAAGGTGCTTATGTTGTTAATACTAGAAATAAAGATTATAACTCTTTTCAAAATAAAAAAATAGTAAATAATGATTCTTCTTCTAATGATAAAGGTAAAATTATTCAGAATAATGTTTCAAGTAGTTTATCTGACAATTCTTCTCAAAATATTCCTTTATCAATTGATTATAATAATATTCAATATCAGTATTATACGCCTAAATTTTTTTAAATATCTAATGTTAAGGATTATAATATAATCAATGATTTATTTATAATCAAAGCTAGATTTTTGTTATTACTAGCACCTAGTTTTCTATGATAACTTGATAAAATTAATGAAGCTATTAAAAATCCTAAAACTAATGTAATCTTACAAGAAGAAGATGGTAATGAAAAATCAACTATTTTTAATCAAAGTTATGATCTTTGCACAAAATATATATACCGCATTTTTATGTTTCAATCAAAATTGATAAGGTAATCCACAATTGTATCTTATATACAAGTGTGTCAAAGAATATAATGCCCAAATCTATTGCAAATTAGTTAAACATGTCTTATGAAATTGGCAATAGGAAACTTACTAGATTTAATTCAAAATAAGCTAAAAGTTGTGGTAAGTTTTGGGACATAGTCATTAAGATTGCTTAAGATAAAAAAATTAGATGCATGACTAATGTCCATATTTTAGACATTCTTAGTAATTATGTTATATTATTATAAATGGATCGATCAAAATCAACTGGTGCTTTTGTTAAAAATGATATCACATGGATTCTTGTTAGTAATGAAATTGCTTTCATTAAAAGAGAAGATTGGTCTAGTACTCTTATAAAGTCAGCCATTTCTTTCACTATTACTTATGTTGAGACATAAATTAAAACTTATGAGTTGTTGAATTTAGATGAACCAAAAAATTAGCATGAATAATTATTTGAGAAAAATATTTTATGGTCACTTTATTTTGATGAAACTTGTTATCAACAAGGTAATGGTGTTGTAATTTGCATAATTTCTCTTGTTGGTAAAATATTTCATTATGCTAAAAAATTATGATTTAAAAACATAATAATATAGTAGAATTTGAAACATTATATTTAGTCTTATAAAAAGCTATTGAGTTCAATATTAAACATTTAGAAGTCTTTAGAGATTCTAAATTAATTGTTAAACAAGTTCAGAAAATTTATAAAACTAATAAAAATCATCTACATCATTATACTCAAAATGTTTGGTCTTTACTTGAATATTTTTAGGCTTTCAATATCACTCATATTCTTAGATAATATAATATTAGATCTGATAATCTTGATATTTTTTCATCTATCCCAACTCTAAGTTAGAGTGAACCAAACACAAACTTCTCTTATGCTGAAATTTTTCGACCTAAAATTCTTGATTTGAATGATAGTTGGCATGTTTTTAGTTGTGATAAACACATAGATTCTTTCATTAAATTTAATTATTTTGATCATGATGATTATGTATTAAATTAAGAAGATTATCTGTAATTAAGTACTAATAAATTACCTACTAGTTAGTAAGTATCAAATCCATGTTTACACCTAATGATCAACCCAAGATTTCTAAAATATAAGACTCTTCTAGAAGAATCATAGATGAAACTATTACTATAAATTTAGGTACAAAATAAGATCTTAAATATGTGTATTTAAGAATTAAAATTTTGCAAGTGAGAAGGTTAAATTCATTAAGCTATTTAAATAACTCATTAATGTGTTTGCCTAGTCATACAAAGATCTTAAAAGTTATGATACTAATATTATTAAACATGACATACTTATAAAACTTGGTATTAAACTTGTAAGACAAAAAATATGAATAATTATCCATTTGTTATAAGACACCATTAATAAAGAGCTAGACAAAATGATTGACATTAAAATCATTTTTTCAATAAAATATTATGAATGGGTAGCCAATTTAGTGTCAGTTAGGAATAAAAATAGTGATATTAGATTGTGTGTTAATTTTAGAGTTTTGACTAAATCTAGCGTTAAAGATAATTTTCCTCTATCAAGTATCGATCATATTTTATAAGTAGTAGGATTAGATATGATGTCTTTATTAGATATATTTTTTGGTTATAATCATATTTTTGTAAATCCTGAAGATAGACATAAGATTACTTTTACTACTCATAGAGGAGCTTTTGCTTATAATAGAATATCTTTTGGATTAATGAATGTAGGAGATATTTTTCAAAGAGTTATGTATGCTACTTATGATGACTTGATTGGAGTTGTTATTCAATTTTATCTTAATGATTTCACTATTCATTCAAAAAGATGAAAAAAACATTTAGATCATATTCATGAAGTTTTCACAAGATATAGAAAGTATGAAATTTCTTTGAATCCAAAGAATTTAGTTTTTAGTGTTATCAAAGGTAAATTATTAGGACATACTATTTCTAAAGATGGAATTTTTATAGACCCTAAACACATTAAAGCTATTAAATAGTTACCTCATCCTAAAGATCAATCTAGTTTAAGGTCTTTCTTTAGTAAAATAAAATTTGTTAAGAAATTCATATCAAATTTTGTTGATAAATCTAATCTTTTATAATTATTGCTTAAGAAAGATAAAATTTATACTTGGTATGAAGGTGTTGATCTAACATTTAATAATGTTAAAGATGTCATTATAAGTGCTTCAATTCTTTCTAAACAATATTTAAAGAAAACATTCATTCTTTATGTTAATGCTACTGAAAAAGTAATTGGAGCTGTTATCACTCAAGAATTTGAAAATAATGATGAAAAACCAATTGGTTATATGACTCAAGTTTTAAAAGATACTGAAACTAGGTACCCTCTTATTAAAATTTTTGTTTTCTCATTAGTTTCATCTTTAATAAAATTTTGATATTTATTGATGGAAAATAATTTTTTTATGCAATCTGACATACCTATTATATCTTATCTTTTGAAACAACCAACTATCTAAGCAAGTCTTGCTAAATGGATATTAAAAATTCAAGAATTTGATCTTGATTTCAAAATTTTAAAAATAATTAAAGGTAATGACTTGGTAAAACATTTAGCTAAAAATGATTCTTCTAATATCATTATTTTGGTCTTATCAGTTGATGATAATTTAAATGTAAAGCCTCATTTAAAGACCATAAAAATTTATGATCTTTTAAAAAAAATTAAAATTGATCTTGAGATGAGTGAATGGGATTATATGCTGACTGAAGATGACTAGGATCATGATTTACTATTTTATTTTTAAAATCAAACCTATCCTAATAATTTTGATAAGAAACAAATATGTTCCTTGCATTTAAAATCTTTAAAAAAAAAATTATTAGATTTTTTCTATTTTATCAAAATAGAGATGGAGTTTTGTTAAGATGCTTTATGCATGATCAAACTCAAAAGGTTATTAGAGGCTGTCATGAAGAAAATTATGGTGGACATTATGCTACAAAAACTATTGCTCATAAGATTTTAAGAGTAGGTTGTTATTGGCCTACACTATTTTGATATGTTTATAAGTTATTTTGTTCTTGCATGTCATGTCAATTATTTATTGGTAGAGATAAGTTGCCTACAATACCATTAAATATTATTATACCTAAAAAACTATTTATAAAATAGGGCATTGACTTTATTTTAGATATACTTCCTCCTTCATCTGATAGTCATAGGTATATATTAACAACAATGGATTATTTCACTAAGTGACCTGAGGTCAAAGTACTTAAAAGTTTTGTAACATGTGAAGTAGAAAAAATAAGTTTTTCTCTAGATTTGTAGTTCCTTATGAAATCATTTTTGATAATGGACCTCAATTTGTTTCAAATTAATTTATATAATTTTTATAAAAATAATCTTGTATATCTAATAATTCATCTAAATATTACCCTCAAGATAATGGTCAAGCTGAATCAACGAATAAAAATCTGATTTCAATCAAGAAGAAATTAGTTTGTGAAAATAAAAAAAATTGGCATCTTAAATTTTTTGAAGTTTTATGGGTTGATAGAACTATTGTCAAGGTAGAAACTAATTATTCACATTTCATGTTAGTATATGGATTTGAGGCTACCTTACCAATAGAAATTTAGATTTCTTCAACTAGAACTGCTTTACAATATGTTGTTGAAGATACAAATTTGATTGAACAAAGATTGCATGAACTAATAGATCTTGATGAATCTAAAGCAATAACATTTCAAAAATTAGAAAGGGTTAAACAAGAATTGAAAAAAAAATTGATAAAAAAGTTTCTAATAAAAATTATAAATTTAGTGATGTAGTTTTATATTAAGATAGCTCACGAAGATCCTAGTAAATATCATAAATTTGATTCATTATGGCTTGGTCCTTATCGAGTTACAACTATACTTAGAAATAATGATTTTTATTTCAAATATCTTGATGAAAATTAGTTATGTTATTGAGTTAATGGCCATCATTTGAAAATTATTTCATGATTAGCTCTTTTTTAGATTCATTTGTTTCATTTGTTTTCTTATTTTCTTTTCGGTTTTGTGTTTCTTTTTTTTCATCTTAATCTATTTTTATTTTATTTGGTTTATTTGTTATCTGTTGCTATTTAATTTTTATTTTGAAAGAAATCAACAAGTATTACAAATAGATGAAATTTCACATTATAAAAGAAGAATGTGAAGATGTTGTAATTTAGTTATAAGTATCAATTATTTTCAGATATTACTCTTTATAAATTTATCTTTCTTTATACGTGAATAATATATGCTAAATTGTAACTAGTTGTTGAAGTAATATTTGATTTTTAAATTTTGTATCTAAATAATTTATATTAGTTTATACATCCAACCTGAACTTACCTACTATACCATTCCCTTTATTCACGTCATGATAGTCTAACATCCCATCCCTTATTGAAATTAATTATTAAAGGGGTTCATGCATACCTGTTTGAGAAATGATTTTCTTGGATCACACTCTCAACATTATGTTTTTATCAATAGGCAGTTGATTGCTACTCAATTTCATTATTCAAAACTAACTAGCAAGGTCGCTAGTGTTATTCTTATTTTTCACACCCCCTCAATTTTTTGAAACTAATAATTTTCTACCATAAAGATGACTCAGTCATAAAGTTTAAAATTGTGTCAGAGACTTAATCAATTAGTAGTATATTTAGATGTATATTTTCAATTACATAAGTTGATGATGATTAGTTTATGGTTCGTATTTATATTATAAGTTGTTTTGAAAAGCATAAATGGGGAATGAATACAATATGCATATGTATTTATCATTGATAAATATTTGTGATCAATCATTTTATTTTTTAGTTGATTATTGATTAGATTACAGTACATCATTTTCAGTTTGAAATAGTGACACTAATACTTTATATGGTTTATCAAAATTAGAAGCATTATATGATTATCTTGATAAATTTAGCTATCTTCATTGATCTTTAATTGAGTATTTTATATGAGTTTCAGATCAATTTTTAGTTGATAGTTCTATCATATTGAGATAATTAATTTGATATTTTCACTTTATAGTGGTAGTATGCGACATGGTTTGATCAAAATAGAAATATATTGTTGATTGGTAATAATGATTTTTGGTTAATTCAAATTCATTTGCAAGTATATATATGGAGTGTCATAATGAATATACGTTATGAGTTTGGTATAGGTGGAATTTGATATTAATGTCTGAAACTTAAATTATATTCTAAGGATATTAAGCATCTTAAGGGGTTTTATGTTTCAAAACCTAACACTTCATTATGCTAAGGTCCTATTTTAAATATCCTAAGTTATAATGTTTTCTAGTTCAAAGTTCCTAATGTTCACTTGAGGCTTATTCATTTCAAAAAAAATATGAACTAAGGTTATGCTAGTTTCTAAAATCATAAAGGTTTTGTATGATCACAAAATATTTATGACATAGGCATATTGAATAAATTTATCGGTTGGCAAGTTGAGTTTCCATTTGGTAGATTTCATGGCATGTTAGCTGACAAGGTGAGTTAATTTGAAGCATGATAGAGGCTTTGAGATCTTGGTAAGATTATTTATGATTTAAGGCATTTAATGAAGAGGGTATATGCCTTGAATCTCATAAAATGGTAAGATATTTAGTAAGCATATTGGTTATTACTAAGTTTTATGGCATCATTAAGTTGGTTGGTGGAATTCTAAGTACTAACCTTGATTTTAATGAACCAATGATGATTGGGCATGTAAGCATGGTAGTTATTTTGGGGGACTTGGCTTACATATAGCATTATTTTCATTATTTTGGTCATTCTATGAAACTTTTTAATAGAAATGACACTCTGTCAGATTGGAGTTTAGAGTTGGAGACATAATTTGTGAGAAGAAAGTTGTAAATAAATGTATATAAGTATGCCAATAATGAGTTGAATGAGTTTTAAAGAGGTTTATGAGTTATTTTGAATGGTTTTTCAATTATATAGAAAGCAGTTAGTTTTTGGTCACATGTTGATAAGTCTCTATAAGTTTTTTATTAAAATTTGTGCATGTTTGTTTTGGAAGGATAAAAGTTTATATTTTAGTGGTTAATTATAAGCTTTCTTTTCATGGATATCGATAAGAAATGGCTTTAGTTTTTGATATATAATCTCAATGAATGATGAAATAAAGAATATGTTGGTTATCTAGTTTGGTTTGAGCATGGTCTTCTTGAAAATATTGAGACTTTTCTTGTTTGAATATGCATATTGGTATGAGTTTCTATGAGTAATATATTATTTAGTGGAGTTTTGAATATACCATTTATAGTTTCAAGAGCTTGGTTGAGACTTTGGGTGTTTGTGAAAATGAATTCTGTGTGTTTTTATTTTATGAATATTTTGAATTTTTAAATGGTTTACGTTCATAATGTCATAAATAAGTTGTTTTGAAAGGTTATTTGAACATGTAAATATGATTGTCCAATGATATTTTGTTTATATTATGATATTTCTAAAGTCTAGTTTCACACATCCTTGAATATTTTGAAGATGAAGTTATGCATGGTTATGTTATGGAAATATAGTATGCTATACTTTGAAAATAATGGAGGTTATTTTTTAGATTTGCACATCAATTTTGAGCTTCAAGGGTTTTTTATATTGAAATGATTGGGTGTTTAAGTATATTGAGGCCATAAGTTTTATGCATGTTTAGGGTTTCATAAATGATGAAATACTTAAAAATGTGATAGATTCAAAAAAATTCTGAGTATAATGTGATGGAATGTTGTGAAAATATTTTAATAGATCGTCTTAATTTGTTGGTACATAAAGATAGTTTTGGGTTTTGTTCAAAGTCTTAGTAATGAATGAACATGGAGAATAGTTTTCTTGAAAAACTATAAAAAATTGTTTCTTAGTTTTGATTTTCTATTGGTTGAATATTATACAGTGATATTTTTGTTTGAAATGCATCAGTTTATATTTTTGAGTCTTATTGCAAAGTTGTGTTAGGGTTTGATATGAGATAATGTTTAGAGAGCAAATAGTGATAAGAGAATTATGGTAGAATATTTTTGTGAGATTTTATTAAGGTTTCATATTGAAAATTTCTAGGACAATATGATGTTTTTATTTTAGAAAAGTCATGATAGGTCAATTTTTAGTTGAAATTATGACTCAAGAAAGATAAGTTATTGTTCAAGTTTATATATTGACAAAAGATTCTATTGAATTATTCTGATTACTCAAGTCCCTTATCGGTTTTTTAAAAATTTTACAAGATAAGATTTGAGAAATATAAGTTATAATAGTCTTCATAAGGATATTTTTTTTAGTGATGATTGATTTGTTTTAGTTTGAAACATCTGTGTGGTTTTAGGTGGACTTTCAATCATTTTGATATTATATTCAAACAGTGAAAATATAATTCTATGACAAAATATCTTTAAAAATAAAATTATGAGAATATAATTTTATTTTGGATTTTAAAATGGAAAATTATGATGATGAGTTGACATAGTTGAAGCAATTCAGTTTGTTTCTGTCAATAGTGTAAATATTTTTGTTGATAATAGAAATTTTATAAGTGATTGTGTGTTTGATATACAATTTGGTTTCATATTGAATATATGCATGTTGATTTTTTAGTCATAAATAATTAGTTTTTGAATATATTTCAAAATGTATAATATGTCAAGCTGAGATCAACTTTGATCAGGTAGAGATAGTGATAATTAAGGTTGGGAAAGAAATCAAACTTTTGGTAGCATGAATCAGCAGAACCCAAATAGACAATTTCAAAGAAAGGATTTCAAGGTTAGGATATTTGGCCCTAGGTATGCTAGTAAGGGTGATAATATGTCAATCCATTTTGATGACACTAACCCTAAGTTCTAGAATGTATTGAATAATTTGACCTTTAATCCTACAAACCCTAGTGGTAATAAAGGATTTCATGGCCATAGATTTGGTGCTAGGTTTCAATCTCACAATAATTCCTCTCACCACTTATAAAATAATCTACATCAATTACCAGTTTAGTCACCTACCCCAGAGAGAATCCATCATGTCAATGAGCCACATCATGTTAATTATGCCACTCAGCTAGAAACTGAAGTATCCCATGCCAAAAACTTTGTTAATCTTTCCTTGACTTCTTTTTTTGATGAACCCTCACCATCTTAGAGAGCTCTTATTTTAGGATGCAAAAAATTAAGTTTGAAGGAGCCACTTTTAGGTTACAAGAAATGTAGTCTTGAAATTCATCCAACCACTTCAAACAAATGGTTAAATAGTCAGAATGACATAGACACTCCAATTTATATTAGAGTTATGAAGAAAATTAAATTGGATGTTGATGATAATACAAATGAGTCTGGAACTAAGCTAGTTTTGTTTCCAGTAGTTGAAATTGAATACAATGAGTGTGTGAGTGAGTAAAGAAAGCTAGTAATTGAGGTCCTTTCTAATTCTAATGATTATTGGATGTCAGTAGGATAAATTTTCATTTTATTGGTTGAAATTTAAGTTGATGGAACTTAAGTAATTTAATATTTGATACTTTGATTTTTAGATTTGATATTTTGGTTATGATGTTTTTCAAGTACAACAAACTTTAATTTTATGATATATATAATATGCCTTAGTATTTTTTTTTAAAAAATATGCATTATGATATTAATATAAATAGAAATTTCATTAAATTTGATTTATCTATTTATTTATTAAAATATGTTATTCTATTTTAATATTAATTGATTAAGGTCCCCACCTATTAGGAAGTACCTAGTTTATATTCAAATTTTGATCCTTAAAAGACTTTTAAGTCTTAAATAACCTTAACTAATAGCTATCTATATTAATTAACTTTTAAAAAGTCAATTAGTTAAGTTAAACTAGTTAAGTTACATAACAAAACTGAGCTGGAGGAAGGAAAATTCTTGGTTGAAGATGGAAATAAATTAGAGGAGGGAGATTCTCTTTTTTCTCAGTCCAGGGAGATTCAGGCTGAGAATGATTACCCTTTGAAGAAGCTTACTGTAAATGATAATGGAGAAAACTTAAAGTATTTTCTAAAACAAAGAAAAGGGCTGATAAAAAAGACCATTACAAAGGGGGTAGAAACTAGAAGCAACAAAAAAGACCAGAAAATGAAGGCAAAACATCCTGCTTCTATTATGGATAAATCTAGAAAAGGAGATGAATAGTATTTAAAGGTGAAACTGGATGTTGGCTCTCTAGACAGACCAGGAAGAAGATCCATGAAGAAAAACAGAGAGCTAGAAAGTATGCAGAATATTGCTGATGGCAGGTAGGCAACTATTCTAGATTTTACCCCTAAAAATTAGATAGAAAATTTTTATTTGGATTATTAGGGGGCTGAATATAAAATGGATAATGATGTTATCCTTGTATTACCTGATTTTGTTGCTACTTCTTAGTAGGTTTAAGGAATGCTTATCCTGGTGCTTGTAATTGCTCTATGTTTTTAAATCTGTTAAAGGGTTTCGGGGTCCCTTCAAAACCTGTTTTTACCTTAATCTAAAACTAATGTTAGTTACAACTTATTTTTCCAACTAAATTTGAAGCATAAAAAGAGATCAAAGATTCATTTGAAGGGAGGAATAACATAGGTATTGAAAACTTATACATTATGAAGTCAATCATTTTATCTTTCTCTCTTCTATGCAACTTTTCTGAGATAGTATGACTTTTGTAGATAGATCAAATGGTACTTTCTCTAACAATTGAGTAAATTACTTAGGTAGTATAGGTATATCCAATATTATATTATCATTTATAGTAGATAATCTCAAGTTTGTCAAGTTTAACATCTTTTAATGATTGTTCCTTGTAGTCTTATGTGTAGAATCCAAATATTCAATCTGAATAATTATAAAAACTTCATTATTTTTAATATTTCATTGATCTATTTGATTGCAAAAGTTGTCTATTAAGATATTTTGTAAAAAAAGATGTTGGTTTCTCAAATAAAATTGATCTATTTTGCTAAGATGACTGTCTCTATTCAGACTCACATGTTTTATCTATATTGTACTTTATTTTAACTTTGACTTTAACTTAATTTAATCTAATTTAGATTAATCTTTAATTAATCTAACTTCTTTTTTATTTCTTTAATTTTAATATATTCTACTTTAATTTGTTTTTACTTTTTGTTCATTCATGTTTTTATTTTAAGTTAGTTTATTAGATTAAACTTCTTTATTTATTTTTTTAGAGTTAGACTAAGTTAGTTCGAGATTAGTTAGTGTGTAGATTTAGTTTAGACTTAGATTATTTTAGTTTGTTATATTTAGTTAAGTTAGATTAGTTTGTTTATGTTTTAGTTTAATACTTTGTTTCTTTAAGTAGTTTTGTTATCTCTTTCTTAATTTAGTTTTTGTCCTATTTGTTTTATATAATTTGTTCTCTTTTTTATTTGTTGGGTTTTTTTTTTTTTTTTTGTGTCTCTTGTGTGTTGAGTTCTTATTGGTTGTTTACTTTATATAAGATTTATTCATCTTTGATTTATCTTAATTTTAATTTAGTTGTATTTTCAATTTATTATCTTGGTGTTATTTAGAAGTTATTAAAATAGAAACAAGATATTACTTTGAAATATATTATTGAATTAGATTTATTTCCATCAAGATATTATCTTGTTCATATGCCTTCTCCATTGGATATGATAACTTACACATTCATATCTAAACTGATTTATTATTTGATAAGAGGATTTTTAAAATTATAATGGAGTATGTTATATTCAATAGTTTATTTTTTTATTTCCTAGAACATTGAAAAAAAACCCTTGCATCTTTAGGATCATAATTAAACCTTTAGAACCTTAATATTAGAATGGTATGATTCCAATTTAACCTTCATAATAGGTGAATGGTTTGATTATTTGATAGTACAATTTTCATCATCAACAAGTTTTTTTTTTATATTTTAGACCTTTATTTTTTAAGAGACCTTGTTATAGATCTGAACATGCCTTGCTATACACATAGGAGGACTATGTACAATCTTGGCTATGAGAAATTTTTTATTAGTGACCCCTTTGTTTAACATATGTATGGTGGTGATATAGCATATGATATGGATCCATATCCATATCATAATATTCCATATGAATAACAAAAGCATGAACCACTAGTGCAATACTTAGTGAGTGCTCCATCCTATCCAGGCCAAGATAAAGGGCATAGTAGCTTGC
Source organism: Torreya grandis (assembly GCA_037957365.1). NCBI lineage: Eukaryota > Viridiplantae > Streptophyta > Pinopsida > Cupressales > Taxaceae > Torreya > Torreya grandis. The sequence goes on from JARHVA010007875.1 coordinate 180,889, forward strand.
TCAAATGATGTCTATTATTGAAAAAATCTAACTATAAGAGATATGCTATGTAATGACACCTATGCAAATAAGTTATGATCCATACTTGTTTGATCACCATTTTTTAGAGAATAAAGATGAAATTTTGGTCAAACATATAAAAGTAGGAGCGAATTCCCACTAAAATTCCCACATAAAAGTTTTATTAGTTTGATTAGAACCCCTAGTAATGTGCCTCAAAACAAATAGTTTGAATAGGTGTTAACTAGTTACAATCAAGCTTTAGTGCAAATGCTTTGATAAAGCTAAAATGCACTTATGAAAGGAAAATTTCTTATGGATAATAAATTGGAATAGGTACAATAATTATACCAAAATTACCTTATGCTACATCATAATTTTAATTCAATGGTTCTTTCAAACATGCCATTTATAGAGCTAGCTCTGTCAACAGGTCCAAAAATAGAATCATCAAGCTATACAAATCAAAACATAGACTCTTTTATCTAAATAACATTGGTTGATGAAATTTATAATGTCCCTATTATGATATAATAAATTTCCACTCAAATGGAAGACCTCACTCAAAACATTGTGGATAACATGTAGGTGCATTCTAGTTTAAACCAAAGTGGGTCTAATATACCACAAAAAAATACATATTAGATTCCTCCAAATAATTATACGAGTGGATTGAAACAACAAGGGATAGGTAAGAATACTTATAAAACACAACAAGTAACCTATAATCCTCAACCAATTACCTCCTTGAGTATGCAATATGGGAAACTAGCCAAAAACAACAAACCAACAGACTGCCTCAACAAGTGTAGAACACTACACCACTTCAAAAGGTGGAAACAAATGCTATGCCATAACAAGCATAGACCAATGTACTAAAAAAATCATAAAAATTTCCTAATACACAATGTTTTTATTGGTCAAAAGGTGTAGGTTGGTCAATAACAATAAATGCCAAAACCCTAACATTTACCAAACCAACAATAGGTGTTTAACCAATAACAAGGTTCTAATGTATAGTAAGTATCAGGTTATAGGAAATAATTACCTTTCACCCAATGGGTATCACACATATAACATAGATCTAACTTACAACACCTTCAACAATAGGGTTCTAGTCAACAAAGTGTTCCCTATATATAATAGGGCTTGATGAGTAGATAAAAAGTTTCCACCCAAACCCAATAATAATAGCATGTCTCATCTAACCAAATTCCATTACCACAAAAAAAAAATTCCAACAAAGGCTACATACCCAACCTTGGATAGAATGTTTACCAACAATAGTGTATGTTGTATCAACAGTATAATTCCAATGCATAGATATGTATACTTGGTCATCCAACCATTTCAAATAATGTTTTATAATATGCCATCCATTCATACCCCAATCAAGATAATCCAAATTTTATTTTAAACCCCAATATTAACATACCATGCCATCCAACTTCCTTTCCCAAGAGTTGTATCAAATAAAGGATGAAATTTAAGACATTTAAACTAGAAAGCAAAAAAATAAATTTAAACTAGATAAAATATGCTCATATCCATTTAACATGGATTATCTTCAAATACCACTTCCTATGGGTTATGAGTCATCCAAATTTGATAAATATAAGGGAAAATCTGACCCCAAAGAGCATCTAAAATTAAAAAAAAAAAATTCTAACAAGTGGAATAGTGACATATATTTATTTTTTCTCTTTCCAAGAAGTCTAACCAAACATGCCTTGGAATGGATTTTAAAATTACCAAAAAATTATATATCAAAATTTGATGACCTTTATAATAATTTTGTATAATATTTTTCATATAATATTGAGCTTTATATTATGGTTATGTACTTGGGCCAAGCAAAACAAAAGAGTGATGAAACTTCACTACTTACTTACAATGATGGAGAACACTTGCGAGTCAGTTCACTCATAATTTTCCAAATAATAAATTGGCCAAATTATTTACTAAGATCCAAAATAACAAGATATATTATCATCTTGAAATATAATTTACTCATATGTTTGAAGAGGTTATTGAGAAAGGGATATAGATTGAAAAGGTCCTTGTCAACAAAGGGATCATCAAGTTATCTTCTTCTAACCAAAGCCAAAATCAACATCAAGGCCATCAAAACTAGAACCAAATATATAACCAAAATCATAACCCTATTCAAATAATGGCTTCAATTCCACCTTAGTATAACAATAATGAAATATCAAAGGCCTAAAACCATAAAGAAAAAATTGATGGCAATTGGGTCACTAAATCATGTCATGTACAAATAGTGCAAACACTAACTCTATATTTACCTCCATCCATTTAGAAACCATAGCCTCCATTCACTTAGCCAAGGCCTATACAAAACTAATATATAAAAATCAAGCATAATTTCAATCTCCTCCTCTAAGGAGAAGACTACCCATTTACAAACAATTCAATGACCTTGGGAAGCCTATTAAGTTTATATTTTGTAAATTAGTTCAAGAAAATATGATTATTTGGTTAGTACCAAATATATTCTTGATTAGTATAAATAGCATTAATTTTGTGAGTATTATCATGTCAAGGGACATTCTATATGTTAGTGTATCCAATTAAGGCATATGATTGAGAATATATTGGAGAATATAGAGATATAATGAGATACCCATACTAATACGACCAATCATAACTTGGGCATCTATCATAATCCATTTATGCAACATAATAATAATAATAATAATAATAATAATAATAATAATAATAATAATAATAATAATAATAATAATAATAATAATAATAATAATTGTAATAATAATAATAATAATCAATAGTACTAATAACAATAAAAATGGTAGAGAACTCCATCACAAAATTAATATCAATAATGCCAACCACATAAATAATAACATAATTGTTATAACCAAGGGCAAACTGACCAAACCAACCAAAGAGGACATTATGTTGTCATATATACCTATAACAATGTTGTAGGACACATCTCAAGTGGTTATGTTGCTACCATTACCATTCACCCCCATCCAACTAGAAATAGACCACGACCCTCATTTATAATGCCTATTAGATAAATAATGCCTAACAACCTCTTATACCAGTAATTCTCCTTCAAACTATGTTAGCAACCAATCTCAACACTACTCAAGAATTACCATTCCAAGACCTATTACCTCCACAACTAATTACCAATCCCTATGCTAGATTGAGATTACATAATCACAACTTGATGAGCCAATATTACCATCAAAGGACCATAAAAAAATTCGATGAATGAGCCCATTTAGACCTCCATGCCTATGAAAAAAAATCCAATTACCAAAACTAAAGGGAAGACCTATGACATTATGGAGCATCTATAATATATCCCTACATAACTATCCATCATGGATTTGTTGTGGACATATAGCATCCAAAATTATATATTGAATGAGTACTTGAGCCAATCCCTCATTGGTTTTTAGGCTATTATGCCTGGTTAAGGCTATTTTGCCTGGTTTTATTTTGGTCTCCCTAATGACATCACACTAGATAAATTTCAATCCATGGTAGGAATTTGGCCCCTAGATAATGATTTACCTTTGACTAAAGTAACATGTCATCCTTAGACTCATTATATAATAACTTCTTATACATCAAGGTTGGTATAACAAACCATAACATTAAATTTTTCATTGTAGATAATGGTTTGGGCCTAAAAATTATTCCTCTAAAGTTGGTAAAGCATCTTAGATACACAGTGGTTGATCTATATCTAGATACCATTATCATCAAGGCATATGACAATAAGGAATAAGAATCAAAAGGTGTTATCATCTTACTCGTGGTCATTGGGCCTCTGACCCATGACACTCTATGCCATGTATTGGACCTAGAATTATCTTATAAATTACTATTAAGTTGACCCTAGATCCATGAAATTAGGGCCATACCTTTCACATTGAATTGGTTTATAAAATTTTCCATTGAGGGATGGAAGTTACTATACTAGTTGATCTCCATCCCTATCAGTATTGTAAACATCTAGAGTTCTAGTAAAAAGTTATAAATATCATTTTTTCTTGAATCCTATGCATAACTTTGATAGAAGAAGATCTAAGAAAGCAAAATCCATTAAATCAAGACTAAAATCCAATTACATTGATCTAGATAGCTTAGCTTCTACCTCATTTGCACCTCTACCAAACATTGACAACCACTTTTATATATCTAACAAAGGTATAAGAGAGTACAATACTAATGACTCCTTCCACATTACCAGATTATTGTAAAACCAAAAATCCTATGGGAGACCCAAATCCAAGACCACTCACATGGAGTGACATACAAAGGAAAATATTAGATCAAAAAACCCATTATTTCTAAACAAATTTCTATCCTATAATAGGACCTCTTAGCCAAAGATGATTCATGGATTTATATTAATGAATTAGTTGAATATTACCAAAACAAAAAGTATCCTATCCCTAAGAAGATTATGGGTAATCAAAATAATGAAGGCATGGCCTGGGAATACATTAGTAAGGAACAATTGATCTAATTTTAATGACCAAGTACAAGGGAACACATGGTATTGGATTTAAATTTCCTAGTGGAAACCCCACATACCTTATTCAGGTTCCAACATCATTGACTAGTGAAGACAATGCTAATATCAATGAAAGGTCTAATTATATTATCTATGATGACATTACCAATATAAAATTGTTTAACCTCTATGTCATTTATACTATTAACCTATGTATCATGCTTATCCACTTACCCTTTATCACCCATAGTTGATAGATCAGGACTAACATGAGTTGACAATGTCATTAGATGAGTTTTAAAATTATGAGGCCATTTATGACTTCTTAGGATTGAGGGATCACATTCCTTTTAAAGATCACAAGAAAGGCTTTTCTATCAGATTAGATCATGCTACCTATTTTGGAGAGTGGGTGAACTTCCTTGGCCAAAAATAAAGATAAAATCAAACATTGAGATCTAAAAGTGAAAACCTCTTTGAGGTGCTTTTTGACCAAGGTAAAAGTAAATTAAAAGGCAAGTATCTTAATGAAAACCTATTTTAGGTGCCATTAGATGGGGATGTTCACCCCTCTTCACATGAATCATATGAGACTAATAGTCTAAGGCTTACTTATGGATATGAAATTAGTACTAAAAAACAACAAGCTTTTGTGAAAATTATTTAAGAGTACCCCAAAGTATTTGTTAAATAGCCTTTACTAGCATTAGGAGATTCTTATTCATCCTAATTTAGAGAATTAGATGAGTTAATTTGGCTAGAGTAATTTTCCATTACCAACCACTTTACCTCCTTAACAACTATTTTAGAAGATGGTTCTATACTTATCATGGAGGAAACTTTTGAGGTTAACATTAAGATTCAATAGGACCCAAAATGGATCAAATTAGTCACGTCCCTCATTGACAAGGAATGTGAAGTTGGTATAGCTCTTCTAAGGGAGTTTGTTAACATATTTTCATGGGATTATTCAAACATGCTAGGTTTGGACCCACCTTGGTTATACACTATATTATTTTATATATTGACACCAAAACCATTAATCAAAAGCTATAAAAAATAAATCCTTGTATTTTTGTACTAGTAAAGAAAGATTTGGATAAACTCTTATACGCAAGATGCATTCTATCGATTGATTATTAAAAATAGTTTTCTAACATTGTATCAGTGAGTAAGAAACTACAAGGTATCAAAATATGCACTAATTTTTGAGATATTAACAAAGCTTACCCAAAAGACAACTTTCCTCTACCCAACATTGACATGATTGTCAATTATATAGTTAGATATGAAATGCTTTCTCTGATGGATGATTTTTTAGAATATAATCAAATCAGAACAATATCAAAAGAATAGCACCATCTAACATTCACCACTCTATGGGGAATGTTTTATTATTAGGTGATGGCATTTTCACTCAAAAATGTAGGATCCACTTACCAATGAGCCATGATAGTGATTTTCCATGATATGATGCATGACATTGTCAAGGACTACATCAATGACACCTTGGGTAAATCAAAGACTCATGCCAACCATCTAACCATAATTCAAAAAATATTCAAGAGAATTAAAGAGTATAAAGTTAGGCTCAACCCCAAGAAGTGTGTATTTGGTGTAACTTCTGGTAAATTTTTAGGCTTCATTGTCTCTAGTATGGGCATTGAAGTTGATCCAACCAAATTTTGAGACATTACCAAAATTTCACCACCATCTACCTTGAAACAGATATGTAGTTTATAGGGAAATATTCAATCAATCTGATGCTTCATATCATATTTATCTAATAAATTCCATCTATTTACATACTTTTTTAATAAGGGCATTATTTTTTCATGGAATGAAGAGTGGCATAAATCATTTAAACATATCAAGGAATATTTGGCCAATCTACCTATTTTATTGACACCTATGCCAAAAAAGGCATTGATAATTTACCTGTTAGTGATTTAAAATGCCTTAAGGGCACTTTTGGCACAACATGATGAATAGGGTAAAGAGAATGTCATGTATTACTTGAGCTAAACATTAGTTGTGTATAAGCATAGTTATATATTGATAAAAAAAATCTTGTTTAGAAATGGTTTTCATAGCCTAAAATTTACATCACTATATGTTAAACAACATGACCATTGTCATTACCAAAGTAGATATACTCAAGTATCTACTTTCCAAAATATCTTCAAAAGGTTGTATGTCAAAGTGGATCATGGTTTTGAACAAGTTTGAGATCAAATATGCCAATTAAAAGGCCATTGAGGAAGAATTAATCATAGATCAGATTATAGAAGATATTCTTATTAATACTTAACCCCTTACATTAAAATTTATAGATGAGTCCATTATGACCACAATAGAAGCAAAAACACCTCTTGAGGTATAATAGTGGAAAATGTACTTTTATGGTTCATTCACATCTTAGACAAACAATATAATGACAATCATAAATCAATCAATCAAGTCATAAACTAGTACTAAACAAATGATGAGAAGTTGGTACCATATAAAGACTAGTAGATAATCTCAAAAAACAAATTTCCAACATTCAATTTAAACAAATACCTCAAGCCAATAATAGAATAGCTAATACCATGGCCACTATTGGATCCATAATTTAGATTATAGACAGAGCTAGGGATTATCAATTTTTTGTTCAACATATCTTATCATAAACATATGAAAAATTAGTAATCGAGATGGTTTATGACATTATTGGTCCCATGTCTCCCTAGTATTCTGACATATATGCCTATCTCCAAGACCAAATTATTTCACTTGAAATTTCACATAAAAAATAAAAACCCTTCATTTATAAAGCCTCTCATTATAATTTACTTAGACCAACCCTATATAATTGAAGCTATGATATAACTTTTATTCATTATTTACCTTCAATATAATATAGATTAGAATTGAGGGAAGTCCATGAAGGAGTGTGTGGAGCCCACACTAGCAGGTCAATCCTAGCTAATACATTATTGTTTACTAGTTATTACTAGCCAACTATATGAATAGATGTAGTTGCATATATGAAGAGGTGTGTAAATGTCAGAATCATGCTAATCCAATTCATGCTCCAACCAAGATTCTCAAACCATTAACAAAACCATGATTATTCTCAACATGGGGACTCAACCTCATAGGTAAGATTAATCCTACATACTTATATGGATATAAACATGTCTTCATTACTATAGAGTATTTCACTAAGTGGGTGAAATACATTCCCTTCACTTACATCATGGGTAAGTAGATATCCAATTTCATAGTCAACCATATCATTTTTCACTATGGTATCCCCTCCAACATTATATTTGATAATGGTACATCATTTTAGAAAAAGGTGTGAAATCATTTTGTACCCAATATCGTATCAAACACAATTTCTCTACCACTTATTACCCACAAAGTAATGTCCAAGCTGAGGCTTCTAATAAAATCATTGTCAATTGTATAAAGAATATTTTCAATGATTTTCGCCATAGTTGGAACTCTTAACTATTTAACACCCTCTAAGATTACCATACAAGATTTTGTACTCCAATAGGAACTACCCCATATTCCCTTGTTTACTTCATTGAGGCCACTCTTCTTATTGAGGTCGAGTTGCCTTCTCTCTGGATTTCATTGCAACACATCATTAATGATGAGGACTATAGGGTATCTCACTTACAAGAGTTATATTTTATAGATGGAAATCACATGGATGCCATGAATAACCTTTAGGTTTATCAGAACATATTATAAGGCATATATAATTCGTGCATTAAAAATAGATAATTTGAGCATAGTAACCTCATGTTAAAATAAAATTAGAAGAATGTAAATGCCTAGACAAAGAAAAGAAAGTTTCAACCTAGATAGTTAGGGATATATGTAGTTATTACTAATTATAGTTTTAGAGCATACAGAATCTCCATGCCAGAAAGAGATGAACTTGATGAACTGATGAACATAATACACCTCAAATATTTTTATTCTTGAGGGATTAAAGTTATTATCTACAATGATAATTTAAGTTGTGACACAATATATCATTGTTCACTTTGTACCATACCCTATACCATTCCACTATAAATTTACCCAATCACCATCTAATTCTTTTTACTTAACCCATACCTATCCTGTTTGGCCTTGGTTTCAATTCATTTGTACTTTCGGCACATTCAGTGGTTGATGATAGATGTAGTTCCAATAGTTATTTTAGATTCAAAAATTTGAATGGTAGTATTTGAAAGCACTATGATAGTGGTCCTAATAATTACATCCTTCATTTGTTGTTACATTATATATCATTGCTTGTGCTACTAATTATAACTACCTATGGGAAAATTTGTACCATTGACCCTTATTGTTGTTTCCTAATTATAATCACCTTTGGTCAAATTAGAAATAACCCCTTTACCATACATTCATCATCATATTTCCATCGATATAACTATGCCTTATCATTTTGCTATACCTAAACTTGTTGGTACTTAATCAAATGCCTTTTGGATAGGTATAACTATAGTGACTTGAAATATTTTGGGACTATGTATATAGAAATCAATTTACATTGAGGCTAGGTCAGTCACACCTTTACCATGCTCTCACCATTTTATGAGAATTTTTAAACTACACTCTCACCATTTTACAAGTTTAGACTATGTCATATCTCTTAATTCTCTATTGAGTTGAGATACCAAAAACACCAAAACATTGGAAGCATTTAAGTCAACTTTCACCATTGTAGGCAAAACTATAGTGGCTTGTGGTCCTTTTGGACTATGTAGGTAGTGCTGTGTTTTTTGAGGTTAGCTCAGCCACCCTTGTGAATTCTCTCAACATTTTATGAGTAATTTAAGTTTTAATGCTCTCACTATTTTATGAGTAATTTAAGTTTGAATGCTCTCACCATTTTATGAGTTAGAATATTTTTTATCTCATTTTTATCGATTGAGTTGAGATGCCTAGAAAATTCCAAAAATAATTGAAACATTTTGAAAACTAGTAAACATTTGAAAACCTAAGAAAATCACAAAAATCACAAAATTATGAAAATAGGCTTAAAATGTCCATGAGATATATAAATCCATCAAATTTTTCTAGGATGGACTTTCTTACCTATTGAACTTCATTTCTAGACCACCTTGGTCTTTTGCCTCCCATTTCTAGGAGAACTACATTAGCCTGAGGTCCAAAAAAACTATGTAGGTAGCACTTGGATATGTGGGGTATCTTGGGTTAGCTCAACCACCACCACTTCTTCATTGCTTTATTATCATTTAGACCTTATACAACCACTTATTTTCCTTAAGAATCCTTGGTCTTATATCAATTTCACAAGTCATTGCTTGTCTTTTAGTTTCCCCATCCTTATTGGTCTTAAACAAATGCTCTTGCCATTTTATGAGTCAATTTTGTATGCATTGTGTATTCAAACTTGATGCACTAATGACCACTTGGATTTTATTATACTCTCATCATTATAAGAGTAATTTCTGTTTAAATGCTCTCACCATTTTATGAGTAATCTTATATAACACTCACTATTTTTTGAGTAACCTCATCTAATGATCTCATCATTTTACAAGCTCATTGTCATTATAAACCATATATATAGTGAACACTATCAGTTACCAGTTCATTTGTGGTTACTCTTCTTTTGTATTTTAGTGTGGTTTTAGCCTAAACCATACTCTTGTGCTTATGCGAGTTTTCTGAGTTGATGTTTTTAATACTGTGAACATCATCCCCTTATTTTTATATGCACTTGTTATTTTGAGAAACCATTGGTATTTTCCTCTACAAGTGAATAATGTTTTCTTATCATTAGTCTTCTTTTGTCCCATATCCTGGGAAAACTACATTTGGACTGAATTTCATGTTAGACCTCAAGTCCATGGGACTATGTAGGCAACAACCACTTACCTAGTGCATCTAGATCTAGCTCAACTACCCCTTCCTTTTCTTCTATTTCCCCCATTTTGTTTGTTTGTTTCATTATCCCCTACATCCTAGGGGCAAATTTTTTTATCTTATTTGTGGCATTGCTTCCTATATCCTAGGGGCAACTGCTTGTCATCATAGCCTTTGCCATTGTTTCTCTATATCCTATGGGGAACCTTGTGCCATTTTTTATTGTGTTGTTTTACCTATGTCATTGCTACCTATCCTAGGGTCAACCCTGCCACCAAGAGTAATGCCTCTAGTACACATGCACAATTTTTTCTTTTTTTTTTGGTTTGTTACTAACATTGTGAATAACCATTGTTTGTATATTTCCATTTGTTTAGCTTACTTTATTTGTTCACCTTTATGTGTTTAGAATAGTTTGATTATTTAAGTTTTCTTTCATTTGATTTTTTTATTTATTGGTATGTTTATTTATTTTGTTTGTTATGTTTATTTTGTCCTATTTATTTGTTTTGTTTGTTTGATGGTTTTGTTTATATTGTTTTTTTGTATAGTTTGTATAGTCTATTTATGTTTTTTTGTGCTTTTTGTTTTGTTCTATTTGTTTCTTTTATTTTTTTGTTTGTTTTTATTATTTTTCTTTTTGTGTCTCTCAGTTATCATAGGGATATTACATTTTATTTACACTTGAGTCTTGATTATACATATCTTGTACTTATGTTATGAATGTTTGTATCTAGTCTTACACTTAGTTTATTTTATTTATATTAACACTTGGGATTTGATTGTTTATATCTTATTCCTAGGTTGTTTATATTTACATTTAAACTAATTTTTCATGCTTAATGTATTTATTTTAATTATGATTTTTCATAACTATGATGCATAATATCACAAACTACACCAAAAATCAAGCACATCAATATTATCAAATCAATGCAATGGTAATACTTATTTAATATCGAGACCAACCAAATACCCAAATACATGCCTGCATCAATGAGAAATAAACAAAGTAAAAATGATTTATTATGTATTTATACAAACCTAAATCTTTGAATAAACATACATATAATTCATACAACATAAGCAAATAAAAATAGAGAAACATATCATATACATGACAAAGTAATAAATAAACAAAGCATACATGAACATAAAAATCAACAATGCCATCCATAATGGTAAACAATGATAAACATGGTAATAGATAAGGCATCATATATATATCAAAGGAATATTTGTACATGTACAACTAACCTTGAAGGACCAAAAAATGAATGCCAATTATCTCAAATGTCATATACATTAAATATATATACATATCATCATGTTGTATCAAAATACATCAATATGCTAATACAACAAGTACAAAATGCTAGTGTGACAAAATATCAAAATGCTAGGATTCCAATGATTAAATCTATCTCTATGTGTTCATGGGACCTAGAACTAGAGGTGACACTAGTGGTCTTAGTGGTAGTGGTCATAGTTGATGCACATACTGCCCTAAATCTCTTATCACATGGGTCCTAGTTTAAGACTGACCTAATCTATTGCCTAATATTTGAGCATCTAATAACTTAAAATTTAGAACCTATTGGTCCCTAGGAATAGTACTCTCATAATATTTGTTGTAGTATGAGGCCTCATCCTTAGCCCAAAGGCTCTTAAAAATCATCTAAGAAAACCCTACCTGTGTATTAGCTCTTTGATCCTTAACACACTCTCACTTGAGCCTCTAAACATCTACCAGTTCTTAAACCCTATTAGGAATTTCTGGTGCCTCTCTGTAATAATTTGGGCCTATACCTATACCATCCTAGCCACCTCATCTTTAGTTCAAGCAATCTCCAATTGAAGGTGAGTCATATCATCATCATGAATGTCTAGTGTAATTTATAAATTGATGATTTATTATTTTAAGCCTATGATATCCTCCAACTTTGTAGTGATATCATCCTTGAACATGCCTACATCCTAACTTATCCTAATTGTATAAAAAGGCCCTTCTTGGCTTGGATCAACCTTTGTGCCTGTAATACCTATTATGGTAAAATATAGCACAATCATGGCTAATCCATCATCACCACCATCATCCCCATCACTATCTCCTCCATCATCTCCCCCACCATCCATGCCATCATCAACCTTCTCACCTTCACTATTCTTCTAAGTACTGTTGTTATCACTAGATGTCTCAATCTCCATCTCATCTATGTCTATAGGCCTCTTACCACCTACATGATCAAGAACTTTAAGCCTCATAGGGCATACTTATACTCACTAAAAAATGTATGTAGGAGTAACTCCTATATGAACCACTCCCCTTACATAGGCTTAATCTAAATGTGGTATTATTAAATATATATTAGCAGCTACACTCCTCTAAATAATTGGGGTGTCTTGGTTGATCTCTCTAGTGATGTGGGCAAACCATTTTAGCCCCTTCAACACATCCTATGAAAAGTCAAATAGTTAGAGTACCTTATTAGGATGGTACTTCTTGATGATGTGAGACTACCTATCTATCATAAAACACCTGGTAGTCATGTATTTAATATACCATCCATCATGGAACCACTAAAATTATAAACAAGTTAAGGTCTCTAGATGAAAAAATATGGGGTGAGCTCATCAAACATCTGGATGTAGAAGTAAATATTTCCCCTATGTTTGTGACTACTTTCCCTAGTCTATGCAGAACCATATGCTAATGGTTACTTTAGGTCCTAGACCCATCACTAACCCACTTTTAACTCAATGGAAATGTGTTCTCATCCCTAGCCCATTAGAACTATTGAAAATCTAATTTTGTCTCCTCCTTTGTAATCCACCGTGTGGATATCTTTATATAGACGAGCTAGGATAGTTGGCCCCCATGCAAATTATGTCACCTCATCTAGCATGTTATGAACTATGCCTCTAAGGACCATGTGTAAATATTTGATGCTCTTATTGGGAAGTACTATGTCACTTATAATAGCCATCAAAACCACAACCTCCCTATTAGTAAGTGATAGAAGTGAAGGATTGTTAGGAGCCAAGTCATCAACATGAATATTAGTGTATTTCTTAATCAAATCTATATTTACCTTCCCATGATCCATATGAATGCCTTCGTAGCTGATCCAAGCATCTATCACAACTTCTTATTATGTTGGGTGTGTCTAGAAGAGCCTTTATCCTCATATTGATAACTTAAGTATATGTTAGTTTTCCTCAAGTATGACTGTCACCTCTTCAGTTTATAGGTGAAAGGTCAATCTATCATTATGCCAATTCCCTACCAACATGCTTAAATATATATGGTCCACATGGATGACTTGAATTCATGCAATATCATAAAAATATAGGTCTTTTAAGATTATATCTATCATAAAAATCTAGATTTGTGGTATATGCAAGTAGTGAGAACATCACTCCTGGTGAGTCAAAATAACTAGTCACTCTTGTAATCATAGATAGGTTTATCATCATCCTAATTATATGATTCTACCTAAGCTTATACCTAGGATACTAAGCCTATTTTCCCCTCTTTCCTATAGTTTAGACCTCTATCAAGTCCCTAAGCCAATTATCTTTGGATTCCATGGCAAAGTCATCATTTTCCCAAACAATAAAGTCACCATTTTGTTGATTTTTCACTTTTTAGGTGAAAACATCATTTTTGTTTTCAAAAAAATGTTGACTTCACCTCAAAATAGTCAAAAAATCCATTTCAGTGATTTACAAGCATTTTAGGTGATTCTACCATTTTTAAGAATGGTGACTTTATATGAAGTTGATGATTTCTTTGGTGAAGCCATTGTTTTGCTTAAAATATAAACACTTTGCCATTTTTGACCTAGGGTTAGTAATAAATACAAGAAAAATAATATTAAAGACAAATTTGGGATTACTCACTAGTGTCCCATCATGCATTTTTTTATATGTGTTCCCTCACTTGGTTAAAAATGTGACCTTAGGTTCTTCCATGTGCTATTTTGCTTAACTATATTGTGAAAAAAACTAGAGCTCAAAAATTCGAAATAGTTAGGGTCAAAATGAATTGTTTTTCACTCTAGGGGTGAATATATAGCCTAAAGTTTAAAGTTTTACCCCTAAGGCCTGAATTTCATTATACATGCTCTAAGAAGTATATTTTTTGTTTTTGTGGTCTATTTTTCATGTAATTTGATCCTATGTGCCTTATTTTTTGGCTATATTATAACTAGAACATTTTTTTGGGCATCTTCTAAGACACATTTAACATCATTATTTTTATACCTATCCAACATGTTTCTTTGAATGTGCATATTTTTACTCACACTTTGGATAGAAACATGTTATTACTATTTTCCAACTCATTGTAAATCTATTTTTATATATTTTTTTGCATAAGATGTCCTTACCAATTTGCCTAGATGTAGTAAATTATTTTTAAATTGATAAATGATATATCTTAATTTTTAGTGCAAACTCATTCCCAAATCATATGATTAGATGTGTGAATGATTATATATAAATTTGGGAAAACCATTCTTCTTTATCAACCAATTTAATGATTATAAATGCCTTTGGGCAAATCATTATTTTCCTACTCCACCTGCCTTACTAGGTTAAATGTCTATGATACTGATTAGAACCACCTTTGGCAAAATTAGTTTTAATACCACCACCCTAAAAGTGAAAATATATGTGACATTGATTATAACTACCTTTGGGTAAATTAGTGTTCCACCCTTTATTATTGATTATAACTACCTTTGCGCAAATCAGTGACTTAATTGTTATTCTTGATTATAACTACCTTTGGGAAAATCAATAGTTCCACCCCTATTACCACTAGATTATGTCATTTTCTTCATTTGAAGGGAATGTTCAATGAATCTATTTTTTCTCACTCCCTTGAGGGGGCATCAAGGGATAATCAACTACCCTTTAGGGCATGAACTGCTCATCTTAATGACTCTTACATTCTTTGAAAAGATGTTATTGTGCTTATGTCTTACAACACCTTCTAAAATAGGGGAAAACTATAAACACTCAATTTTGATCACTTTCATGCCTAAACTAGGATTCATATCAATTTATATTAAACAACATAATTTAAGCCTAAATATCAATTGAATTCTCAAATTCATTTGTGTAAGGGATTTAATTACTCAAAAATGTGGTGAGGCTTACTTATTTAGGGTATTACCCTATATGCAACAATAACCTAGTTTAGTTTTGACCCTAATTAAATTATGACCTAGTAATATGACATTCTTGGTTTGTTGAGATATTAATTCATAACATTTAAAATAATCCAAAATCCAAAAATTACTAAACAAGATTACTTAAATCAAATCTCAATTAACTTGCCTATGTAAAAATTCCAAGTTGAATTAGTGAATTTCATTTAGAAAAAAAGGAATTTTTAGCAAAATATGAGTTCAAGGTCAAAAGAGCTAATAAAATGATTTATTAATTCCTAATATTAAAAAAAAATGAGTCACAACCTCACAAATATCTAAAGTGATTTGTTGTGGCTCATAAATATCTAAAAAGGAGTTGTCAAGACTTCATGATTGCTTTTATCTAACATAGGGTTAACCTGACTCAACTTAGATTATTTTAGGCTCAACTAAAGTTAGAACTAAACCTAACCTCCCTAGGGTTAGAGTTAGTTCTAAATACCTATAAATACAAGTGCCCTCACTCTACCCAAACTTTTATGTGTAAGGTTATTTTGTAGGAATGCCTTCAAAAATCCATCAAAGTAATGTTGTACTGCCAATATGATACAAAACTTCACACCAAGACAAGCTAACCTAAGAATAACCACAAGTGTCCATTGGATAAGTACTACCAACATGGAGGAACATTAATAGAAGTCTCTAATTCCATAGACCGAGCATGTACATCTATTATACCAATAAGTGAACATCAATTTTGACAAGGGAGGTAAAATTATTGTGTGTTTTTTATTCTATTTATTGATCTTGTTCATTATGTCATGCTCCCCTAGTTATCAGGTAAGAGTGCTTAGTTTCATTGTATTTTTATGTATGGATTTTTATTATCTTCACTAACAAGGAACTAATCAACATTGGTATGCTCTTTAAACTCCTAAGATATAGGTCCCACAACCTATGCTTGTATCTCCTAAGGTATTACAATTTATAATAAAATTTAGTTATAACTTGGTTCACATCTAGCTTAGAGTCACTAAATACTCTTAGTTCTTTTTCCTTATGTTTTAATGCAAACTACATTCCTAGGATCAACACTTCATATTACGCTAGGTTATTGGTGCATGGAAATTGTAGCCTATAAATAGCCAAATGTTTCTTATATTTGGGATAAATAAGAAATAATCATGAAATAAAACCTTGTTTAGAGTGATATCCTTCCACATATAATGAATATAGCCCAGGCAACTCAATGTCAATATCAAACTTGCTTTTAGCAAGCTTTGTTTCCAATGTTTAAATCCTTAAATCAAAATTCATTTTGTTGAACTTATCATTAATTATTTTATATTATGTGATCATGTGATTCATCTTCATCTCTCTATCCACTCTTATTTGGTTATATATACCCCTCTAAGTCAACCAAATGTGAGAGAAGTTAGTGTCCATGTATTCATTTAAATATTTAGACCAATCATGGCTAAGTATCATTCTATATGCTTTGAGGATTTGGGATAAATATATATCCATGAATTATTAGACTCTAAGATCTAACTCTAATTACATGTGTACATTTAGTAATTCACCCACTACTCTAACCTCAAACTTGTCTAGCTAGACCACACCATTATCTAACTCAAGGGGACTAAGCCTATTTTCTCAAAAATGCCTAGAGACATTATGTTTACCAAATCCACTAAATATACTAAACATTTATGCAAGTTCTTCCCAAATAACCTAATAGTTAGGAGAAATGGAGGTACTTCTATCTTATTTTTATGGATAAGCACATTAGTATGAGTTGTTTTCTACTTGGGCTGGACTATTTTTATTAAGTAACTTAAGCAAAATATCACGTGGCTTAGTGATTTTAGCAAGCTCATGTTGTATGATGTTGGATTTGATATTTTTCATATCTTCCATGATATTATATCCAAATTTTCCTTGAGGTGGCTAAATTTTCATATGGGATTTAGACTCATTAGGCTTTAGAGGTGGAGGGTCATTACTAGCCTTATGAGCTAGGGGAGTTACACCATTGTTTAGAGGAGTTGAGGTAGTGAGGGGCTACTATTATTATCAGTTCCTAAGGGCATAATTTTTATTTTGAAATTACTAAAAAGTATGAACTGTACTATAACTCTCATTTTATTCATTTTCTTCTTGGATAGGTAAATCCATGGTTTTTAACACCATAGTTGTGTTGGTATCCTACCAATATTGGATGATTCAAGTTGGTTTATCACTGCCTCATACTCTTCCATTTTCATTTGGAAAATGTCAAAATTACTATAGAATTTGATGCAATCAAGCTCACTATGTTAGGTTATGTTATGTACATGGCACCAATTAAGAAGAGATATTTTGAAAATGTTAATTTCATGAAGATTATTAGGAAAAGGTTATGGCTAATCATGGGGATGATTATAATTTATTTTTTGTCTCTACTAAGTGAACTTATTATTTAAAATATAAACACCAAAGTTACCCATTTTCCTTTATAAACTAACATTGCTTAATATATGCACCATGTGTTGGATGGCATAAAACTCATTTTTATAGACTCTTAGGATATGGTTTTGGTATTTTTAGTAATTGTTGATAGCTCTTGGTTTTGTAATTGGGGAACCATTTCATTGTTCACTAGGCTAGGAAAAATTGTGTTTATTTGTACTAACATACCTTATTGGGAACACATTTATTATTAGAAACAATTGAGGTATAAGAACATTTTAATTGTATTAGGAATAAATATCAATGATGGCATGTTGGGTAATGCATTAGGGATGGGATCCAATATTTGGCCTTGTATATTAAGTTTTATATCAACCTTGATAGCTATATTGTATGCCAAAAGTAAGGTCACTACCATAGGGTCTCATCTTAAGAACATAATAGTCCATGGGTCCAATGCATTTTTGTCCATCTCTAATGCTCGCTGAGTGTTAGGTTTATAAATATTGGTGACTTGGTTATACATCTTGTATAAATGGGAATTAAAATTCAAAATGTAGATATTGGGCTCTTGTTTAATGCATGGAAACTTATTAAATAGGATGTTTGGATCTATATCTTACCCAAATTAGGCTAGGAAAGTACTACTAAACTAGTATTAACTTGTAATGGAGTCCTTGATAATGTTTATAAACCAATCATATTCTACATCCATAAGCATGAAAGGGAATAGCATCCAATCCATGTATTCATGATCTACATTGAGAATTCTAAGAGTAGTTTTGTATGATGTTACATGCTCTTCTACAGTCCTTCCTACACTAAGAGTGAATATTGGAAAGTATCTCTCTAGGTTTATAGATAAGTCATGGACAACTCTAAGAACATTTATAGTAAACCCAAAAAACCAAGCCATAGGTAAATCCATGGGTATGTGTTGATTCTAGGCAGTCTGATAAGATGAGCCAATAGGGGTCACTAAAGTATTAGGTCTACTTTTAACAATTTGTGCTCTTTTATGGACCTAAAATGGTGAGATAATTAATCTCCCATGGATAGATTGGGACCTGATAATGCACACACTAAGCTCTAAATTAGTTCACAATGAAACAATCAATGAATTTTGAATACATACAACTATTATTAGACAATTATTAACAACTTTAAATGGTTTATAATTAATCTTTTTCCCAATCAAAGGCTAAAAATAATCTATAAGCCCTCCTTCTAGCTCTAGTTGTTGTTCCCTCTAAAATACTACTTTAAAAGTACTCATGATATTGAATGTTCAGAGAGAAAATTAGAGGATAATAAATAGAACATAATGTCCCCTCATTATTTTTAGGATTGATGTTGGTTCAATCCAAAGACTAAGAAATTTAACAAATTTTACTCAAAGAGCATGAACTATTACCACTTGATGACCAATGTCTATTTTATGACATCTATAATTCTTATTAGTTGATTGAACTTGATTCTTATTTTTATAGTTATTTTTTTAGACTTTACCACTTTATTAAGTAGGGTAGAGTGTTTAAATTTCCAAACAAACATAAAAAGAGAGGAATAGGGAGCAAAAAAGGAGATTTCTAGCCAAGATAATGTTAATGCTTGAGAATTGAAGCATGCCAAGTCATAGTTATACCATTATGTGTTAGGTTCAGTAATGCATAAAAATTTAGCTATTCAATGGGTAAGATTCTAAGGGACACCAATATGAATATTCTAATTAAAAGTCATTCACATAATGTAAATATGAAAAAATGACACATAAAGCTTTTTAAACACTTTATAACTAAAATCACATAAAGCATGGTTTGTTCACAAGAGAAATTAAGGAATTATATTAGTAAATGCATAATCTAACTGAAATATTTATCTCTATAAAATAATCATAAAATAAATCCTCTTGCAAAATCATGAACTCTAAACTATAAATAATGGACCACATTCAATGAGCAAAAGACATGGTTAAAATAAATGAAAGGATTCTATTAATATTTTTAAAAACTTTCATTACATGAAAATGTGAACCCCTATCTCATGACAAGAGTTATCATTATATAGGCCAACTTGTCCATGAATAAATAAATCAGTCATCATTCAAGTAGTTGGGAAAGATAATTAGTTTGAAAGTCATTCTACACTCAAATTCAATTAATTTACATCTAATCCCAAAGTTTTTATGGATAAATCCATGATAATTGTACCTATAGCTAATTTTTGATGGTTTTAAAGTCCCTATAATTCATTAAGATTATTTAGGTGTTGCACACAAATCCATATTGAATGCATTTAAATTAAGTTATGGGGCTACTCCTTATTTAAAACATCTTGGGAATGCCATTTAACCATGCCTTACATAAATAAAATCATTTAAAATAAAATTGGATTGACAAAAATGCTATATTTTATTTGAATTTAGGGCCATCCAGATCAATTCACCACTTTAATATCTTTGATTTTGTCATTTATGAGCTTTTGGTTGATGAGAAACTAACCAACTGCAACACATCCACACAATCATATTTGAAATATAGTCCTTTTTCATGTTTTGACAACTTTTGATGGGAAGAAAGGCCATCAAATTTAGTTTTGGGGATGCTTGATGACTTGGAAATATCTGCATGCCCCTTGGGTTCTATTTTTTCCACTCGATAATATTATTTTTATTCCTATAGTATTAGGTCTAGGCCATGTGGCCTTCATAGACTTTTGGTCACTGTCATTATGCCATTGTTTTCTTATATGCCTTGCTCAACTTAAACATATTTTTCATGCCTTATTTAATGTAATTTATCTAATTTTTCTCAAGCCTATCATTAACTATCAAGTCTAGTTCTTTTGTATTAAATGTGTCTTAAATTATATCTCTTTTATCTTTTTTTCCAAGATGCAACATGATTTTATAGCTCAATATTAATACATAGGTTATTTATAACCTTATAACAACTTTGATATTCAGATGGGCCATCAAATTTAATCTCTAGTATGAGAAAGTGATTTGGCATACCTTCTTATCCATGGGATCTATTTTGGTATTTCTTTACTTATTTAGTCTTTTGGCTATTATAATAGGCCATGCATCTAAATCCTAGCCTCTAGGATATCCTTTATTTTTCCTAAGATGTTTCCCCTATCCCCATAGTTATAGGCTTCTAAGATGGCACCATATGGTGCCATCTCAAGACTTTAATATGTAGGAGGATTTTTTGTGTCTGATAGCTCCCCTAGAATTTGGTCTCCTAGAATGGCACCACATTGCACCATCTCAAACCTTTAGGCTATGTATTTTATGTATCATTTTTTACTATCCTAGGTTTTAATATCCTAAGATGGTGTAATGTGGTGTCATTGGGCCTTCAGTCCTGAGATCTATTTCTTGGATCATTGACTACTTATCATCACTTGGGTTACCAGGATCATGCCACATAAAATGATATCAAGTCCTAAAGGTTTTATGCCTTAGAATATTTTTTAATTGACCTGACCTTCCAAATAAATGTGACTGAGATGTGTGGAATGATCTAGGAGCTGTGATAAAATTTAGACATAGCTACTTGAACTTTAAGCTCCAAAATTTGGGATGATATGATAGAGACATGTGGCAAAGATCAATGGCTTAAGGGAAGATTTAAATCCTACATGTCAAACACATGAATCAATTAAGTAATTGAAATAAAAATAATCATGTTGATTAGGAACAAGTGGGAATAGATTAAAAATTATTTTTGATTAAAGTAAAAAAGATCATTGAAATAGTCAAGTTTTTCAAACTAGTCAAAGACTTTAGACCATAAATACTCAGACATTGATCTATACCAATTTAAAGAAAAATATTGAATGCTTTAACAACATTCAAAACCAAAAATTGACCAAGTATTTATAATTATAAAGACTTGGTCACTTAAAACCTCATATATCATTTAAAGGCCCAAAGACATTGGGATAAGATAATTAACAATCCACTTAGGCTTGGAAATCAAGATATTTATAAGGGGCGACTTCAACATATTTATGATCAAGGTCTAAAGTCTATGAAACAAATTAGATTTAAATGTTCAACCTTTGACTTTAGAACTTAGGTAATTTATATGAAGGTTCATAATATTGAATATTTGACTAATCTACCAATAAAAAATTATAAACTCTTCTTTTCTATGAAATAAATTGGTTATGGATTCAAATTACTGAGGTAAATTTAGCCAAAAATTCATAATAAAATACAAGAGAGAGAGAGAGAGGTCCTTTGATTTCATAAAATGGAATTAAGGCATGTTGGTAAAGGAAAAAACAATAATCAATGGTGATAATATCTTCTTTCACCCTCAAAACATCACTTCATTGAGGGGAGAAGATGTTTTAACTGAATGTTAGAAATAGGAGATCAAAAATTGGTCTCACTTTATTTGATATAGATAAAAAATAGGAGGCATTGCAATCAACTATTATCTATAGCTCAAATATACAAAACAACAAAGATAAGTGTCTACACAAAGTAATACCCATGATGATAAAAAAATATGAAGTGAATTATAGCATGCCCTTAAGCCAAATTCAAAAGATATGTAAATAAAAGTGTTATGACATAACTATGATTATATAATTACCAATTCATATAATTTTTTTCCCTTAAATCCATCAATCTTTAGTAGTCAAATCTCTAGAATAGAAATGTTAAGATCCTAGATCCCATAGATTTTAATCCCTTAATAAATGAATACCATTTTTTTAAATACTTTATATCAAAACATTTCTCCTAAATTTTAAATAATTCAACAACAAGATACATGGGTCAAGTATAGTTTAACGATGCTTGTTTAGTTTTTGTGAATTTCATTTAACTTTCAAGAATATATGAAAATAAATGTGACATAACATAATTATGATTATATCCTTCCTAATGTAATAAAATCACATAAAAAATGCTAATGGTTGAAGTTATTATCTTAATTTTATCCCTCAACATTTATAATAATCTCACATAATGTGAGGAACCCAATTTCCATGAATTTGACCCTAATAAAATAACCTCTTTAATCCCTTAATAATTGACCATTTTTTACATTTAGTTAATAAAATGTCTCATAAATATTCATCATTATATGCACTATAATTTCCTTTACTTCAACCTCCATTTATTTTTAATGCTAAATTTGTCATGTTTTTCATACATTACAAATATTATTGCAGGTTAACTTTTTTATCTATATAAAAATTTATATATTTTTTAAAAATCCATAAACATGAAAGCCATTTCAATAGGATTTTCCACACTAGCTTATCTGGGTCCATCCATATTCACCACCCGTTCTATAGCTTTTTTTAGGTGGGTTCCTTTAAAATTTCCCTATTTTCTAACTCATTATTTGTCTCAATGCTTTCAATAAGAAATGTATATTTATTGATGTTATTCAAAGTTTTTAGTTTATTTTAATTTAATAAAATGAAAATTTCACAATAAATTATTATCTTTTATATCAATCATTAGTATGCAAAAAAAAATTAAAATACAATAAAATATTATAAAAATTAATCCTGAGAGCCGCACATTGTCATTCTCATATATACAAACATTGAATTATTTCACTAGGGAAAATAAATAGGTAAGATAATAAAAAATTCAAATTAGAGTAACATCTAAAAAAAAATTATATTTGTTTCTTAGTTTTCATAGAACCCTATACATGACCTTTATCACAACAAAAAAAATGTGACTCATAAAATTAAAATTTGATATTATTTATTTAAATAAACCACATAGATAAGTCAATTTATTGACATCTTTGGATGAAATGGGATCTTAAACCTAGCATAAAATTTTATTATTTGGTTAACTTAAAGGGTAAATATTTAAATTAGTTTACCTTCTAGACCAAGTACAAAAATGCAATGAAGTTACCTTCCCAAAATTGGGATCAACCTTCCCTATTTTCTCCTAAAATCCTTGAAAAGCATAGTCCTCCTTCACCAATTAAATGATGCTAACCTGATCTTACACCAAGGCCTCATCCTTCTACTGGTGAAACATGACTAAACCCTACTTGGTAAAAATGTCCCCCTATAAGGATCATCCTCTAAGGAGGACTCCCTAGAGGAGGATCCTTCTCCAAGATCCTTCCCTACCCCATAACACTCCCCACATAATATTTTGTCCAAATCCCCTCCTGATGACCTTACCATCAAAATATTATTCATCTCTAAACCCAAACCCATTAATTTTGGTACTCCTTATACCTCTAATTAGAATGGCAAGGTAATAATAATAATAGAGCATGAGAAAAATAATGAAAAGCTGGAAAACTTCAATGTAAAGGTCCAAGAGGTATGTTTCAGTTTGGCTAAATTGATTTAGGATTGGAATGAGCTCCATCAGGTGGTGGAGATCATATTCCAAATGTTGGTGCAGTTTATCTAACCCCCTCCCCTTTCCTTGATCTTCAAATCCCCTAAAATTCCTAAATCCCCCTAGGGTCCCCTAGGGGGGTTCCCCCAAAACATCCCTTCCCCTAGGTAAAAGGTAGGAAGTGCCTAAGGATGATCTTCCTTTGTGAACAAGTTGAGGGTCCTAGGAATTGTACCAGAGCAAAGGCCTCAAAAGATAAATCCAAAATCTTGGCAAAGGATAATTCTTTTATGAAGGACACCTAGGAGGGTCGAGGGTCCCCCTAATTAACATGTTTTTTCTATGTCTATTCTCATTTTTTTGATGTTAGCATTTTTCTTTTCATCGTTTGGCCATTTGGGGCCTAGTTATAATTATTTATCTCACTTTTTGTGGTTTTGGGTCCCTATAAAACCTAGGTTTACCTTATCAAAGAAACAAAATTGGATTGGTCCATGTGAATACTAAGGATTTAGATCTTATTTATATAATAACTAGAATGATTATCTACCATATCAACAACCATACATTTCTTGATTTCTAAAAAACTCTTATTTTAGTAAAAAATAATATATAAAACTTTAGAAACACCAAAAAAAAGTGAAATAACCATAAAATATTCAAAGTGGTCAAGTCATTCACCTACATATCACTTTAAGATAATCAATAATTTTTATAACATTTTAGATAGAGCCATTATGATAAATGAAATTATAATTTTTTTTGGTAAAATGAGGGGATGATATTTGAGGCCTTCTCCCATGAATTATGGAATAAAATTGATAATAGGAATAGGGAGAAACAAATAAAAGAGAGAGGAAAATAAATATTAAAATAATGTCCATAATTAGGGTAACACAAAAAGTGAAAAAAAACCAATATACGGAGAAGAAGAGAAAAACCCCAACATAGGGAGAAGAATATAAGATCACATACTATATCCAAAGGAGTGAACAATAAAATACAATAGATGAAAAAAGGAGAATGACAATGACAACAAAATGCAGTAGGTTAGCTCACAAATGGAGGAGTTGAGATAAGATAGGTGTAATGAATAAATCCCTGCAACCATTTACTTCCCAAACTTATACATGGTTTTGACTTGTTACATTATTATAATGATTAAAGATACACCAACCAAAATTACAAAGACAACTTTGACACAATCACAGAGTAAGGAAAAAAAATATACTTTATAAAATGTAAATGAGATTCAAATAGAACACCCTACCAAATAATAGCCCAAAAATTAATTATAAGTTATACTTACAAAATAATTAATTTAGTGATAATAATATATGTTTATTCAAGTCAAATTTTCTCTTACTAATCTTGGAAGAGAAAAATATTTCAAATTACAAGTTGCAATTTCTACAAAATTATATTTTAACTATAAGATATATGAAAAAACTAATATAAATATATATAAAGTATATATTTTTTAACTAAATTTTTTTATATATATTATTAAATTAGAAATTAATAAATGTAAATAATTTAGATAATATTATTTTTATTGAAAACATATTAAAGTATTTATTTAGCCATTTACTAGTTATAAAGCTAAATTATTTGAGGACATGTCACTTATTTGTCTAGATTAGGCTCTTATTGTTGCAATTTTCTTGTGGTTTGAAGATTTTATTGTTCAAATATTTTTTTCATTACTTTTTCTATTCTAGTTGTTTGAAGTCCAAAATTGGATTAATGCTTCCACCAACAACTATAAAGTTGCACACATGCGCGCGTGCGCGCGCGCGCACACACACACACACACACACACACACACACACACACACACACACACACACACACACACACACACACACACACACACACACACACACACACACACACACACACACACACACACACACACACACACACACACACACACACACACACACACACACACACACACACACACACACACACACACACACACGCACACACACACACGCACACACACACACGCACACACACACACACACACACACACACACACACACACATTAAATTTATTATTTATATATGAGTTTCAAGAATTTTATATGAAATCCTTTGGGCTTGCACAACCTTATTTTCATTTCCCTGATTAAATCATGCAATCTTTCACCTACACTGAATTCTAATAATGGATTAAATAAAATAATTATATTTCAAAAGTGTTGGGAAATTAGGTTAGTTTGTTACATATTAGTTTACATAAATATTAGTTATATTATCTTAAGATTGTTTACATAGAATAAGGGGTGTTGAAATTATAGATAGG
The DNA here is from genome assembly GCA_037957365.1 of Torreya grandis. Classification (NCBI taxonomy): domain Eukaryota; kingdom Viridiplantae; phylum Streptophyta; class Pinopsida; order Cupressales; family Taxaceae; genus Torreya; species Torreya grandis. The sequence goes on from JARHVA010007875.1 coordinate 207,576, forward strand.
AATCATATATGATATATATATATATATATATATATATATATATATATATATATATATATATATATATATATATATATATATATCATGTTAATATTAAAAAAAATTGATATGGTTATATTTTCACATAAAAAATGGAAAATAAATATTTACTTTTTTCTCATTTTTCAAGTATAGTTTATCAAACTCTTAACATAAAAATCAGCTAGTCTAGGGGATTCATTGTGACAAAATAGTTACCTAGTAGCAATATCTTGCATCCTTTCCACAAAGAGATATAAAATACAAAACCCATATAAAAATATTTATCCTTATTCTCTTTTTATAAAATTACCTAAATCAATTAGAAATAAATATAATAATACCCTATGTTGTTTGCCCTAAGACCCTTGCCTCCAAAAACACTCATAGGATTGGGTGTTTTCAAATAGAATACTACAAACAATGGTGGACTTTGGTCCTCTATTTTAGTGTTGATGTGAGATTAGCCTAGGGCATGGTTCCATTTATTTGGATTCACTATGGATCTTGGATGTAATACTCTTCAAGAGATACAATGTCACCACCAAAGATTTAATACTGACTATTTTAGTTGTGAGTTACTTATTTAGTTTTGTTGATAATGTTAATGTATTTAACTTTACCATTTTATAATTTAAAGGGGAGGTAGTTAAATTTATAAAATAAACACAAATGGAGAGGGAAAACTAAGGTAGGAAAGAGTGTTTCTAGGTTATAATGAGATAAATACTTCAACAACTGAACCCAGTTCCTATGCCATAGTTATACCACTGTGTGCAGATTTTCACCAAAGGTTTTAACTCAAAACTAAACAATGAAGAGATTATATGGAAACCAAGAAGAATTATTCATTTATGAAACCCTCATTAATTATAAATATTTAAAAACCCATAACAAATAACACATAGACTTCCAAAACACCTTGTAGGCTAACACACATTATAAATATTATGAGGAAAATAATAAATTTTCACAAAGAGGTTATAGTAAAAAATCACATTATAACCATTGAATCCATTAAGTTATAGAGCATTAGTTCAATTCTATTAACACTAACATTCATTCAAAATTAGATAATATAGATTATTTGACACAGAGCATGCATTTTGTAGAAAGCTAAAAATTGCATTCATTAGAAAACAAGTGTTATTACAATAATATCAATCATGCCCAAATTTTAACAATCTAAAATGGTGAAGGAGAGAATGGGTGAAATCTTGGAATAATTATAACAACACTTTGGAGCTAATAATTTATGACATTAAAAACTTAATGTAGTTACATAGTTATGTATTAGGATGGGTCTCACCTCAAAGCAGCACAAGATTGCCATCCTAGGCCATGATGGCCACTCTTAGTTGTTACAACTACATAATTTTTAAAAGGTGAGAAAATACCCTTCACATATATTAAGTGACATATAATTAGTTCAATTATATTAACACTAACATTCATTCATAAATAGATAAGATAGATAATTTGACACACAGAGCATGCATTTTGTAAAAATCTAAAAATTGCATTCATTAGAAAACAAGTGTTGTTATAACAATATCAATCATGCCCAAATTTTCACAATCTAAAAGGGTTAATTAGAGAGTAGGTGAAATCTTGGATTAATTCTAGAATCACTTTGGAGAGAATAATTTTTTACCATAAAAACCTAATGTGGTTACATATTTATATATCAGGATGGGGCTCACCTCAAAGTAGCACAAGATTACCATCCTAGGCCATGATGTCCACTCTTGGTTTTTAGTAATGCATAATTTCAAAAAGGTGAGAAAATCCTCTTCACTCATTTAAAAATATCCACAAGGGACTGTATAGAGGATTACAAAGCAAGTTAGTCAAACATTAGTCCATAAATCATGAAAAATGCATAAAGAACTAACTAACTAAGCTTATCTATTCCTATGGGAATTATAAAGGATAAAAAGAAATAAATGAAATAAATCAAACATCATATTATCTTCCCAAATGGATTTACCATACCCATGTGGCTCAAAATCTATTCTCCCTTTATCAAGCATCCTTGTCTTTGTCAACAGAGGTGGAAATCTCCTCCAATGTCTCAAAAACACTCCATAAAACCTAGGCTCATGATTTTAAATCATTAAAATAGCCAATCAATAAAGATTTCAAATAAAATCAATGTTCTATTGAAATGGATTGTAGAGACAATTCTGCATAATAACTTTTCATAAATCAAGCTTAAAATTCATGTCCATGGCCTCTCTATTTATAGATTTTTGAGATTGGTTAGGATCAACCATGACCATCCATATCAAGATTGATATTTGTGGCCAAAGATAATCCTAATATTTAGATTTAAACTCATAAATATCCTCAAGATAAATAAGCATTATAGAGGCATGGGAGACATTAACTAGGCATGGGTGAACTATAATCCTAATATCTATGGCATTTATGGCCTAGGGATGTCTTCCCAAGAAAAGATGTCACTTGATGATGTAGTTAATAAGAATAAATTTTCAAAAAAAATATTCAACAACTCTCATGAAAAATCCACTTACTCTCTTGATTTGGATTAATTATCTTTAAACAAGGTTAATCAACATTTTGCAGTTATTTGAAAATTGGTGCATAATTAATCAAAATGGTCACAATGTCATATTACTAGGTCATAATTTGAATGGAGAAGAACTTGAAGGTTATGTTAGATGCATTAGAGCTGTATTACCATTTAAGATGTTTCCAACACCAAATAATAAAGGTACATGATGTATACCAATGAATTAGGAGAAAAGAGTGTTCTAGAGCACTAAATGACAAAATTATCATTTTGACTCAAAATGATCTGATCAAAGCTAGCTGGCCATAAAATGCATTGCCCTATTTAGGGATACTTTGACCTAAACTAGCACTTATAAGTGACAAGTTTAAACTATTTAAGGCATTTTATGTATTTTGACCTAAAATGTGCATTTGAGTGTAATTCAAGTATGATTGACAATTTCAACACAAATGGTGTTAGGAATTAGTTGTCTACATTTTAACCCTATTTGAGAAGGCATAACGAGAAATTTAGGTGAAGCAATATCTTTTAAAAAAATATTTGTCAAGAAGAGATTAGAATAGACCCATGATTTCCCCTTAAGAGGACATACTAGGATAAAAGAGAAGGATGGACTCTCAAAAAGAGAGAGAAAGTGAGAGATTAACCCATGGAATAGATCACATCCAAATGAGCTAATGATTGCACACGTGATTACCATCAATGATAAAAATATAATTAGGAGTATAATAGGCCCTAGAGATGGGGGTAATGGGAAAGATACAATCCATAAATGTAAGGGACACACTTTAAATGTACCCAATTTGAAAGTACAAGTTGCATGCTTATGACATTGATCAATCTTGAGACAAGTTACACACTAAAATATTTCCATCATGGGCATTAGTGTGGATAGATTGGAATTAGAGGAAAAGAGAGAACATTCTACTTCAAGAAGGGAAGCACCACTATAATGGGGTCTCTAAAGAGAATATAATAATAAGTACTCTAGTAGAGTAGATTTGATTGTGATAAAATAGTTTTACCCCAATAGGGAAAATCTTGATCATTTATAAAGAATAAATAATGATTTTTCCCCTGTAGATCTAATTTGATTCTGATGTGTTTTAGATGTTGGGCCCCAGCCTAGGCAATTGGCAAGCAAAATAGCTCCAAGATATAACCTAAAATATAGGTTAAATCAAGTGGGCACAAACGTACATGTGATGGTGTAATGGCTTAGAAAACCATATACAACCAATCATATGAGAATGCACAAAGTGATGAGAGAGATAAAAAGAAGAATGGAGATAGCTGAGCTGACCTCAATAGAAATTTAACACTACCTACATAGTTCCATGGAATCATGTTCCAAAATGAACTTTAGGCCAATGTAGTTCACCTAATTTTGGGAGAGAATGGAATGAGGAATGATGAAAAATGACCAATAATTGATTAGAATTATAATGTATGTAAAGAGATGCACTTTTAAGCATAGACAAAGAAGCCTAAAATGCATGTTACCTAGAAGCCTAATTCCATATCATGAGCCTAGGTTTTACAAAGTGTTCTTGAGAATCATTCATTGAAGCTGATGTTAACGTTAAGACTTTGAGACCTGAGCACAAAGTGCTTTCTATAGCAAAATAAATTAGGCATTATAAGTATGAATAACTTAAAATGACATAAGATTCCAATTGCATTGAGATAGATCAAATGTAAATATCTATAACTAAGGATAATGATACAATAATGAATAAAACTAGAGTTAATATGATTTACATTTAAACAAAAAATCAAAGACAAAGAAAAAGATAAACATAAATGAACCTAGCTTGAAATCAAGATATGATCTGAAGTAAGAACAAAAATGTTTAAAAACAAAAGGCAAGAATGTCTTAACGACACGAGGCCAAGATATGAATAATCAAGATCCATGTGGACCATCAAGGCATTCTTTAACATAAAAGAGAGAATAAAAATTAAATATAAAAATAAGACACTAAATAAAATCAAATAAAAAAAATGGTCCAAGAATAATGTAATACTATAGGATCAAGATATAAACAATCAAGATCCATGTGAATTATCAAGATGTTCTGAAACACAAAAGAGATAAGCAAAATCAAATAGAAAAACACAAGAGAAAGATGAGATAAGAAGTAATAAAAAGAGAAAAAGGAGAATAAATAAAAGGAGAGATGCAAAAGCACAAAAAAACACCAAGAGAACTCAAATAAACACACACAAACAAAAACCAAATCAGTGGGGTATAAAGACAATTGTTCATGTATGTGTAGTGGAGGCATTATGTTCTACCACATCATAACAAAGAATAATGATATGATAATTATTCCCTAATTAAAGAGGAAAATGATAGAAGAAATGGGGGAAGAGAATAAAAAGAAGGCATTGGTTGAGTTCACTCTAGATGTATAAGACAAGTGGACACTGCCTACATAGTTCCATGGATGCATGTTACAACATGAACTTTAGGCCAAATGTAGTTCTCCCAAGAAATGGGATAGAAGATAAATGATGATCAGAACAACATGATTAATTTTATATAAGAAATAGAAGATATAACAAACAAATGAGAATGGTCTAGCAAACAAGAAGCTGATGAGATGAAAAAGAATGACCTTACAAAATAGAAAGTGCATGGGAAAAGATGAAATGAATTGGTGTTTTTATGCTTGCAAAATGGCAAGAGCATGGGACAAGATGAAATGAACTAGTGTTTTTATGCTTACAAAATGGTAAGAGTGTAGCATGGTGGAATAGGAATGTCCAAATGTATAGAAGTGTGAGATAATGTTTTTGTTCTTTTGTGGATCATGTTCTAATGTTTTTGGTATTTTCAAACTAATTCTAATGTTTTTGGTGTTTTTGGGATAAAATATGCACAAGGTGAGACCATCTAGTCTAGGATATGCATGTCCTAAGAGTAGAGGTTCCAATAAGATAGCTAAGTTGACTGCAATGAGCCATGCTCGCAAATCAGTGAAAATAAGGAAAGGGGGACTGAGGTGACCTCAACATGAATTGAACATGACCCACATAGTCCTGAAATGATCTCAAGTCATAGTAATTTTGTCCACATAAAAGGTGAAGAAAAACCAACTAGGTCCCAACAAGTTCTCAAATCCAACAAATGTCTAATCAAATGAAAATAGTAATGGCAAGGTAATACGACAATACATGATAAACAAGTGTTACCCCTAGTTTACCCATTGGTGTTTATAACTAAGATGCAATGGTATAAGCCAATGATACTAATTTTCCCATAGGTGGTTATAATTAATAGCAAGACTAGTGAAACATTGATTTACCCATAGGTGATTATAATTAGGCTCACATAAAAAAACTTGATAGGATGAAAGATATCTTACCAAATTAACTATCACACTAATTTCATAGACTGTCATTGTAAATATGAATTGGATTATTTGTTGAAACTTGATTGGAATCCCCCCACAAAAGGTTTAATAAGAACCAAATGAATCAAGATCAAAATAGGATTGGGTAGGATGACTAAAAATAGGCTTTGGTATAGATAGGAATATAATGATAGGATGATATAAAATGGTAAGAGGGTTCACCCCCAAGTGATGGTGTAAATGGTTGGGATCTATAATAATGGCAAATGGATATGTAATAATGGCAATGGCATGGTACATGTTTTTGGCTTAGGTGTGGTATGTAATTTTGTTGTTCCTATTGATGGGGAGATGCCCATCCTAATAAATAAATGATACAAATAGAATACTTGATCATGTTAATTGCTACCCCACACCTCATTTGAATAACTAATCTATAAAAAACTTGATGTAGATTTGGCTGTCAAGAGTGATTTTATGATCTTCATTGATCATTGATTCTAATTCCTTCAAATGTTGAGACAAGGTATATTTTTAGCCTTGATAAAGGAAAGTGCTACTAGTGATGGTAAATAATGGTAAGATAAATGAGATAAGTGGGTGAAAATGGAATATATAATAATGGGAAATAAATAGAGATCATGACTTTTAGTCACATGTAATTTGTTGATGTTGGATTTGACATAATATTGGTTATTATGGGACTAAAGACCTCTGAATATGCTCTTGATAGGACCATTAGATTATTATATTGCTTGATCTTGAGAGTGGTTACCATCTGATTATGTTGTAGATTGGAATCTATTTTGATTTGATCTTTGATATTATCTTCATTAAATAATGAATAAATTTTGTGCTTAGATATTGGTGCCTCAATAAGGTTTCCACTAATGAATTTGTTCTTATCATCTAATAGTACCTTTGATAAGGTTTTACAAAGAGATGTTAACATTTGACTTTGATTGTCTTCTAGCACCTTCAAAAAGATGTCACTAAAAGATGCTGAGTTTGATCTTTGCTTATCCCTTAGTGCCTACAAAAAGGTTTCACTGGGAGATTTTTCTTCTTCTTCTGAATGTGGTCTTGGTCCCCTTGATATTCTACAAATGATATGTCACCATGGATGTAGTTTAACAAAGTGTGATTCTATCAGTCTTAATCAACAGTTATGGTAGGTGGAATGTCAATATAATGGATATGTTGGGTGGTAATAATGGGATGGTGAAAGGTAGCATAATCCTCATAGAATATACTAGGATAACTTATGTTGATGTTAAATTAATCATCCTCAAAAATCATAGAAGGATGACAAATATATTCAAATTGATCTGCAAGGCAATTGTAACCAATGTTGTAACAACCAATACTATAATTTGTTTCTAACTCTGATTCTGAAGCAAGGGACTTTGAATCCAATGTCACAACTGATGTTGATTCTATTTTTGATGCTAAATCCAATGTAGATTTAAAAATGGAACCTGACTCTAATATTGATTCTTCATCTGATATGGTTGTTTTGATAATGTTCTATTGAATGCTAAATTTTTTACAAGTAATGTCCTATGACGGCATAATGGGCTCAATAAAAAACTGATTCATCTTAGAAAGGTTTAACATAGACTGACACATCTAAGTGAATCCACTTAAAAAGAGGGAACCACTCAAGGGACATCTTGACAAAATTGTGTCTATCAAAGTGAGACTCCTCAACAAGTGGGAAAAGATCAAGAAACAACTATACTGAGACTGGCTTGTCAAGGAGATGAGGCTCTTTAAATAAATATAACATATGAATAGGTAACTTTTCACAATTGCTCTTGTCACAAATGGGTGTTTCAAAAATAACATGTTGGTTTTGGTTCGTAATTAGTTGCAAAAGATCAATTTTAAAAACAATTTGATCCTCATAAGATGGCTTTTGAAGAGGTAATGGTTCTTGTTTAGGCTCGAAGATCAACAAAAAAATTATAAAGTGGGGAATATTTGATTTAGTAGGAACAATGGTTTTTGATTCAATAATGGACTCTCTAAAGATTAGACTATTGAATAAGGGATAAAAAACAATTGAATCATCAAATGGAGGTTATTCAACAATAGGTTCATCAAAAACTAGTGATGAGCCAAGAATGGTAACAACTAGATGCTTCTTAGTTTGGTTACTTGTACAAACCAAAGGAAGAGGTCTTGTAATGGTGATGACTGGATGCTTCTTAGTTTGGTTTTTCATGAAAACCAAAGGAGGAGATCCTAAAATAGTGATCTTGGTACGTTACGGAGTTTGAATACTTACACAAGCTAAATCATCTGAGTCTTCTTGATAAACTCAATCATTCCAATCATGAGTTGGACCATAAGTTGGATCTTGACTATGTTCCCATGACTGATTTTTGTGAGGTGGATAGAAATTTATCTCACAAACCATACTGTCACCATATGGGTCTTGACTAAACTCATAAAAGTCATTTTATGCAGCCATTCTATCATAATTTGGATTATCCATGACTGTACCATAAGTGTAGCTAGACATATCTACATTTAATGAAAAAAGCTCTAAAAATAGAAAGACTTAAAGTTTTAAAAACTCTAAAAAATGATTTTTAAAAGACAAAAGGTTCAACCTTGGTTGAAAGGGTGAAGCTTCATCTCAAAAGTAGTTTGTGCTAAGATTTTGCATAAAACAACCTAACATCAAATGTCTAACATCAAAGGTTTTTGAATAAAGTTTGTGTTTTCCCTAACAAAGTCACAAAAAATGATGAGGATAGGCACTCGAACAAACAAACAATCAATAGTGTTCAAAATTGGGTAATAATTTAACTAAAGATATGCAACCCAAAAGAAAAATATCTGTGTATGAACCCCATGAATTGAGGCCTAAACAGAAATCAATCAATGTTTGGATCCAAAATTGACAAGGTTAATTAAAAATGTAATATTGAAGAATAGGATTAGACCAAACAAGCTAGACAAAGTAGACAACATAATTATGCATAAACAAGGTCCAAATGGTATACATAACATGGTTTGAAACAAATGGTTTTTGATAAAATAGTAAACAAGTTTTTGAAATAAATTGAGCAGCCTAATGGCATAAGCATGCTCAAATGATGTGGTCAATTGTTATGTTTCAAAGATTCAAAGGCAAAAAATATTTGACATGATTTGGGAAGCATAATGCTACCCTTCTTAACTCAAATACATGATTTTGACATGGCTTATGAATATACAAACAAGGTTTAGCCTCAAAGCATACCAAGAAAATAATGACCAAAATACACTAAGTATAATCATCCAAATCCTAGCAAGGGTATGGAAAAATAGAGTTGACTAAAACTATCAAGCTTTTAATTTTTTTTAAGAGAATCAATTACATAATGACTTTCATGTCAAATGATGTAAAATACAAGCACAAAAATTAGGTGACCATGGCATTGGCTAGTTGTAAAAAGGTCTAGTTCTTTTTACAACCATTACATCCTATTGTTCACTCAGTGTATTGTGATGTCCAAATGTAGATACATCCCATGTGAAACTCCAATTAGGAGCCAAATGAAGTCAATGCTAGGAGATGAAACCCTAAGTCAAATCTTCCCTAAAAAACTCATGGGAGGTAATGATGTCCCACTCGCAAGCCAAGTTTACGTTAAAATTTAAAAAAAAACATAAAAGTAGAAAGACTTTTGGGTCATTTTCAAGGTCACCCAAACTTAACAAGTTTTTGGGGAGAGATTTAGATGACATTCTTTCTAATATTTTCAATAGGAATGGCACTTTTGATTTTAAGGGTTCCCTAAAGGGGATAAATGGAAGAGCATACACATGGCACCCCTCTTTTTTCCAAACAAAGTTTAATCTAAATAACTAAGTAAATACAGAAAGATTTAAAAAGGTGAGTTCATTTTTAAGCCCAAAGTGAAAGTGAGGTGGTGCTCATTTGACCCCTTGGTCTTAGTTTTAACTTTGAAAACATTCACCATAAACATCTAAATTCTTTTGTTAAATACCAAAACAAGATTCTTCATTGATTTTCAAGCATGGAAAAGGTAATCTAAAACATGTTTTTAGCAAATGTCAAGCTTGTTCCTATAACAAAAATGTTAGCATGCCCTTTAGCCTTGAAGCTCTTTTAGGTTTGAAAAAATGAACTTTAAAAAAAGAGCTCTTAGGTTTGTGTTTTAAGAAAAACACAGTGACCGACTTCAGTTTCAATAACCAATGATAGTTACCTTTTCTAACTGATGTCAATTATCTAACTGACATTAGTTATACTAATATGATTGATAACAGGTATCCAACCTATGTTAGTTTTATTGACTGGCATTAGTTAAGCTATACAACTGATGTCAGTTTTACTAGCTGATGTCAGTTACTGTGTAAATATATGGCAAACAAAAATGGCAAAATAAAGTTAGAAAATCAATATGCAAGAGTTTTAAGGGTCCAAATGGATATTTTAAAGTTGTAAAATGATCTTATTCATGTGTGGGATGGGTCTAGTCCCACTGGGCATGCCAAGATGTAGAGAGGATTATAAAGCAAGTTGGTCAAACATTAGTCCATAAATCATGAAAAATGCATAAAGAACTAACTAATTAAGCCTATCTATTCCTATGAGAATTAAAAAGGATAAAAAGAAACAAATGAAAGAAAGCAAATATCATATTACCTTCCCAAATGGATTCACCATACCCATGTTGCTCAAAATCATGTTCTCCCTTGATCAAACATGTTTATCTTTGTCAACAAAGGTGGTAATCTCCTCCAATGTCTCAATAACACTCCATAAAACCTAGGCTCATGATTCTAAATCATTAAACTAGCTTATCAATGAATCTTGTAAACAAAATCAATGGTCTATTTCAAAGGATTGTACAGACAATTTTGCATAATAACTTTACATAAATCAAGCTTAAAATTCATGTCTATGGCCTCTCTATTTATAGATTTTTGAGAATGGTCAGGATCAACCATGACCGTGCATCTCAAGATTGAGATGTGTGGCTATGGATAATCCTAATATTTGGAATTAAACTCATAAATATGCTTAAGATAAATAAACATTAAAAAGGCATGAGAGGCATTAACTAGGCATGGGTGACCCATAATCCTGATATTTGTGGCATTTATGGCCTAGGGATGTCTTCCCAAGAAATGATGTCACTAGATGATGCAGTTAATAGGAATCCATTTTCAAAAATAAATATTCAACAACTCTCATGGAAAATCCACTTAAGATCTTGATTTAGATTAATTATCCTTAAACAAGGTTAATCAACATTTTTCAATTATTTGAAAATTGGTGTATAATAATCAAAATGGTTAGAAAGTCATTTACTGGGTTGTGATTTGACTGGAGAGGAATTGGAAGGCAATGTTAGATGTGTTTGAGCTATATTCCCATTTAGGATGTTTCCAACATCAAATAATAAAGGTACATAATATGTACCAATAAATTAGGAAAAAAGAGTGATCTAAAGCACTAAATAGTAAAATTGTCATGTTAAATCAAAACAATCTGATCAAAGTTAGTTGGTGCATAAAATTCATTGCCCTATTTAGGGATAATTTGACCTAAACTGGCACTTGTAAGTGACAAGTTCAAACCATTTAGGGTGTTTTATGGATTTTGACCTATAATGTACATTTGAGTGTAATTTGAGTAAGATTGACAATTTCAACACAAATAGTGTTAGGAATTAGATGTATATAGGGACCACTTAACCAATATGTGGAGGAGGTATAAATGTGTTATCTACCAACTATTTCAACTTTAATTCCTTTGCCTCTAGTGTTTCTCCCACAAGGTTAAAATCTTGGCCTAACTTGGTGAGGTTCATCAAAGGCTCTCTAAAGATAGTCTCTAGCTGGGCTAAGATCCTTTGGTAAACCTAGAGGGGAGCCCCCATAGCCACCTTGAATTTAGACACCTAGATGATTATTTTTGTTGACTATGTTTAGATCTTGAGTACATCATAATCTCCATATTTATTTGCCTTAGCCACCTTCCTCCTCATAAACTGGTTGAAGTGACCTAGGTGGACACCAAATTCACCCCTATCTAATAAAAAGCCATCTAGATAAAATAACATAGAGATATTAACCTCATTTAATTAGGATAATATATTTTTCTTGCTATCTTCCAAGGGGTTTATCATAGTTTGGGCCAAACCTAGTTGTTCCTCCATTATAGACCTCATATTCTTGGTATATGTTTGGTATAAGCTCAAGTATGAAGTGAGAATCAACTTCAACTCTGGTAACATAACCTTGTGTAATATGACCACTAGCCTCCTATATTTTCTCCCAACTAAAGCAATTCTCTCTAAATAGGCCTATATCCATTAGATGAGCACCCAACCTTATGACAAAGTATCCACCACATTTCATAAGGATACAAATAGTTGTATAAGGGCATCCCTAACATGTCTAATTAAATTAGTATGAAGTATTTATTCACTTATGTTTCCAAATATTGAACCTACTTCTACATGTCTTATAACAACTTTTCTAACATGTCATGGGTAGCCCAGATAATTGAGAAAGGATCCTTGGTCACCTTTTCCTCCCATGTAGGAGTCCTCACATTGGTTAGGGAGAACAAATCATGTTGGATCTACAATACCACATGTTTCCCTTCTTGCATGAATTTATATGTGAGGATCTTCTCTATACTCCCTATGGTGTTATCAAAATCCTACTGTATGTCTGGGTCACCTTGTATTGTCATCTTTAGGACCTATGACTTTGGGACCATTCCTAAAGCTTGAGGAGGTGTTGATGGGGTGGTGGATATGGTAGTGATAGGTAGAGGATGAGGAGGAGGGGGTATTAAGGAAGTGAAAGATATGAATGAATAAATTAATGGAGGAGGCATAGAGGTATACAAAGGCAAGACAAATAGGGAGTCATAAGGGAATATATATGATTGTCATTAACTTTGGGTCATGATAACCTAAGGGAAAATGAATTCTAGGGGAGGGGTATTTATTAGAAGGGAATAAATTGGTTGATTAAATACAAATCCCTGGGTGCCCAAGGTGATTGAAAAGGGAGGTTAGGGAGTAGTGATAGAATCCACTGTGATTAGTGTTAGAGGAGTAGTAAAATATTATAAAGGAGGTCAACTGAGAGCAGTAAGTACTTGGATTGAAATCTAAGTATGAGCTACCTTCTACTTTTTCCTTGGTATTTTACTTAGATCTACTCCATGTGCTATAATAGATGGAGCAAAGGTAAGAGGGGGTGGGATGGCTAATTAAGGAAGTTGTTAGGGCATATAAGGATTCATTGGGATGGCCTGAGTCATTTTATATATGCACATAGGTACACATACCACTAGAAATATTAAGGTAATTTGGCCAAAATGGGGAACTTGTAGTAATTTGAACATGAGGAATGACTAGTGGGGCACCATGGAAGTCCTAAGTTGGGGAATGGATGAGGTGGATGGAATCTAAGAAGTGAGGACACTATGCATAGACAAGGCCAAAGGCACTTGAGTGAATAATGGAGGGTAAAAAGGGGAAAGAGTAGAGGAACTATGTAAGCAAACTTTTGAGGGCACAAAAAGCTAGTTGGTGCCATGAGAGGCTACTAGAGAGTGGGTGGAGTGGTAAGAGGGAATTGTAATGGTGATTGTTATTGGTTATGTCCTAGAATCATCTTTAGGATACTAGTGATGACAATCCTTAAATCCTATGTGGCTTATGGTTAAATTTCTTAGGATTGAACCACCTATTACTGAATCAATTATGTCTAAATTACCTGTGGTTAAGCTCCCTGAATCACTGGAGGTGGAGGAGGTGGACCCATGGGATGATTAGGAGGATCTCAAGGGGGAAAATGCATTAGGATACCATTTATAATTCTTTGAGAAATATTGGGAGGATTCACTTTGATGTCCTTGCCTAATTGAGTGGATACAAAGGGAGAAACTATCAGCCTGAGATGAACCTTATTATCCTTATTCTTTTTATAAACTTCAATTCAAGATAGAAACTCTATGGCATCCACTTTATTAAGGTAAAACTCATCATCCTCTTTAGGCTACTAGCCATAACTAATGTTGAGGTAAGTCGAGTGTCTCTCTAAATAGGCCTTGATCATTCCCCATGGGTCCTAATCTTATGGCTCAACTCTCCCCAATTGAAAAGAGTCTCACCTGGATACCATCCTCTAGAGGGGAGGGAAGTCCTTGTACACATGGTGTTGAATATTAATTGGAAGAGGTAGGAAGGCCTTTTATGAGTGACTAATACATAAGTTAAAGATGCCTTCCAATAATTGGTATGCAATCTCCTACTCCACCAAATGATCTAGGACATAGTAGGGCAAGTAAAAGGGCTCTTTGAGAATGCATATAAATCATATTATAGTTTCCTATGTTATATTATGTATTTATCATGTTTTATATACTATTAGATAGGTATTTCATCTTTTTCCCAGTTTGTCTTATGTAAGGATTTATTCCACATTGCTTAGTTAGGCTAGAATCTAGTCTTGCCTTGCTTACTTATGAAAGGGATTCCTATTTTACTAGTATGTCTTATTTTTAATAATATATGATCTAACTTGTTCGTGTATATCATATATTTAGCTTATTTTGTGATATTTTTGTTGCTAACTCTTTAGATCTTGGATTATTAGAATGTTTTTACCATTCCTAACATGGTACCAAGCTTTGAGAGTTGAAACCATCCATTAGATTACAAGTTTTTTTTAGATAATTCTATTTGATTATACTTCCCCTTTCCATTCATAAGGAGATTGAAAATACTCAACATTTTATTCTACATCGAGGTAATTATTTTTATAGAAGCTTCTCACCTGTGGTGGAACTTTAGTGGTGTTTTTCTTTAGAAGAAGCAGCATAATCTTTCTCCATGGGTCATATGAAGAGTGGAAGAAGTAGTAGAAGTTTATTTTTTTATTTCACTAAACAACCTTCTCTGCCTCAATGCCACCATTTCTTGGTAAATCATGGAAATAGGTCTATGCTTTTGGAGAATTGAAGATCACAATGTTGGAAGTTTCTCCATCTACATGTTTTTTTCCTATGTCATCTATGTTGTGGAGAAGAGCATTGGGAGTTGTGAAAGACTTCACCTTGTTTCCTCAAGTATAAATTGGGATTTTAATCTTTGTGTTTTAAATTTTTAATGAAGCATTATAAGGTGGATAAAAAGAGTTGGATGGTCTGTGCTTTGATAGTTAAAAAATAGAATTTAAAATTTATAAAATGAAGTTGGAGTATTCCTTCTTTGGTGGAGATCAGGGAATATCAAGAACTATGTAGAGGTAGGAATTAGGAGGGAATTCAATGTGGTGATGTACATTCCACATTTCAAATATTCTTTGTTATAGGTTTGCATAGTAAGCATGGCCATTAGGAGGTTTATGTGGAGGAGCCAAAGGCATTGGAAGTTGAGTTGACTATGTTGTAATTTTTTCCCTGATGCATTGTTTTTTCTCCTAGAGATTTTTGTTTAGGAAGGAGAGTTGTATTTACCTACTATTATTATATTTCCAACTATGTTCAAGGTTTGAAGTACGGAGCTTGGAGGAAGGAGGAGTTGTCCACTTCTTTTCTTTTTTGCCTACATTGAAATTGGAATCTCCTTATGGACATCTGCATTGGATTCATTCTTACAGGTTTAGTAGAATTCAACTACCTTTATTAAATTCATTATCAGATTCTAATTCCATTTATTTTCAAAAATCATTTTTTTATTCCTTATTTGTGTTAAACAAGTTATATTTTTCCTCAAGAGAGAGTATAATTCACTTACACATGCATAGAGGTAATTAGGAGGATCATTTTTCAATTTGGTTAGTTTTTATAAGTTCATGGTTTGATTATGGATCCAATGAGTTGTTATAACCCTACATTCAATACCATTTTAGTCACTAAAATCTATTTTTAGTGTAAATTTTCATGTTTTTGACCCATTTACAAGAATTCATAAAGCCTATAATTTTTGAACTATAACTAGAAATTGAGTTCCATTTTTAAAAAAAGTATATGGTTTTTAATTATTTATCCATTGGTGTCATTATTTTTTTAAAAATCACTAGTTTTATAAAGTTTCAAATTAGGGGGGGTCCTTAATACAATATTTTGGGGGGGTTGTCTCAGTGTTGATTTGTATACCCTTTTATATTATGTATGCTCTTTGGTGATTCACTAGCATGGATTCTAATTATGGTATTGATAATTTTGAGCCTTTGAATATACACAATTACCATACATGGAGACCTAAAATGGAAGAAATCATAATATGCAAAGGATTATGATCCCTAATGAATGAAACTCAACCACAGTTCATAAGAGAGTTTGAAAATTTTTAGAACCAATGTAAATTTGAAGAGCGTATGGGTTCTATAGGGATTTATATGAGTGATAGTTTTTTTTTTCATTTGGATAAGTGTGATACTCCATTCAAAATGTGGGCTAAGCTAAAGGGTTTTGTAATATCCCCTTTTTCCAAATTTGACATATTCAAGAATACTAGTAGCATATTTTATTCCCATAGGCTATTTTAGGTGTTATATAGGAATTTTATTGTGGATCACTATTCACAAGGTACTATTCAAAAGTACTATTTATGGATCACTATTCATGATGATGTGGTAGGTGATGTGGCAAGTGGTGTAGCTGATAATACAACAAATGAGGTGACTTGTGGAGTGATGTCGCATGACCACATGATAATCTAAGGCATGTGAAGAGGTGGGGCATAGTACTCCACTTTGTGAATTTATTATTTGTATTTTATAATTCACATGATTAGTAAATATAAAAGAATCTTTGAAGGGAAAATGCTGATTTGAAAGAGTGGGGCATAATTTGCATTTGAAGACAAGTTTCTTATCCTATGTGAGTCACATGTGCTTGCTCACACATGTGTGAGAGATATGGGATGAATTTATGGTTGGCTCCATGATTTTATTAACTACCACTTGTTTAAAAGGTGATTAGATCCTTTCTTGGATCTTATTGACACATGGGGAGTAAAGATAAAAGTACTATTATTTATTTGTGCTCACATGTGTGAAGGTGGGGCACCATTTTTGGTGTCACATGGGAAGTGGGAGACCAAGACAAAAGAAGGATTGATAATGTGATCCACTTTTAACCATTCTCATAAGGAGGCAAGCATATCATGATTGCTAAATAGTGTACCCACTTAAGGAGGATGAATTTCTTGAATTGGGCATGAAGTTCTCTCTCTCTCTCTCTCTCTCTCTCTCTCTCTCTCTCTCTCTCTCTCTCTCTCTCTCTCTCTCTCTCTCTCTCTCTCTCTCTCTCTCTCTCTCTCTCTCTCTCTTCCTTCATTTTCTATAAATTAAGAGATTCTCCTTTGTAAAGATATGCTTGAATATATTTTGTAAACCCCTTTGTAAGGTTTGAACTTGTTATTCATTATTTAATCTTCCTTAGATGAAAACCCATTAGAGAATGAGATCATAGGATGAAAACCCCTTGGCTTAGTAAGAAAATCTCATTTAGAGATTTTGATTGTAATTCAATTAGAGTTTCTAGTCTTCGATGGTGAAATATTCATCCCTAGCTAGAGGATGTTGGTTTCATTCAAGAAACATACCTATGCTTCATTGGATAAATGCTACATTTAGTGTTTTTGTAAGTTGCTATCATGTTTTTATGTTATCTTTTAATGTAAGAGTTGTAAGAGTGTTCCAATCATTTGTTATAAGGAGTATGTTATAAGTTGTGTTATTTAATGTTATAAGAGTTGTTATGAGTAGTTTCTCTACTCAGTATTGTAATTTATTAATTAATATAAGATTTTATGTGAGTTTATTTTCATATTTGAGTCTATGAGCTTGTTTGAGCCTAAGTGTTGAGTTATTATATTTTGGATTATGTGTGAGAATAAGTGCAAGTTTGCTTTAGTTTAGTTTGGGTTTTCAACTTTATGTTTTTTCAATAAATATCGTTGTCCAAGATACTTTAGTGGTATTAGAGATTTTGTGTTTAGTTTGGATTGGTTATAATTTTGAGTATTTATAACACATATCCTTATCTAAGATATTTCAAGTTTATTTGGGAAAGAAGATCACATTAGAGCCATATAGCTTGAAGTGGAGATTAATTCACTCAATCTAGATGAATTTGCCTCTATTGTAGACTTCCTCACTAATTTTAAGCATTTGTTGACACAGTTGAAAGGGAGTGGACAAGATAATAAAGATGAAGAATGTGCATACTTGATTTTATCCAAGTTAAGTGGTTCATTCCAAATATTTGGTTCTAATTTTTTATATAGCATGGATGTATTAGGTTCCACATTCAAAATTATTGATTTAGAGTTATTTTGTGAGACTTACTACGGAGGAATCCAAATTGTCTCACCTTGAGTCTTCCACCTCTCAAAAAGAATTACTAGTATCACATCCTAAAAATAAAGGAAAAACATAGAGTAAGAAGATAAAACTCCTCCTCCATATAAAAATATACCTAAGCCCAACACCACTACATCTAAACCCAAATCATCTTCCAAATCCAGTAATAAGTCTAACCTATCATGCTCCTATTATGGGGGGACTAGTCATGAAGAAGCTACGTATTTTAAGAGAATGCAAGCCCTAGAGGATGATGTTAGGAAATGAAAAATTTCTCTCTCCACCCCTTATCCATCTCATGAGCATGATAAACTACTTAATGTTGTGGGAATATCATAGTAACTTAGTTTAGATAGTTGGTTTGTATATTCTGGTGCTTATCACCATATGACTTCTACTGAGGAGTCATTTATATCTCTTGGTTTGAGTTTTACTTCCAACATTGATTTTGGAGATTATTTATTTATTTTTATTAAGGTAAAGGGTGACATGTAGATATATGGTGGTTGAATTAATGATGCCTTATATTTTCTAGACATCACCACCAATCTACTTTCAATTTATTAGATTTGTCATTCTAGTCAGGGAAAGATAGTGACTTTCACACCATAGGGTACTAAAGTTTGAGCTTTGTTATATCCACACACACTTATTTCATATGGTGTTGTTGATATTAGTTATCAACTCTATTACTTTGAGGGTTTTGATGATACTCCTCCTCTAAGGATGTGTTTGGATTTTCATGCAGATTCTGAGAGTAGGTTTTGGCATGAGAGATTTTGACATCTCAATTACATATATTTGAAGGAGTTAAGAAATCACAATATGGTAGAAGGTCTTCCTAAAATTTTATGTCTTTATGGAGTTTTCCCTAGTTGTGCATTAGGGAAATAACACCAAGATCTATTTCCTAAGTTTATTTTCATGAGAGCTTCTTCACCACTTGAGCCTGTGATTAGTGATTTGATGGTCTTTTCTATTCCTTATTTCAATGGAGTTAAGTATGCACTAACTTTCATTAATAATTGCTTGAGGTGTAATTGGGTTTATTTTATCAAGTATAAGAGTGATGTATTTTATCACTTTAAATTATTTAAGGCTTTTGGCAAGAAATAATCTTTGAGTTGCATCAAGAAATTTCATATAAATAATTGGGGGGAGTACTTCAATTAAGAGTTCTCTGATTTTTTGGCAGCTTGTGGTATTATTCACCAACATTATATTACACATAATCCACAATATAATGTATTGAAAGAATAGAAGAAAGAAAGTTTTAAGGACATGGCTAACTACATGATGCATTCATGGGATTTAACTCTTATCTATTGGGTAGAGGCAATTAATTGTGAAAACTACATCCAAAACTACACATCACATAGAGAACTTGAGCATTTGACTCTAGAAGAGGTTTGGTTTAGAACCAAGACTGATGTCTCATTTTTTTAAGTCTTTGGGAGCCATTCTTGGGTGTTTATACTAAACAATAAAAGGAAATCATTGGATAAGAAGAGCAAACCTTTGATTTTTATAAGGTACTACAAAACATGAGAGTTTATCATCTTTTAAATCCTAATACTCATGATGTTGATTGATGAGGCCACCAATTTCTTATTTTATATCCTCATCCATGATTAATATATTTATTTTCCCATGTAAATCCCATAACTATTTTCCACTTATGCAAATGAATGAAGTTATGATTTTGTATGTACATTGATATATATATATATATATATATATATATATATATTATTGATGATTTTTCCTTGATTGAATTATATTGGTGTGACTTTATCTAACAAGAATTTTAGGGGTCATGAAAGGCTATAGAATCTTGTTAGGCCATAGCTACTACAGGCTACCTATAACAACTATAGGATTCACCTATTGGTTGTCTGATGTAGAGTGCATGTAGTAACTATGGGCTTCACCTATAGGTTACCTTTAGCCACTGCAGAGTGCCCATAGCAATTTTAGGCTTCACCTACAGGTTGCTCATATCCACTATAGATTTCTCATAGCAACAATAGGATTCACCTACAGGTTTCCCATAGCCATTATAGAGTGTTTGTAGCAATTGTAAGATTCACTTATAGGTTGCCCACAACCACTATGTAAAATAGGGGAATTGATTGATTAGATATTAAAGATACATCCATGTGTCATTAGGAACTAAATGGATGGTTGGAAAGAATCATAATTATTGTATAGATTCTCTACATGCAATAAAATATTAGATATGCTACCAAAGATGAGAAAGATAAGGATAATGAGAAGAGACAAAAAGAAATAAAATAACAAAATAGTATACCTTGTCTCTAACCTAGTTAAGCCTGAAATAATTAACTTTGGTTACTAACCACTAGTTTATAAGTATTTATATTTTTATTAGTTTAGTGTTTTTGGTTAAGAGTTAATAAACCACCTTCTATATTTAATGGAAAAACCTAGATCAGATTAGGAGTTAGTTAATTTGAATAGATAATAGCAGAATTATTGGAATCATAGCATTGCACTCTGAATATTGTAACTTCTTATAGAAATATTTAATTGCAATAGAATTAAGTAATGAAAAGATTGATTTTGTGATAAGTTTGTGAATTCTCTCGAAAAAAGATTGAAACTCAATTTTGAATGAGAAAGGGCCCCCTCGAAAGGAATTACAGTGAATATCCTAACCCTTTTTAGCTTTAAGTGTGTTGTGCAAGTTGATTTTAATTAGTTTGATTATATAAGTGTGATGCATGTGTGATTAATAAGTGTGAAGTAATTCTATCATAGTCGTTTCATAGTATATCTATCTAGTGAATTCAACATAAATTTATTGTACTGTAACTAGAAAAGTAAGATGATTTCTAAATCAATAATGCATATATAGTGATGACATCTTTGAAAAGTGTACACACCCTGGGTTGATAATTAATGTTAATCAAAATCAAAAATATGATAATCACTGGGTAATTAGTATACACAATATTTTGGCACCATTATCGAGGAAGGTGTCAATTATTGTTTTTAAAATCAATCATTTTTTTTGAAATGGTTAATGCACTATTCTATCTAGCTAGGCAAGTCAAGTGAGGACACTACGATGTCTTATGCTAGATGTCTAAGTTCTTAGACATATAGTTCTAGTTGGGCAAGTCAAGTGAGGGAACTACAGTGTCTTATGCTAGATGTCTAAGT
The DNA here is from genome assembly GCA_037957365.1 of Torreya grandis. Classification (NCBI taxonomy): domain Eukaryota; kingdom Viridiplantae; phylum Streptophyta; class Pinopsida; order Cupressales; family Taxaceae; genus Torreya; species Torreya grandis. Next base: position 229,041 of record JARHVA010007875.1, read on the forward strand.
TTTTGGAAGTAAATAGTTCATAAGTTACTTAGTTTGTGTTTCTAGAATTTATTTCCTATAAAAGTGATTTATTTTTTGTAGTGTGCTTTTAATTTTCCTTCTTTCATTTCTTGTTTTCTAAGATAATTTTCTTGCTTTCTAGAATAATTTTCCCACTTTTAGTAGATAATTTTTATTACTTTCTAGAAGTAGAATTTCAATTTTTATTGTTTTGATTTTTGCACTCCTTTATTTTTGCATTATTTTTAATTAGTCTAAAACAAACCCCTAAAATACATGAAAAAAATAACCTTGTGTAAGAAGGGATAAGATAGCTGAAGGAGTGGTATAATGTTTATACAGAGAGAAAGAGACTCTCAAAGGAGATTCCTACCAAACAAGCCACAAGTTATTGCTAGGAAAGAACCACAAATACCTATATCAACTAAAAATCCTATTGAATAATATACCGTAAGTTGGAAGGATCTTGAAGAAAAAATACTAAAAACCAAAGTAGGTAGCTTGTAGAAGAAGCATTATTGGCTCTAAGAAAGGAAACAAAATTAGAGAAAGCATTAGCTGAGCTAGTAAGAAGGAATGAAGGAGAGGAACTACACAAACTAGATACTCTAGAGAGTAACATATTTACAACATTTTGAAAGGTCTTTTTGATCAAATCAAAGGAAGCTTAGGAGAATATTCAAACCCTTTATCTAGTAAAAATATTGAGTATCGATAGATAAATTTTTATTATCATGCTGACCAAAGAACTGATATATAATTTGAGGATGAGATCCTGAGTACCTTTGGTATCCATATCACAAGAAAATCCATCATGAGCAGAGAAGGAGACTTTGTGAATGATAATGAGACTCTAGACATAGTTACTTTGAATTTTTTATTCTAGATGAAACAAGCATAACACAAATTAAAAACATTTTACCCTTAGCCTTGCCCAGTTTTAGAGGTACATTATTAGAATAACTGAACACATTTTTTTTTGAATTTCATATCCTCTTTAGAATCTATGACTATAGACAGGATGTACAGAAATTAAAACTTTTTTCTAGCTACTCTTAAAGACTTAGCACTTCACTGGTTCATGAGACTAGGTAGTAATTCAGTCTGCACTTGGGAGGATATGAAAAATAAATTTTGATCCAAGTATCAAGAATATAGAAGAGGAATAATTTATATAATAAATGACATATTTAGGATGACTCAAGAAGGGGATGAATCCTTGGAAGACTATGTTAAACGGTTCATGTTCAGTGTATAAAAATTCAAGCAAAGTGCACTTGGAGAAGAACCTTTAAAACTCATTTTTTTGAAAGGAGTCAGAGAATATTGTCTATAATCCCTAGACCTAATGAGTGGAGGGGATATTTCCCTCCTAATATTCTTAGATATCAAATAACTAAGCAAGAATTATTCTAGATCTACCATAAATAAAGTCAATGATAGTAAGCTCTCATTGGCAGTTGTAAATGACTTGTCAAAAACTAAAGCTAGTAACCTATTACAAGACATGAAATAGCATATAATTATTCATTTGTAAACCCAACTAGACAACCTATAATAAGGATAAAATCAAGTAGATTTAGATCAAGCCTTGACCATTTCTTTGTCTAGACTATAAGAAGAAATAGACAGATTATAGATGTCATGAAGTTTAGGCTAAAGGAGCTCACATCACAACTAAATAATCATAAACAATAGAGATACATGATATAAAAGGAGATGGTGACCAAGTTTTCTATGTTTCAAAAATAATATCATGGGTTTAGTGACTATCTTATCAAGGTATGTGACAAAATCCACATTTTGAAAATTCTACCTCCTTTAATTCACAATTTATAAATATTACTCCCAATTAGACTAGTCCTTAGATGAAAATTCTGCCTCTTAATTATAGTTGGTAAACACCTCAAGTAAGCTACCCCACCACCTATTATAATCCTCCATAAAATCTATCCCCATCTTAGATACAAGCTTGATAACCACCCCAAGTCCCACCCTTCACAAACTAGTAGCAATAGCCCTGGAGACCTAATCAGCCATGGGGAAACTCTCTAAGAGGATTCCCTTCACAAAAAAAAAATAACCTTATAATCTTATTCCTAATACACAATATACACCTAAGATTAACTAACTACCTACCCAACCTATACAAGATCCTATAAATAAGTTGGTATAACCCACATTCAATATTGAGCATATTTAGTACCTAGCATACATGATGAATATTAATAAGGTTCACCTCTATTTAGGGAAATTTATACCACCCAAAGAACCACCCATAATAAGGGAATCAAATCATAAAACCCTAGAAGAACATGATAATCCACCTCCATCACCTCAAGAACTCTCTAAATTAGCAAATAAAGCTATTGATGAAACAACACCACCATTTCCAAAATGTCTCAGCCTTCAACACCATATAATTAAAATTGAGTTTGATTTCATGAGATAGATCAAGAATATGTGAGTCAAAATCTCTCTATTCTAGGCCATCAAGGATGTACCCATATATTCCAAAGTTGTTAGAGACCTTTATCTATAAAAACCTAGAAGGAAGAAAAAATATCCTAATATTATGTATGTGATTGGCCAGCTAGCAGACATCATGCTGGGGAACACCCTACAAAAGAAATATTTAGAGCTAGGATTCCCAGTAGTAACAATATGGATGCATGACCAATAGTTATCCAACACATTGATAGACCTAGGGGCTACAATAAATGTAATGATAACCAAAACTATGCACAAACTATAGGTAAATAATATTCATCCCACATATATAATGTTGCAAATGGATGATAGGTCTACAATCAGACTAGAAAGAATCATTAAAGACCTTATAATTAGTATATATTATTTGGAGTATCTTATAGATTTCATTTGCTACAACCTAAGTTTAATTTGGATGGATATCCTCTTATCTTAGGATGACATTAGCTTTCCACAACTGATACCTTTATTAGCTATACATTGGGTAACATGATGATCTCCAATGGAAACCATAATAAGAATTTGGTCTTTTATCCCCCAGCACAATGAGTTTTTACACCTGAGCATTCATTATGGGCTGAAGAAGATGAGGTAGAGCAAACTCCTTTGATTCCTATATTAACCATAGACCATGTATGCACATTGACTGATCAAGAGGAAGATACCATTTTTTATAATATTATTTAGCATAATTATCATACTCCTCCTATAGATCTCAACCACTTATAATGTTTTGAGTGCCCATTTTCTAGTCTCTAAGAATTAGATAATTTTGTTGCATTTATACAAGAAATATTCCACCAACAGCTACCTCATAGCTATAGCCAAACCAGATCCATTAACAATATAGAATCGATGAAATAACTCTCACAAAAAATTGAAATCTCTCCATGAAAAATATTGCTTATTAATAACAAGTTGGAGTTAAATGAGGAAAAGTGCCTAGTCAGCATGTTGCATTCAAACCAATGTGTTTTTGCATGGGATTATGAGGATATGCAAGGAATCAACCTAGAAACATGCACACATCATATCTATATTAAAGAAGAGTGCCAACTAATTAGATAGCCACAATGTAGGATGAATCTAGCTCTTTGAGAAATAGTCAAAGTGGAATTACAAAAACTCTTGACTATTAGATTATATATTCCATCTCAGACAGTGAATGGGTTTCATCATTGGTAATTGTACTAAATAAAAATGGATAATGGCATGTATGTATAGATTACAGGGAACTCAACACAACAACCATAAATGATCACTTTCCTCTACCCTTCATTGATCAAGTGTTGGACACACTAGTAGGGAATAAATATTTTAAATTTTTTGATAGCTTTAGTGGTTACAACCAGATTAAAATTGCTCTTGAGGATCAAGAAAAAACCACCTTTACTTGTCCCTGGGGTACTTATGCTTATGTTGTATTATCTTATGGGTTGTGTAACACTTCTACAACATTCCAGAGGGCTATCTTGAGTATCTTTGTATAGAATGTGTAGAAATCTATATGGATGACTTCACTATCTATGGGGAAACATTTGATGAGTGTCTCAAAAAACTAGAAAAAGTGCTACAACACTGTCAGGAGCACCATCTGTCTCTCAACCATAATAAATGCTACATTATTATGATATAAGGTATTGTCTTAGGCCACCATGTATCTGCTAAAGGCATTAATGTTGACCCTACAAAAATTAGCATCATCAAAAACCTAATTGTTCCTAAAAAACATAAATATGTTAGGATTTTTTTAGGATATGCTAGTTACTGCAAGAGATTCATCAATAATTTTAGCAAAGAAACAACATCATTTTTCACCCTTATGACTAAAGATGTTGAATTTATTTAGATTCTTACTTGTGATACAACCTTCAAATAATTAAAGGAATTATTGGCCACCACCCCAATTTTATATGGTCTTCATTGGAAGCTTCCCTTCCATATTCACATAGATGTTCCAAATAATGCCTTATGAGATGTGCTTGACCAAAAATAAGAAGTACTCAATTATGCCATATATTTTGTAAGCAAGAACCTACATGCAATAGAATTAAATTACATAGTTACTAAAAAATATTCTTAGTAGCAGTTTATGCTATCAACAAGTTCCATCACTACATCATAGGGTATTAGGTCTTTGTTCATATAGACCATATAGTTATTTGGTACCTTATGAAAAAACTAGTTGTTTAAGCCAGAGTGATAAGATGGTTGATCTTATTATAAGAATTTGATATCACCATTATAGATAAGCTTGGTTGGGAAAATGTGGTGTCTAATTTTTTATCATGCCTACAATATTCTAAAGAAGATACCATTATGGATGACTCATTTCTATATGAGCACCTATTATCTCTCACCCTTACCATACCTTGGTATGTTGTTATTGATAACTACCTTGTAACAGATCTACTTCTACAACACTTCCTCCCTAAACAAAAGAGAGATTTGATTCACAAAAGTGCTATATATTCATGGCTATCTATATTTATTTGCTACCCTGGGCCTGACTCCATCCTCAAAAGATGTCTCAGATTAGATAAAGTTCTAGATATCCTCAAATCCTACCATGATGAACCCTGTGGTGGCCACTTTGCATCCAAGTGTACATCAATCAAAATTTTAAATACAAGATACTATTGGTCCTCACTTCATAAAGATGAAATAAGATATAATTCTCATTGTGATAGATGTTAGCTTATGGGGAGACCCACACATTTAGATGAAATTCATTTACAACCCTAGATATTGCTTTAACCATTCAAAAAATGGGGCCTAGATTTTGTTTGACCCTTTGATCCAAAATCCAATAACAAAGAGTGCATCCTTATCTATACTAACTATGTCACTAAATGGGTGGAAGTAAAGAATATTATACATGTTAGAGATGAGAAGGTAGCAAATTTATTCTATGAATAAATATTCACAAGATATGGTGTGCCATGAGAAATAGTCACTGATTAAGGACCCCAATTCACTTCTAATTTAATTATTGCCTTAGTCTAACAATATGAGATCAGGCATAATAAATAAACTCCATATCATCCATAGTTCAATGGGTAGGTGGAAGTCACCAACATGGAGTTAGAAAATATTTTGATAAAGACTATTAGTCTGTCTCATAAGGATTGAGAGGCTAGGCTTCCTGAAGCTCTGTAGGATTATCTAATCACATGAAAGATCACTACAAGCTTCACTCCATATGAGTTGGTCTATGGAAATAAACTTGTCTTACCAATTTAATTTGAGCACAAGACCTTATAGACAACACTATAACTTAGGAAGGATATATCTAAAGCCCAGAAAGAAAGGCTTCTATAATTGAATGCCTTAGATGAATATAGACAATATGCATTACAAAACACATAGCTTATACAGTAGCAGTAGATTGGCTGGCATGATAGGACATTAAGGCCAAGTAGTTTAATACAAGAGATTGGGCCCTTCTTTTTGAATCTAAATAAAAGGATCGCAAGGGCAAAATCTAGACTAGATGGTTTGGTCCTTTTAATATTGAACATGTTTATAACAATGGCATAATGCAAATCCAAACCATTGATCCAATAATATTCCATCTGCTAGTCAACGTCCATAGAATTATGTTATACAAAAATCCAATTACTCAAGAAGAGTTTACTAGTCACATATGCCAACAATTATAAGATGGATACAATGATGTACTAGATAGGCATGTTATCTCACCAGATAAAAGGAGCACCAGTCCACACTTAGATAAAAAAGGAGAGGAGGATATTCTTAACCTCCTCTGGTATGATGAATGAGAACTTCACCTGGTCCTTGACCAATCACCCTTTTATGTGACTTGGTAAGGACCCTGAATAAACATTCTAATACAAACAATAGTTATAGTAAAAAAACCCTAACAATGAAAACCCATTCTTTGGATGTTGTTGGTAATTTCTGGGTAGAAAACTAGCTTATTGGATACTTAGATCTGTAAAATGGGCCTAAGTATAAAACCAACTTACTAGATATTTAAGGGTAAAAAAAGTGAAAAATAAATTAGAGAAACAAAAATAATTCAAAGCACAACTGTTAATTTCACCATGGGTTTTCTATAGTTGCTATAGGCACCTTTGTCATTAAAGGATTTACTCCAGTTGCTATGGGCAATTCTGTAGCTACTACAAATACCTTCTACATAGTTAGGAATCACTTTGCAGGTTGCTATGGGTTTCACCTATAGCTACTATAGGTACCTCCTCATGCCTATTCTCACCTTTATATAGAAAATGTACGATATATCCTCCTACAAACCTAACCTCTGGCTTGGATATTGGATTTTGGGCACTGCATAAAAGTCAACATACAACCTTGTGGAAGAATGAAGGAAGATTATAGTAGTAAATGTCACATATATTGCTTAAAACTACCCCTGAATACCAAACTATAGATCCACAATAAAGCATACACCTTCCCTCTCCATTTGGAAGTGGTGTAGACTAGAATTTATGCCTATAGGGGCACCCATGATTCATTTTTAGTTTTTGGTCATTACATGGAGATCATTTCACTATGTTGACTAGTGAGATCTCAAATTCTTTTGGCATATAGGTCCCATATTTTAATACCCTACTGATTACTACAACCAAGTCCACTAGGCACATAACTTATAGGGCATAAACAACATCAAGATAATTATCAACTAGTTCATGCAGAGGAAGGTCACTAAGCAAAATCACCCTCAACTACCCATTTTTAGGTTCATCTAGCCCATCACTTGGATCACCTAGCTCTTAAATAATCACTTGGTGGTAGGAGAGCCATCATCTCTCATCCAAGTTTTAAACCCTTATCCATACAGGCTATCATGCATCACATGCACATGAGCTATGGGCATCATCAATGCCTAACCACTGATGATCTCTTAATCACTCCATAAGGTGTCTACTTTAGTCTAGTTCTAAATGCTATTCTAATTATTGCATCATATCAATCATTCACATGCAAAAACTTGCATACCAACACACATGTGACTCTTTGGCATCACTTCAGGAACATCATTAACAAATAGGTATGCCATATATTTAATCATTAAAAAATTCTTAATTATTTTAATATGGCACATATGATATTAATAAGCATATCAAATAATGAATTATGCCATTCATTTAATATCTATCATATCACCTCTAAACCTACAATTATACTCCTAATAATGATCAATATTATCCCTTCCTATTCACTCCATGTCACTTGAGGACACATGACAACTCAAGTGGGGGAGGATGATACATGTTAGAACCCCACACACTATGGGAACCCTACATATGGAAATTAGATGCCATAATTTACAATCTGTAGCCTTACATCCACCATTGTTAAACAAAACCCTACAACCTACAGCCTCACATCTACCATTGTTGAACAAAAACTTGCTTTTCTATAGGTATATTTCCATAGGCCAAACATAGTGTGTTACTATTTATTGGTTGAAAGGAATGATTGAGAATTTGAAATGGGAGGGTTAGTTGTAAGGATAGAACCCACAAATCATAGGCAACTTCAGGGAGACCAATCTGGTTGGGATGTCTTCAATAGAGATGGTTGGACCATTTATTTTGAGAAGTTATAACAATTCTCATAGCCTCTTGCTAGAGTATTTGTAGGTTATTTTGATGGAAACCAAGCCACTGTACATGGAATCACATTCCTAATCACTAAAGATTTGGTGAGCTAAATGACTAGGCTACCAAGTTTGGGAGAAAACTAGAAAGATAAACCCAATGGCCAAGAAGTTAGACATCAATTTTGCCAAGCAAATGAAAGATTGGTATTAAAGAAAGGAGGTGTGGAGAGACTTAGCTTACCTATAACATTGAGGGAGATAACATCATACATCATCAGGTACATGACCAATGAAAGAAAGTATTCCCTCATTTCTACTCTTTAGTATAAGTTTTTAAATCACTTAAGTCATAACAGAGCCATTAATTTTTGAAATTTCTTATGGAATATTTTGAAAAGGATGTCCAAAGAACATCAAAAGGGTATTGAAATAACCCTATCTCATCACTTGATCTAACTAAATAATAAACTCTGTTAGACTTGATCTAACTTGGGAATTATTTTTAGCCCTAGAAAATAATGAACCTCAACAATAAGATGGCATTGATAAGGACTCCCATAAAGACCAAGCCCATAAAGTTGTACAAGAAGATGTTGTGGGCACTAGTGTTATTGACCAGCCCATAGCTATTGAGGGTCCATCTGAGACTGCTATGGGTAATAAAAAGAGAAGGAAATTACTCTTACCTCCTGACACAGAGGAAAAAATACCACAACAACATATTCCTCCCATTATTTCCTCACCTCAAATTGATTCCTACACATTGTCTCCTTCTAGACAAGAAGAAGTTCCCCTATCAACTACTGTACAAGAAAACCAAATTCCATCAATCACCCCTCCTAAAAGGAAAATGAAAACTAAAGGGAAGAAACCTATGGTATCAAAAATAAGGAGACCTCCTCCTAGGATATCTCAAAGAGTGAAGAAACAAAAGACCACTATAGCTTCCCTAACCATAGATATCAGTGATAATGAAAAACCAAAGGAGCTTAGGGTTAAGAAGACCCCTAATGGGTTTGAAATAGAAGAATGGTCTATTGATGGGGAATCTACTAAGGTATAAGAAGAAGAATAGTCACCTCCACCATCTAGATTCACTGAGGAGGACATTGATCTCCTCAAAAACATTGGGTATACAGAAGAGGAATTGAGAATGGTAGAGTAACACATAATAGAAGAGGAATTAGGTGAAGAAGAAACTATGGAAAAAGGAACACAACAAGACATAATTCTTCATACCTAGGAGTTCTAGACATTAGAACAAGCTTTAAAGGAAATATATAGACTAAGAAATGAACTAATAGAACTAAAAAGAAAGAGAAACATTGAAACACTTCTAGGGGCAAAAAATTTTGTAGAGCCTTCTATGGATAGAGAAAAGGTATTGGAGGGACCCAAAGTAGATTATTTAGAGGAACTTATAATATCCTCATTTACCTTGACCATAGAAGCACTTGCAATAGATTATGCTCTATCTTTGGTACCCTTTTGTCATACATTTCCTACTCCATTGGCCACTACACCAACACCTATAGAAGAAGAGGTTATTGATTTGGATTTCTCAACCACTATGCCAGTGGAGACTAATGATATTTTGATTTTTTTGAAGGAAAAATTTAGTAATAATGAAGCCTACCACAAAAAATTAGTGCAGAGATTCAAGGGATATGTTGAATCAAATGAACAACATGATGAATTATATGAAAAATTAGAATTTGTTTAATTTAGGATTAGATATTTGAAGGAAAATATTCATAAAATACATGAAACTAATAAACTATTGATGGAGTGCAAACCCCCTTTAGGGTGTATACTATGTACTTGGAAGATAAATGGCTTAAATTAAGGTATGACAAGATTTATAATGATCAATATTATATGTTTTGTGACCCAAAATCTATTTTTGATGAATATAGACATGTTGATCCTGACCTCCAAGCTTAGCTACATGATTTCTACATCCACCAATATGTTTTACCTAGTGATATAGAATGGAATCCAAACATCTATTTGGGGGATGTCCCGCTAAATGCATTTTCTTAATATGTTTTGAATGAAACAGGAAGAAGGAAAAACATGAAATAATATCAAGTAAAACAAAAAGTAGCTACCTTGATGATTAGGAGTGAATCAAGAGATCTAGATGATGTATTAGATGAATGGATCTCTTGTATGAACACAAACACTACATAAGAATGGGTTGTCATAAAGTAGGTAGAAGTGTAGAACCACTATTTGAGTCTTATAGAAGGAGATGACAAGTAAATATTTGTTGCTTAATCTCATAGATAAATAAAAATCTTGAATGCCTTGAAAATAAAGGAACCTTACTCCCCTCAAAACCTTACAAAGGCCATCCATAGAGTATACTTGTATATTAAACTTTTTAGGAAGTGGAGAATACAATGGTTGGGATTGATGTTTCAACCCCCTATATTATGGTTCCTAATTCATGATTTGGAAGGAAATGTTCTAGTTGAAAAAGAGGTAGATAATAAAATATGGGAACACATTAATAATGCTAAATATTTGTACATCCTTGAAGGGCCAGGCTGACCTAAACCCCTAGATTTTAGGAAATTTTGTGGTTTTAAAATGTAACCAAGGCTTGTTAGATGTTGAGAAAGAGGTTAAGTAGGGGGAGTGATTATGCCACCAATTGCTTACTTTTATAGCCTCATCCATACTTATTATATGTCTTTTTCCATGTAAATCCAATAACTATCCATCACTTATGCAAATGAATGAATGAAATTATGATTTTGAATGTACATTGACGTGTGTGTGTGTGTGTGTGTGTGTGTGTGTGTGTGTGTGTGTGTGTGTGTGTGTGTGTGTGTGCATGCGTGCATGCGCATGCGTGCATGCGAGCGCATGCATGCACGTTTGTGTGTGTGTGTGTGTGTGTGTGTGTGTGTGTGTGTGTGTGTGTGTGTGTGTGTGTGTGTGTGTGTGTGTGTGTGTGTGTGTGTGTGTGTGTGTGTGTGTGTGTGTGTGTGTGTGTGTGTGTGTGTGTGTGTGCGTGTTATGTTATGAGTTATTGATGATTTTTACTTGATTGAATTATATTAGTGTGATTTTATCTAACAAGTATTTGAAGGGTCATGACAGGTTATATAATCTTACTAAGCCATAACTACTGCAAGTTACCCATAGTAACTATAAGCTTCACCTATAGGTTACCTATAGCCACTATAGAGTGCTTATAGTAATTGTAGGCTTCACTTATAGGTTGCCCATAGCTAGTGTAGAGTCATCATAGAAATTATAGGCTTCACCTGTAGGTTGCCTAGAACCACTATATAGTGTCTATAGCAACTGAAGGATTCACCTATAGGTTTCTCAAAACTAATACAAAGTGATCATAGAAATTGTAGGCTTCACCTACAAGTTGGTCATAGCCACTACAAAGTGCCCATAACAATTATAGGCTTCACCTATAGGTTTCCTATAGCCACTATGTAAAATAAAGCTATTGATTGATTAGATCTTAAAGATACATCCAAATGTCATTGGGAATTGAATGGATGGTTCTAAAGAATCATAGTTATTTTATAGATTCCATACATGCAAGAAAATATTGGATATGGTACCAAAGATGAGAAAGACAAGGATAATGAGAAGAGATAAAAAGAAATAAAATAAGAAAATAGTATACCTTGTCTCTAACCCATTTAAGCCTAAAACAAGTAACTTTGGTTACTAACCATTTTAAGGTTGACTGCGGTAGTTTCTAAGTATTTGTATTTTTCCTAGTTTGGTGTTTTTGGTTAAGAGTTAATAAACTACCTTTTGTATTTAATGACATAACGTAGATTAGATTAAGAGTTAGTTAATTTGAATAGATAATAATAGAAGTATTAGAATTTTAATATTGCACTTTAAATATTGTAACTTCTTATAGAAATCTTTAATTTCTATAGAATTGAGTAATGAAAAGATTGATTGAGAATTTTGTGAATTCTCTCAGAGAAGGATTGGAACTCAGTTCTAAATGAGGAAGGGCCCCCTTAGAAGGAGTTGTAGTGAAGATCTTGACCCTATTTAGCTTTAATTGTGTTGTGTAAGTTTATTTTAATTAGTTTGATTATATAAGTGTGATTCATGTGTGATTCATAAGTGTGAAGTAATTTCTATAATTCTATCATAGTATATCTATTTGGTGAACTCAACATAAATTCATTATACTATAATTAGAAAAGCAATTTAATTTCTAAATCAATAATACATATATAGTTCTAACATCCTTGAAAAGTGTACGCACCCTAGGTTGATAATTAATGTTAATTAGACTCAAAATTTTGGTGATCACTAGGTAATTAGTCTACATAACATTAATTTTCAAACACATGTATAGTTTGATGAGCACTTTACATCTCATGACTCTTCATATTATTCCATGCATTCTTCTTCTTATTTTGATGATTCACCACCTCTTATTGAGGATTCATTATTTGATTATCTAGTTTAGGATATTCCTAAGGAGGTTATAGAGGTTGAGGATCTACTCACATTGATGTTGCCACTATGCCTAGGTGGGAATGCACTACATTTTTTGAGGTAACACCTTTCATACAAGATATTATACCCACTCAACATTGTCATGCACACTCTATGGGTACTAGAATTTTGTGCCAAGAATTCTTTATGGATCCAAAGTATTTTTCATAGGCTCATGATATACATGAGTAGGATGATGCAATGATATATGAGTATTCTTTTTTGATGAAGAATCACACTTGGAATTTGGTGACTCTTCCTAAAGGAATAAAAAAATTTAGGTGCAAGTGGATTTACCACACCAAGAATACAACTTATGGGTCCATTGATAAGTAAAAGGCATGTCTTGTTACAAAGGGGTTATCACAGGTCAAAGGTACTAACTACTCTAAGACTTTTTTGCCCATTTCCAATATGGATTATGTTCACCTTGTACTTTCTCTTACTACATCATAGGGTTGGCTAGTGTATTAGATGGGTATTAAGAGTGCCTTCTTGAATGGAGATTTATAAGAGGAAATATACATGGAGAAACCTACTAGGTTTGTTCATTATTATTCTCTTATTTGCCAACTTAGGAGGTCTCTTTACAGTCTCAAATAGGCCCCTCAAACATGGTATGAGAAGATGGATTCATTTATTCTCTCCACTAGATTTTTTCACTACCAATTGGATCCCATAGTGTATATTCAGCATATTGGGGAGGAAAGTGTTATACTAGTCTTGTATGTTGATGATCTACTTCTCATTGGAAGCTCCTCTTCTCAGATTTAGGCTATTCAATAGGCACTTTCAATATAGTTCAATATGATAGATCTTAGTCTTTTATACTTATTCCTTAGTTTAAATATTTCAAAGCTAGATATAAGGATTTATTTGAGTTATTAGTACACCCTTGATCATATTGAAAATTTTAACATGGCTGATTGCAAGCCAAGTCCTTTTCCTTTTTGGTCTAGAGTGATTCTCACTACCACTTATACTACTCCACTTTTTGATCCTACATTATGTAGGTAGATGGTTGACAGTATTATTTATTTGACTCATACTCACCCTAACATTTCATTTATATTTGGGCTTATATCTAAGTTTTCACATGCCCCTCATGCTATTCATTGGCAAGCTGCCAAGAGGATTTTACAATATCTATGAGGCACTACTTTTTTTGGATTACACTACACCAGGGGTTCTACTCAGTTGGTTAGGTACAATGTTTTAAATTGGGTAGGTTATCTTGATGATAGGCATTCCAAATCTACCTACATATTTTGTCTTGGTTCTTCACCTATTGTTTGGTTCTGTAAGAAGCATCAAGATATTGAACTTTCATCTATATAGCCTGAGTATAGGGCATTAGTTATAATGAATTAGTGGGTTCTTTGGTTTCTTCAATTATTGACAAAGTTTTGCTTCATGTAGGATTCACCTACTATATTTTAGTGTGATAACTAGAGTGTAATTCATATATCTCATAACTCAATTGAGCACCAGTAGACCAAGCACATTGAAGTACATATGCACTTCATTCTCAACACATTCAAGATGGTAATTTTAGCTTGGATTACATTCTAAATTAGCAATATGTTGTAGACATCTTAATGAATCCTTTTACATGACCTTGTTTTCTTGAGTTACATGACATGCTTAGGGTTTCAAAATTTATTCTTGGGGGTGTTCGTTAGGACATATTCCTTCATTTCATGGATACATATTGTACATGAGTACCTTATCAAGCCTAGTTTTCAGGACTCCTACTATGGATATGCCCCTATCTTTTTGTTGTTATTATCCCCTAGCTTCACTTGAGTGGGGGGTACTAGAGTATGTATTTCTTATGTTTTCTACACTATTATATAGGTATTTTTATTTTTCCTAGTTTGTCTTATGTGAGGATTTATCCCACATTGCTTAGTTAGGATAGTTTCTAGTTTTGCCTTGCCTAATTATGTAAGGTCTTCTTATTATACTAGTATGTCTTATTTGGAATAATATATGATCTACCTTGTTCTTACATATCATATATGTAGCTTATTTTGTAATGTTTTTATTGTTAACTCTTTAGATCTTGGATTCTTAGAATGTGTTTACCATTCTTAACATCCTCTTAGTAATACCAGTAATCACCAATAGAAATAAGGGACTCCCTAATTTATTTGGATAAGTAGGGCATAGGGGCCTTATTGTTTACATTGTATACCACTAGGTATAATCACTCACATATATCCTAGATATGTCTCCTATAGTGGTGTACATATAGCTTGTAGAAGACCACAAGATGATCAAGACTCTAAGAAATCACATCTAGAAATCAGATGGCTTGACGATGAGTATCCCACAAAATATGTCTATGAGGTAACTCATCATGTAGAAATATTTTCCTACCTCAGCATTTTGTATGGCCTTGACCATGTTGAAATTAACCATGCCTCCTAGGTTGGGGACTTGAGATCCATCTAGAATCATTTGGAATAAAGATACCCAAAATATGTTGTTGTGTAAGCAGTTTGAGGCTTAATACAATTGATTAAATAGAATCATGCCAACACATATCTCATCCTTAAAGGTGTGGACTATGTATGCATTGGAATATTTATTATTCACCCATTTGGCATCTAGGTTCTCATCCCATTCCTTTAAGATGTTATAGATCAGGTATGTGTTGGCCCATCTCATTACCATATATGTGTTTTATACAAAGGTGTACACTTCAAGATTATAATAAGCATTGAATATGGACCTTAAGATGTATATGATTATATTCCTAGAAGTGGTTGAGTAGACCATGTCATGAATAACATTTTGCACACACCTATCTATTAGACTTAACGTAATGAATAAGTCAGTATAGGGGAACATTTATAGCTTGGTTATGGCCCTTTAAAAACCATAATTTTCATATGCCTATATGGAATCCTTGAACTTTGCTTCTTTCATATTATAATTGTTGGATTCCTTCAATACCTAGTTGATATCCTTGAACATTTCATTATAGTGTTTGAACTGAGTTAATCCCTCTAGGAATAAAGTGTCCTAGTATTCTTGCTTGGCCTTAGGATTTGAGGAAGAGGTATCCATGGTAGTAGAGTGAAATTATGTGAAAGAGAATTTAGTGTAGGGGAAGATACAAGGGGTACTTGGATAGAGAAAAAATCAAGGAGTCATTTTTTTGACAGCATGAGAGTGATAAATGTTAACAAGTTTTTCTCAAGATAATTATAAATAAAGACACATTCATCCCCCTAAATTAATGGAATTTGGTAACTCACTCATTTCAAAATCAAATTTGAGTTGGTGGCTCAATATCTTCATTTATTTCCTAATCTAAAGTTAAATTTGGAGATCATGATCATGTACTACCAGCTAGATCCAATGAGACTAACACAAATTTTTTAAATTGTCCAATCGGTTCCATCTTCCCATTTCATTAATACCTAGATCATGATAAGTACAAACCCACATCATCTTTAAACCCTCCTAAGAAACTCTTATTTTATGCCATGTATCCTCTATTTATTGGGTTCTATGGCATCAATCAACACCTAAGAATAGCCTAGTACTTTTTTATTATACACTTGGTAGGGATGAGATGTTAGTCAGGGATGCATGCCATCCTTTGATTATCCATTAGACCTCCACATGTACTACTTTAAGACCACCCTAGGGATGTTAGGGCCCCACTTACTAATATATATAGTTATTCCACATGGTATGATGTGATACATCAGGTTCTCCTAGGCTTTGACATTTTTGTTAGACTAGGGAGACAGACCACTATGATAATAGGATATGTGGTGAATCCTTATTATGTTAGGCTTTCCTGGGCTTTGACATCTCTATTGGGATTGAGAGATTTATGTGTGTAATAAGGGAGATATTATTGGTTAGATATTGGCACCTCTAACCTTCATGACACATGATGTACTTTCTTTTGTTTGAGAAATTCTAGGCTCTAAGATTTATACCAGAATTGGGAGAGTGACCCTTCTACTCATGGTTGATTTATAACTCCCTAGTTAGGCTTGGCTCTCATAGGATCTAACATTTATTTTAAGTATTTTAGACTCACAATTATAAATTTGGTGTGGGCCTATTGGCTTTAATAATGACATAGTTTGACCTTGGGTTATGTGGTGATTTCTCATTACATTAGTCTCTCCTAGGATCTGACATTTCTATCAGGGTTGGGAGACTGATGTGTCTGACAAAAGGGTGTGTGGCTTCTTCCAATTGGCCATGTCCTGGAATCATTGATAGATACCTATATGGTTTCCCTTCATTATATCATTTATCTCTATAAAAAACCACAAAAATGACTAATTGAAAAGGAAAATAAGCGTGACCAATTAAATGTTCACTTGGATACTAGCTAGGCTCCTAAGTGCCATATAGGACTCTGGGGTCAAATACTCCAAGAAGGGATTGAGACTCAAAATTTCCAAGTGAGAAAAACCCTATGAAAGATATCACATTAAATATATTAAAATAAAATGACTTATTTATGGAAAATTACCAAGACTTAGTGTAGTTATTATCAAAAGTCCTTAAGTTTCCCAACTTAGGTCGATCGATGATTATGATTGCGCCACATGCTTTGGGAAAACTAGGGTGACATAGGTTATTAAATATTTGCCTCATATAAAGCTAATCAAAATGAGATAATGAGTCTAATAACTCTAGATCATATGGTTTTTTAGAAATAAGGGTCCCCATCTCTATGAAAAGGAGGTGTGTTGGCCATAATAAATGGTGACTTCCATGAGTAAAATTATGTCAAGCACTTAGAACCCAAGCTATTAATCTTTTGTTCCTACACAAAACATAGAATACAAGATATATCTTTAGACATATCATAAAATAAGGTGATAAAGTAATTTATATCAAGTGACATATTGATAGTTTTCCCATAGATGACCATCAGTGTGTGTAAAAGTGTTTTTAATTGACTTGTCTAATTCTATATTTCACTCAAGAAATCAAGGTTGAGATGGGAATTTAGATTTCCTCAATGGAATTAATGGTTTTATGTCTTTTATGGGAATGGCATGAAAATTAATCTACTACCATCTAGGCATCCATATCCTTGACAAACATTTCTCTAGTCCCTTTCAAAGGCTTGCTTCACTATTAGCCAAGCTAAAAATCCTACAATAGAGGTTGCTTAAATAACCCTTTTGAAGAAGACTCAAAAGTTAAATCTTGTGTGTTTTTCTAGTCTTAATTTAAGGATCCTTTTCAAAACATTTATCAATATTACCCATTTAGGGTTTGATACCAAGATAATGGTGATATGATGATGAAGAAGCTCTGAATACCCATTAGATCTTAGATTGGCTTGGATGGTCCAACATTTTTAATAAGATGTTACATTAAGCGAAGGTTGATAGCCTCTATTTGGATTTGATATATTCTAAAATCCACTTTCTTCTTTGAGAATCATTATCCTTTGAGATTTAAAATGTAAAAGACTCATTACCATCTATGGCTTGTTTGAAATGAAGACTCAACTTTAGTCTTCTTTAACTTAATATTACCTTCTGGGCTTTGGTAATCATTTAGAGTGGCTACTAACTTCCCTTATTTAGGGATCCCTCATAGTTGGGCTCACTTTATTTATTTAAATCAAGGGCCAAATCTAAGTAAAATAAACACTAAAAGAACACAACTAAAACAAACAAGATGAAAACAACAAAAAAACATAACTAAAAAGAACTATCCTAATATATACACTACCACCCTTTGCCAAGGTTATTCTGAAATTAAATTTAATGGGGTAGTAGAGAATTAGTGATTCAAGAAATATCTATTTACCAACATCATTAGGTCATTACCCTCGAGGTCCTTGAGGTAAAAGTCATTTTAGCCTAGGGTCTCGGCTATTTGATAGGGGCCAATATAGAGAGGATCAAACTTTGATTGTTGGCCATTATTTTTGTGATCATTATCCCACATTAATACCAAATCAGAGATTCTAAAAGTCTTAATAATATCCCTTTTATCAAACCATCACTTGATAGTACCCTGATGTTTTTTTAAGCTTAAAATAGCTTCATCCCAAGCTTCCTCTAGCTGAATGATGTCTAAGAGCCTAGAGTTTACTTTATCATTTGGTTTCATGAATTTTTGCATGAAATTATAAGTTGTAATCCTAAGCATGAGTGACATGATTTGTTTCAATTCATAAAATAAAACAAAAGGAGAGCTCTTGAGGGTTTGTTTATACCTAGTGTGATAAACCCATAAAGTGAACTTTAGAAATGAGTGTCATTCCCAAGGTTTCTCCCCTTTAAAATTTTTGATGGTGTCTATTAAATTATTATTGATGGACTTTGCTAATTTTTTTTTGTTTGGATAGTGGTTAGATGAGAAACTCAACATGATATTGTTGTTATAGACCCATTCTAATAACTCTATAGACTGGAAGGTGGAATCATTATCATCTACCAAGGAGACTAGGACCCCAAATCATGTGGTTATGGTGTTATCCATGAATTTGATGAATTTAATAGTAATGATTCTCTTAGTTATGGCTGCCTCAAAACATCTTATGTAATAATCCATATCCATTAGAACAAACTTGTGGCCAAATAATGAATTAGGGTTGATGAATCCAATGAAATCCAACCCTCATTAGGCAAATGGTGTTGATTACACCATGGGATATAGTGACATTACTATATGATTTTTCCTCTTCATAAAGGTATAACATTAATGAAAAACATGGACATGATCATGTATGTATTTAAATAAGATAGACCAATAATAACCTATCTGAAGAATTTTGTGTACTATGGTGTTTATTGCAGGGTGACTAGCTCTTAGTATTTCATGGAAACTCACTATCATTTCATTGGATTCATCTTGTGATAAGCATCTACGGTGGACTCCTTCATAATTAATTTTGAAGAGAGTTCATTTATTTATCATATACTATGTACCCTTCAACTAGAGGTCTCTCTTTTATGTATGGTTGAGTCCAAGAGGTACATTTCCATAGACCAATAAATGCATGATCGAGGCATACTAGTTTAGTTGTAGCATAAACTCTTAGTCTACTTAATATACAGTTATCCTTAGTTCTATTTTAGTTATTATCTAGTTAAGACCCTATTATTTGATCAATTTGGTAGGTTCAATATCCAAGTCATACTCTTTTAAATTTTTCATCCATTAACCTCTACACTCACCTAATTCATTCTATTCAACATTTATTTGATGGTTGGGTCTGGGATGACTACGTTCACCTTATTATAGAGAATGTAGTACCTAAACTTACTCATAACTTTGACTAGGGCATAGGCATGTTTATCTAGAGTAGAATATATCAGTTTTACATCCCTAATATTAGTTCTCATTAAAGAAATGAGATGTTCCTCTCCATATAATCTCTAGGTAAAGTAGGTAGTGATGGTGTCTTTCAAATCAAAGGGCTAAATGTAGAAATCTTACATGTAGTTTAGGCTGATAAGTATCAGGGCTTACATAATGACATATTTGATATCTTGAAAATATTTATTTGATTCACATACCATTCTACCTTTGTGTCATATTTTAACATATCATTCATGGGTTTTATAATTTTTACAAATCTATAACTAAAATTATGAACAAAATTTATTTTTCCAAGGAAGGATTTAAAATATTTCTTACTATTAGATAAAGTTAATTTAGAAATCACATTGGATCTTTCTAGATCAATAATAATACCTTCTTGTGTGATGATATGATTGATAATCTTACCTTTGGTGACATCAAACACACTCTTATTTGGATTTATGGAAATACCATACCTCCTACATCTTATGAATACTTTCTCTAAGTGGAATTTGTGATTTGACCTATATTTTAAAAACACAGTCAAGTCATCCATATAAATTATACACTTACCAATTAGTCCCTTAAAAGTAAAATCCATTACTATTTGAAAGTTTATATAAGCACTAATCAACCCAAGGGGCATTCTATTGTAGGTAAATATGCCCCATTTGGTGGTGAATGTAGTTTTGACCTAGTCTTCTAAACTAACCAAGACCTAGTTTTATCTCAAAAAATTATCCAAAAAGGACATCATCTGGGATCCACTCACCATTTGGATTACTTCATCAAGAGAGGGTAGTGGGTATTTATCTTTGTCTGAGGCTCAAATCAAGCTATGAAAGTTTACACATAGGCATATTTCTCCATTTTAATTTTTCAAGGGTGTTAGGTTGGCCACCTAGGTAGAGTGGTGAATTTGGAAAATTACCCCAGTAGAGAGTAAATTAATGACCTCTTTATGTATTAAGGGTTCCATGATTGGGTTTACCAGTCTCTATCTATGCCTAAATGGTTTTTGACTTGGACTGAGTGGGATAGTGTGAGTGATTACTCTTAGTTCAAAGACCATGAGTTCTTCCTAGGCCCATGTAATCACATATTTGTACTTCAATAGTAATTTTTGTAACTACTCTAGTTTGAAGTCTGATCAGTCAAGACCCATAATGACCATTTAGGGTTTTCTATATGGCCAAGGTTGATGATTCAACACATTTGGTTCTCCAAATTTAGTTTATTTTTTTAGAATGTGGGGTATAATATATCAAATGTTCTTTTTAATGAAATCATCCCCTTCAATATTTGATTCCCATGAATATTAAGGATCCCATCCTTTTCTAGCTCAGTTCTCAGGTTGTCTTTGTCTGCCTCATTGATGGTTTAGGTTTTAAATACCACTATACTATTGAAAAATTTGATGATATGTTGGTCATCCTAAAATACTTGAAAGTTTATCACATTATCAAGGATAGAAGGAGAAGGGACAAGTTACATAGAGAATCATTTAAACTTAGTGTCATTTATGGGGGTTAACTTCACTGCTACAGATGCTAATGAGTTAGAAACTTGGTTTTATTCCCTATGGATATGGATGATGTTGAATGTAATAATTTTTTTTGATTAAGTCCTAAACCCTATGTGTATACCTTCTGAGGTATGATAGCTTGCATTGAAATTTACTCTTAATCTAGTTGACCACCAGTTCAGATATGTTAAATACCCTTAGTTTTTTTGCCTTGTGTTTCAACATAAAGTGTAATCCTAGGATTAGTAATTTGTACTTTTCTAAATTATTTGTGTAGGGGAACTACAACCTATATTACATTGAGTGATTCTTCACTTGAGGATCTATTAAAATAACATCAACCCCACTACCTTGTTTGGAACAAGCCCTATCTACATAAAGAGACCATAGGCCTAGAAAATTTGGATGACTATCAACTTTTTCTTTAGTTGGATTTGTACTTAAAGTATATATTCCTAAGTCTGAGGATGCTAACTTTAATTTCTCATTAATTTTATTATACTTAGTTTTCATGTGTTTCATGTTAGGATATTTATCCACCTTGATTTGATTGGCTACACCTCTCCAAGGTAGCCACATGTGAGATAAATAAGTGGCCATTTACTTATTTAGGGATTTAAACTAGTCTCTAATGAAGATTATGACATAAGCCTTAGGAATATCTACTACTTGATGTTTATGAAATGTTAAATCCTATACTAAAATTCTATCTATATATGGACATTTAGAATATCCCCCACCACTTTGACCTTAGATTTGTCTAGTTGAACCACTACCTTATCTAACTTGATAGGGACTAACCCTAACTTCTCATATATGCCTACTGGAAATATTTTGGTTGAGGCTCCTAAATACACCAAGTAGCTACGTAGGTTTTTCCCAATTACTCTGATGATTAAGAGGAAAGGAGTCACTTTAGTCTTGTTTTTATGAATGAACTCATTGGTGTGGGATGATTTTGGTTTTGCATGGGCTGGTTGAGGTAGTTTCTTAGTCAGATATTTTAATAGAATATCATGTTACTTAGTTATCTAAGCATGTTCATGAAGCATGACATTGGAGTTTATCTTCATGTCCTCTACTATAATATAATATATTTTATTCTATACTGGTGGGGATTCCATAAGAGTTTTAGTTTCTTAAGTTTTTCTGAGGTGGTGGGTCATTCCTAAAACTTTGGTTTGGTGGGATCATACCATTATTCAGGGGATTCAAGGTAGTTAAGGGTTATTATGATTATCTATTCCTAAGGGTGTAGTTGCTCCTTTGAAAATATTTAAATCTATGCACAACACTAATACCATCCTCTAGATCATTTTATTCTTGGATAGTGAAATCCATGGTTTCCAACACCATGGTAGTGTTAGGGTCTTTAGCCATATTGGATAATTTTGGGTGATTGGGGACCACCTTGTACTCTTCCATTTCCCTTTGGAATATCTCAAAAGCATAAAAAAATTTCATATAGTCAATTTATCCATGGGTGATTATGTTATGTACTTGACACCAGTTGGGTATGGCTATTTCAAAGATATTAAATTTTGGAAACTTATTGGGTGAGGGTTATGGATGATTATGGAGATGATTTTAATTATTATTTGGTATTTTATATATGAATTACTTATTGGAACTCTCTATGATGGAGTTTCCCACCTACCTTTGTATCCCAAGTAAGTCATTACTAAGTTTTTACACCATTTAGTGAATGTCATCTAGTTCATTCTTTATGGACTCCTAGGGTATGGTTTGGGTGTTGTTAACCACTACCAATATCACCTAGTGTTGAAAATGAGAAATTATCTCATGATTAACTAGGTAAAGAAAACCCAAGTGTTGGTTTCATGTAGTGTGACTTAGAGGGAGTTGATTTTTTATAGGGAGTGGCTAAAGCATTAGGATATTTTGATTAACATTAGTTAAGAGGCTCAACCCAAGCATCTATGGAAATATATTAGGAATGAGATCCATCATCTAAATTTAAGGGTTTAGATACCTATCTACCTTGATGGTCTCTACATAAGCCAAAATTACACTATTTTTGGGTCTCACCTTAGGAACATATCCATCCAAAGGTCTAAGACATTTTTATACATTTCAAGTTCTAGTTAGGGGTTGGGTTGGTAGAGCACAGTAACCTAATTATACATCTTATAAAATATAGTGTTAATTTTCATGATAGGCTTATTAGGTTCCTATTTAATATAAGTGAATTTTTGGTAAAGTATATTAGAGTTAAAAATTTCCCAAACTAGGCCAAGAAGGTATTTTTGAAATGGTCCCAATTGGGATTGAGTTCTTGGGGAGGTTGAAGAACTAGTCATAGGCTAAGTTCATCAATATGAAGGGGAAAATCCTACACACCACATCCTCATATTACACACATAGAATCCTTAGGGTAGTCTTTAAGGATATCACATGTTCTTTGACTATTCATCCTACATCAGGAGTGAAATAAGGAAGATAACTTTTAGGGTTTCTAAGTAAGTCATGGACATCTCTAGGAATGTTAATGGTTGAATCAGCTAACCAGACTACTAGAAGATCTATTCTATGTGGTCTATTTGGGTAAAACTAAGAGGATAATATAGTTGGTACTACTACAGGGTTGATTCTAGGTCTATTATTTATGGGTCTCATATGGAATTATAAGGGTGAAACCACTAGCTAGTCATGATAGGACCTAGATTTGGTGATAGGTAAAAAGGAATCCATGGTGATTCATAGAAAATCAATAGCTAACACATTACCATTAATAATCATAATTTATAAAAATCCAAAAATCAATCTATAAATTATTAAAATCCTTACTTCTAGTACCAGTTGTTGTTTTGTGTGTTTGAAGCACATAACAATGGAAAAAGTGTAAAGGATGGGAAACAAGACTCAATAAATAAAATAATCTTTCAAGGATTGTATTCTTAAAAATAACTATTTTTAAAAAATATAAGGCCCTCCTTATAGCACTAGTTTTTGTCTACCCCAAGATCTTTACCTCCAAAAACACTCATGGGATTGGGTGTTTTCAAATACAATAGTGGGAACAATGATGGACTTTCATCCTTTATTTTAGGACTGATGTGAGATCATCCAAGGGCATGGTTCAAGTATTTGGATTCACTATGGATCCTATGTGGAATAGTTTCCAAGAGATATAGTGTCACCCCCAAAGATTCAATACTGATTATTTGAGCTATGGGTTACTTGTTTGGTTCTACTACTTATGTTAATGTGTTTCACTTTACCATTTTTTAAAATAAAGGAGAGGTACTTCAAGCTCCAAAATAACACAAAAGGGGAAGGAAGAGTAAGGTAGGAAAGAGTTTTTCTAAGTTAGAATGATATTAATGCTTTAACAACCAAACCCAATGACTTTGTTATAGTTATACCACTATGTGTTGAGTTTCACCAAAGGTTGTAACTCAAAAATACATAACATGAAGAGTCTAAGGAAAATATGAAGAATGTTTAATTTACTAAACCCTCATTAATTATCAATATTTAGAAACCCATGGAAAATAACACATATACTTCCAATACAACTTGTAGGCTAACATAGATTATAAATATTGTGAGCAAAACAAAAAGGTTTCACAAAGAGGTTACAGTAGACAGACACATTATAACCATTGCATCCATTAATTGCCAAATCATTATTTAAATTATAGTAATACTAAAATTCATCGAAAATTGAGATGATAATTACTTTGACACAAATAGCATGCATTTTATAGAAATATTAAAATTGCAATCATTAAAAAATAAGTATTGTTACAATAATATCAATCATGGCCAAATTTCACATTCTAAAAGGATAAAGGAGAGAGCAGGTGAAATCCTAGCTTAATTATGACAACACTATGAAGGTAATAATTACCAACCTTAAAAATCTAATTCATTTACATATTTATAGGATGAGGATGGGACTCACCTCCAAATAGCATGAGATTCCCATCTTGGGGCATGATGGCCACTCCTAGTTATAACAATTACATAATTAAAAAAAGGAATAAAAAAACCTTTGTTCACTTCAAAAATATATGTAGGGGACCACTTAACAAATATTTAGAGGAGGTACATATATGCCACCTCCCAACTATTTAGGTTTTGTTTCCTTGGCCTCCAGTGTTGCTACCACAAGGTTAAATTCTTGATCCAACTTAGAAAGGTTCATAAGAGGCTCTCTCAACATAATTTTTGACTCAAATACAAGCCCTTGGTAAGAATATATTGGATCCTCCATATCCACCTTGAAGTTGGACACCTAAATGATAATCATCATCAACTAAATTGAGAGCTTGAGTATCACCTAAGCTCTTCATAACCTAGTTTAAGTGAACTAGATGGACCCCAAATTCACCCCTATCTAGAAAAGTGTCATTTGGGTGAAATAGTATAGAGATATTGACCTCTTTGAAGTAGGATAATATCTTCTTCTTACCATCTTCTAGGGGGTATATCATAGTTTGGGCCAAACCTAGCCATTCCTTCATTATGGCCCTCATATTCTTGGTGTATTTTTAGAACAAGAACAAGTCTAAAGTGGGAATTTATTTCAACTCTGGGAACATACCATTGTATAAGATGACTGCTAGCCTCTTGTATTTTCTCTTAACAAGATTGATTCTCTCCAAATAGGCCTATATATACTGGATGAAAACTTGAACTTCTACTAAAATCTTCACCACCTTTTTTAAGACTACAAATAGTTGTAGAAGGGTATCCTTAATGTATTTGATTAACTTACTAGGGAAGGATCTATTCACTTATGCTTCTAAATATTGAAACTACTTCTTCATGTCTTCTAATATATTTTATAACATGTTTGGGTAGCTCAGATAACTAAGAGAGGATCCTTGACCACCTTTTCCTCCCCTGTATAAGTCCTTACCTTAGCAAGGGAAAAAAGATCATGTTGGGTCTACCAAACTATAGGTTCCCTTCTTTAATGAATTTTTGCTTGAGTATCCTCTACATACTCCTTGTAATTTGATCGAAATCCCACTATATATCTAAGATGCCTTGTATTTTCATCTTCAACACCTACAAAATTGGGACCATTCCCTAGGCGCCAAGAGGTATTGGTGGGGTGGTGGAGATGGTAGTGATAGGTGGAGGATGAGGTAGAGGGGGTATGGAGGATGCATAAGGTGTGAATGAAGAAAGCATTAGAGGAGGAGACATATGGGTGTAGGGATGAAATATGAATGGGAAGGCCCAATGTAACATCTATGCTTGTCATTAACCTTGGGTCATGCCAACATGAAGAGAAATGAATCTTGGGAGAGGGGTGTTTAGTAGAAGGGAATATATTATATAATAAAATATAAATCCCTGGGCACCTAAGCTAATGGAAAATGGAGTTATGGGAGTAATGTGATGAGCCAATAGGACTAGTGTTAGAAGAGTAGTAGAATCTTATGGAGTAGATTGAATAGGATTAGTAGGTACCTATATTAAAATCCAACCATGAGATACCTTCTTATTATTCCTTGTCATTTTTCTCAAATTCAATTTGGGAACCATAGTAGAGGGAGCAGAGGTAGGAAGGTATAGATCATACAATTAAAGAAGTTGTTTGGGAACATAAAGAATCACATAGATTGAGCCATATGAGATATGTACATGGGTGTAATTACCATCAGATCTATTGGGGAAATTGGCAAAGATGGGGGACTTGTAGGCACTTGAACCAAAGGAATGACTAGTGGAGGTACCAGGGAAGTCCCAAGTTGGGGAATGGATTATGTAGATAGAAATGAAGAAGTGAGGACATTATACATGACCAAATATAAAGGCACTTGAGTTAATAATGAAGGTGTTTTTACTTGCATAACACCCCCATTTTTTAAAATAAAAATGGGGTACCTCTTTTTTGATTTAGAATCTAGTCTTGTACCTTTCAAGGTTTCATTATGGTTGCTTATTCAAAACAACCTTCTTAGGAATGCATGTTTTTCTAGATATGAAGTTTGAAACCTAAATGTGCTTCATTTCTTTAACTAAGTCTGAATATTAAAATGTTCATCATAAGTGCTTAATTATAATTCACATCTAGTACTACATTAATGTTAATTTTTGAATTTAAATAAGTCTATTAAGCCTTAGCCTGTTGGTCTGCTTGTGTTTTGAAACACATTTGATAACCTCTCATTAGACTATTTCACCTTAGGTTTATGAATATTATCTAACTATCCCAAAGTTTTCTACCTCTTCTCCTAAATAAGTTTAGTCTACTTTTATTTCTTTTGATCCAAAATTGCTAAGTTTTTGTAAAGTTTCATTTTTTTAACTTAGTCACTTTAATTTGATTTGAACTTTTATAGTCGTTTCTTTTTAAATCCAATCACTAATCATGAATTCACATATTTTGCTCACAAATATTCATAAAAAAGTGTGGAATACTTACTTAGAACTTTTATTCCAAATAAAAATTCTAATAACTTTACAATAATTATCCAAGCACTAAGGTCTTTAGAAATTATGTTGAAAATTAGTCAAAAAAATTATTCCAAATAAAATTTTTGATGTTAGAAGTCATGAAAGTGAAATAATGAAGAAAAGAAGAGGATCATGTGAATTTTGTGAGAGTTGAATCAGAAATCCTTTGCGATGATGAGTTTATAGAAGTTTTGTGTAAAATTCATGAAAACAGTATAAGGTAAAGTCATGAAGACAAATATTGTGAAGACTAAGTTTATGGAACTTTTTTTTGAAAAAGGGATTTTTGGATTTGGAATTAGTCATTTTAAATTTTATTCTCTTAGTTGTTAATTTTTTTAAGCTTAACTATTGATTTTTGAATCAATTTTTTGATTGTGCCTTTTTTTATTATACCTATAGGTACCTGAAGAAGCTCCTGATACCACATGTTGTTCACTCAGTGGTCCCAACAAATCCACCCCATCCAAAGAATACTTTTGGCACTTAGCCAATTTCAAAAAAAAATCCCAAAACCACAAGACACCTTTCTAATTCTTTAAAAGACTTAGCTAATTTCAAAAAAAATCCTATTACCATGTGTCACTTTCTTATAGTCTTAGCCCTAATCAAAAGCCTTATAAGATTTAATTTGCTTTAAAGTTACCTGAAGAGCCAATGAAATAAACAATGATAAAAACTAGAAGGTTATTAGGATGATTCCATGTAGCATAATAATGTTGTTTCACTATACTATAAATGTTCGTACTAATGTAATACCATTGGGATAGTGGGTCAATGAGATGATGTCATGTGGCATCATCTTGTTGCTCTACTATCATGAAGCTATTTGTATAAAAGTTGAAGCTTTTAAGAAAGTGGATGAGTGGGATGACATTGCATGATGAAATAATACTAATCTAACCCTAAGGTATTTTGTGTAGGCTCAGTGATGATGTTAGAGCCTTAGACAAATGGGTGAGCAAGATGATAATACATGGTGAAATCCCATTACACTGTAGCCCTGGGGTTATTTGTGTAAGCCTCATAGTTTGTTAGAACCTGGGTAAATGATATTGTGATAGATAGAAAAATATCACTTCATAATAGAAAAAATATTTAGCATGTGCATAAAATCCCAAACCAAGCAACAAAAGAGGGAGGAGAGGCCATATGGCCATAAGACAATAAAAGTGAGGAACAAAGCTAAGGACCAAGGGTACCAATAATTTTCCAAGTGGAAAAATGGGACCCATAGAATCAAATCCAATCATGTAGTAGAGGGGAAGAAAAAATGAACCCCACATGGTAGTAACCTAATAGATCTAAGGACACATTAGCTACATAACCAACAAGGTGCTATCTTGAAATTGGTAGCCCACTTGACCATCAAAATCATCGAGAGGCTAAGAATAGAGTGTGCATCTAATATGATTTATAGAATCAAATCATAGTCTAATTAAATTATTAATAAGGTGGTAATAATGAGAATATAATGTGCATTGGGATCAAACATAGGGAATAAAATACAAGTTTAACCTTAAAGAGGCCAGGCAATTGATTTCATAAAAGTATTGGTGGTTGGTGGTCCTGATGTAATCCTAACTACCTTTGACTACCAAAAATAAATTGAGGCATGGTTCAACTATGAAAATTTTGGGCATGCCTTTACTATATCATATATTTTGAGTCACCTGCTCAACCACATTCCTTTAATTAGTAATGAATGTTTGTAACTACCTCATTAGCAGGAAAATTTGATTGAGTTCAAACTCTTCAGGCTTGCATGCCTATATAAGATCAACTCTTCGATGTAATAAGTGCTGGTATTTTTAGGATTGAGGAGGTTATGCTTAGGTTTTATCCCTAATAATAGAGTAATTAGTGGACCAAACATGATAGGATTATCATGGTTAGTAGACCAAGCATTTTCATGATTTCCTAGTGTATTGTTTTTCTTATTGTTATGAGA
This sequence comes from Torreya grandis, assembly GCA_037957365.1. Taxonomy (NCBI): domain Eukaryota; kingdom Viridiplantae; phylum Streptophyta; class Pinopsida; order Cupressales; family Taxaceae; genus Torreya; species Torreya grandis. The sequence continues at coordinate 258,846 of JARHVA010007875.1, forward strand.
GTGAAGTTTGTAGTTAGATAGTTGTCTTAAATATTACCATTGCTAATAAAAAAGAAACATATTGATAATCAATTTTTTGTGTAGTCAAATGCTCATCTCCTACACATTTTCATGGTGTTCATGTCCCTTTTTCTCATATAAACTCCTCTCTGGACTTTTTCATCATCCTCTAGCTAGAGTTTTGTTAGGTTTGGATCAGCTAAGGACAAGTTTCTATGAGATTTGCTTAGTTGGATGCTTTAGCTTCATATTTGTGGCATCATGGCCTTATTTCTCTTTCTATTTTCTCTTCTCTTTTCCCCTTTTTTAAATCGGTTTGATAGATTAGATTAACTTATATTCTAAGTGGTAGTCTAAATCAAACATTTTAGCTTGACCACATACTCTTTTATTTATCTGTTGATCATTTATGTATTTTTGAACTTATAAGAAACAAACATTTTCATTTCAAATTAGTTTTTCATATTCATAGTTATTTCATTTTGTTGGTTCCTTACACATATGTTGTTTATTTTTAATGCATATGGTCATAACAAGTCAATTGGGCTACCTTACATAATAAGATCTAGTAACCAAGACCTTGGGGATATTTTCTCACATAAACCTCCTTTCAAGAGAGGAAGGGATTAACAACCCTTGATTAAGTTGGAATGTCAAAATACCTCCCAATATATTGGCACTAGAAGGAGGGTCTGAACTAATATATTTTAGACTTATTTTGTGTTTTTGAAAGGTTACCTAGTTGTTTTATAGGTTGTCATATTGGAATTTTTTTAATCTAAGTCTTCCAATGGCTTTAGATTAGATAGGAATATGTATTTATTCAATGAACATTTTAGGACCTTCCCATGACTTGTTTGATAACCCCAATAGATTGGCACTAGAAGAAAGGCCTGAACTAATGTATTTTAAACTTATTATTTGTTTTTGAAGATTTGCCTAGTTATTTTCCAAGTTCTTAGACTAGAAAACATTTTATCTAAGTCTTTCAATGGCTTTAGCTTGGCTAAGAAGATGTAGTTATCTTGTGTACATTCCAATACCTTCCCATGAATTATATGAGAATCGTAATAGATTGGTGTTAGAAAGAGGGCCTAAACTAACGTATTTTAGACTTATTTTGTGTTTTTGAAGAGTCACCTAGTTATTTTCTAGGTTCTTAGACTAGAAAACTTTTTATTTGAGTCTTTCAATGGATCTAGCTTGGATAGGAAGATGTAGTAGTCTTGTGAACATTCTAGGACCTTCCCATGACTTCTTTGAGAACCACCACAATTTTTTTGTATACAAATTATATCCATGGTGGTATTTTAACTACCAAAAAACACATTTGTGCTTTTAGATAAGCCCTTATCATAAAGTGGTTCAACATGAGGATGTGGCTTGTTACCTATTCCCCTTTTTGTTGGATAAAACTACTTATTCTTGGCACCTTTATATACCAAAAGGGTGCATCACAACATAGACCACTTTTTAGAGTCTATTCCTAAACTATTTTAGTGTGCCCATTGACCCTTCTATCTTGTTTGACCAATTCACCATGATCTATAAAGGGCCTGATGAGAAAATTAGTTTATTCAACCATAGATTCCATCAACTATACACTAGGCAGAGAGATCCTTTCCTAAAATTAGAGGATGTAATAAGGGTTATCTATTCAAACATTAAATCCTCTAATTTCCATGTTCAATAATATGAAACCTCTGATCTCACATTATTAGTATCATTCTACTAAGAGGTTGTTTATGTAGAGTAATAGCTAATGACTCAAGGTAATTCTACCCAAAACATTTTAGGTAACATGACTACAAGTCAGTCCATGGACCAATATGCACCTTAAAATAAAGTATTTCCCTAAGCCTTTATCCATCCAAACATTCCAATGACAAATGAGAGTCCTACTTGTTTATTTAATGTATATAAATCATTTAATTTTATGTGTAATCAACAAGTTATTTCTTATCATTTTAGTGATTCAATATCTTTAGGTGTTTTTACTAATAAAATATAATTTGTTGTAGGAGACAATCAAAAGGCAATATGAAATCCAAGCTATGAAGCCACATACCCTAATGCACCATATGGAGTATGTGAATCTAGTTGCATTTGTATGTTGAAGATATGCCATCATGCAAGTTTGATGCATTCTTTGAAGTCTACATCAGTAATCATGATTCTAAATATGAAGAAGCAATAATTGTAAGAGACAACCTAATGTTTGAAAATCAAATTTATGAGAAGTTATCCACATAAAATGAACAAACGGGCATCTCTTATCATCATAAATAAGAATAATTGGAGGAGTTGGAGCTATTGGATGAGTAATATGCATACTATGCATTAGAAGCATTCTTACCCTCAACTATTATTGCTTATTTTAATAGACTTATCCAAGATAGTCAACATCTCTATGGTGGTAATGAGACTTTCCCTACATCAATAATAGGGAATGAAGTAAAAAAAGGAAACCAAGAAGGAAGAGGCTATCCGAGGAGAATGAGCCAAAAGAATTTAAAATTTATGATCTCTCTCCTTAGTTCAACCTCACCTAAAAATTAGTTGATGGTACCCAAACATTCCTATTAGTAGAAGAGGCATTTAAGGTAGAAATTATAAATCAAGCATACAATGACATGAATGAAGAGATCATACAAATGGAAATGTAGGATAAGAGTGATATGATTCATCCCAATTCTCCACATACTTAAGCCACTGATGAAAAATTTAGAAGGTGTTTGATATGGGTAGGACTTAAACCATTCACATTCCTTCTAAATGCCAAGGACAATAAAGGGGATGCTATGCAATCATCCATATGCATCAAGGAGTAGCCAATAAGTGACTCATCTAATAGCTTCCACTAGAAACATGCCACTTTTAGGTTGGATCTTTCAATCAATTTGGTATGTTTGATTACCCATCCATATCACTCATTTCATTACAACTTATGGGCTGAGGTATTTTATAAACCCTAACCCTCATACTTTATGCTATCCAGATGCAAACATGATGTATAATTATACAATCCTAGGTTGTTTGAGTTACATGATAATTACATTGATAAATCTTTATGACATAGTGTTTTCCATTGTAGAAGACAACATATAATAAATTATGTGTGCCCTCTACCCTTATCAAAATTCTAAATAATTATGGTTCTAATTGAATTTAGGCATGTTATTACCCAAAATAATCTTTGTAAATAATCTCTTTGCCCTTCCTTATTTTATTTTCTTTTTCCTTCATTCATGCCCCTTGTTGTTAATTAGTTTTGATTTTGTTTGTTTTATATTTGCATATTTAAGTTTGTCCCAAATATTTTTCCCGATGGTCCCCTTATTAATAAAAAATAAAATGAAAGGCTATTGCAAGAGTAACACAAATGGTACTCAAAGAACCTAATTATAATTTAAATCAAATTTATTATGTGAACTGCTATTGTTGCATGGTACATTCCCAAAATTTCAAAGGTCAATGATTCATAATATAACCTATGGATTTATAATAGTTATTTTCTTTTTTGAATCCATCTAATGCACTTAAATAAATACCTAAATAAAAATGCATCATTACTTAAATTTTGGCTTGTATTAAGCCATCATGAATTTGTTGATTTATTTTTACTTGTGGCTTGATCCCCAACCCTCTATGGATGAATTATAAAATATCATTTCAAAATAATTTAGATCAAATGTAAAATATAAAATTATCATCGAAAGGATGATCATGGTAGCTTCCACCATAGGATTTTTGGCCTAGTTGGTAGTGTATCAAGGCCTTTGGAAGGGACCAAAGGTATCTATGTCAGGGCTATAAATTCTTAGTTAGAAGCAAAGTAATGCCCAAGCCACTCCCCCTAAGATAAATTGTAAAATATGTTCCTTTAATAGTTTTAACCTTATGAAAATATGAATTACTACGTTTGAATGCAAAGGAAATGAATAAATCACTTGATCACACACTTGAATGGTTTTGGGCAGGATTTTGGCTTAGTATGTCACTTGTTTTTATAAACTTTCATGCCTTTGAATTTAGGTTTGTTTTGAGTAATTACTTGCAATTAATGATTTTTATTCTTTAAAAATGAGAAATTATATATTCTCAAAATACTTAGGAGTATGTCCCAGTAGGAGTCATCATTTGTTTTGCTTGAACAACATGCCCCATTTTTAGACAAAAAATGGGTCCCTATATTTTGATTTGGATCTAGTCTTATACATTTCATGGGTTCATTATGTTTTCCTATTCAAAATAGCCTTATTGGGAATGATTTTTATACTAGATATGAAGTTTGACACCTAGATGTGCTTCATTGATTTAACTAAGTCTGAATAATCAAATGTTCATCATAAGTTCTTAAGTCTAATTCAAATCTTTGACTACTTTAATGTTAATTTATAAATTTACATAAGTCTGCTAAGTCTTAGCCTATTGGTCTACTTATGTTTTGAAACACATTTGATAGCTTCTCATTAGACTATTTCACTTTAAGTTTATATAAATTATCTAACTATCCAAGCATTTTTATACCTCTTCTCCTAAATAAGTTTAGTCTACTTCTATTTCTTTCAATCCAAAATGGTAAATTTTTCATAGATTTTCACTTTTTAACTTAGTTGCTTTAATTTTATTGAATATTTGTAGCCTTTATTTTCCAAATCTAGTCACTAATCATGTCTTCATGACTTGTACTCATAGATCTTCATAAAAAGTGTGGGAAACTTAGTCAAAACTTTTATTCAAAAAAAAGTTCTAATGACATCATAAGAATTATTCAAGTACTAAGTTCTTCAAAAATAAAGTTGGTATAATCACCTAAAAGTGGTATTTGGATGCAAAGAGTGTTTCTTGAGACAAACTATTCCTAACTAAACCCTAGACCTATCCATAGCATCTATCATACTTTCCCATCCATTTTTTAGACCACAAACATCTCTAGTTACCTCAAACATAGTCCTAGAACTACATTCTTAGATCCTAACCCATTATGCCCAAAAACTTGCTAGTTGGACACTAGCACCACATTAAGGACACTAGATTCATATGGTGCTAATGTCCCCAACTTGGTGCTAGTGTTCCTTTCCCTAACTCTCTTAAATGGATGCCCCTCTTAAGGTTGGCCTAAGCATATTTTATTATTTACAGAAGCTAAATATAACTATAAATACAAGACTATTAGACCTCTATCCGCTAGATGGAAAATATATGCAAAAAGATTATTCAAATAAGAAACAAGTTGAGAAAAATTAAGGTTATTAATCCCTATTCTTCCCTACTTCTATATACTTCTATATATAGCTACCCTAAGCCTATATTTTAAAGATTTTTAATCTCAATCACACTCAAGGCTTTCAATACCACTATCATTCTAGCATTCACTTTCACTTGCACCAAGCACTGGGTGGGAGAACTACATTGTGCTTGATACCTCCTTAGTGTATTGATGTGTAGGAAACTCTCTTCATAGTGGGGTGTTGAGGATGTCCATCCTATCCTACTAATGAACACACATTTTAAGCTCATGTCATACTTTCAAGAAGGATTAGTGTTTGCATACCAAATCATATATTCTAGGCACAATATAGAGTTCTAGATTTTGTGTACATAGGAACAAAACCAAGAAACATAGGTGCAGGTGATCTTAGGAAATAGGAACAATCTTGTAAAGAGGACATTAGTGCCATTTTCAAGACACTATAACCACATGGTGCTACTATCTAAGTGGGGCACTACTATCTAGTGAATAACTTGACCTAGGGACCCTATTGATGACACTCAGAGCTATCTGTAACCTATTTTTAAATACCCATGTCTTTTGTGATAGTTATTTTCTAGATAAGTCTCTATTTACACATATTTTTTACTATTTTTAGAAAGTCAAAGAAAGTCAAATTTTGTAATAAATCAATGGTTATTTATTACATATTATTTCACTAATTTAGATAACTCAGCCCTTTAATCTAACTTAAGATTTACATAGCTAAATCCTAAAAGGTTTAATCATTTGGTGAACCCGACTTACTTTGATTATTGATCAAAACTCCAGTTTGCATTTTTCAAATTTTTGTGCACTATATTAGAGTTACATACTTCTATTTTTATAATTTTTTGGCATAACCTAGATAATTAAATCAAATCCCACATTAGGGTTTCATTTATTTAAATATAATTTAAATCTTTGTAAAACAACCTTAGATTCAAAAAACCCTAACCCTAGATGCTCTTAGGGTTTGTATTATTATTTTTCCTATTTTCATTAGTTTCTTTCAATTTTTTAGAGTTTATATTATATATATATATATATATATATATATATATATATATATATATATATATATATATATAAAGTAGCTATATTCTAATTTGATTACTATATGCCATCTAAAAAATCTCTCTCTTCCATTAAGAAGTGCTAGACTAGGTGGTAATCCTATAAAGCATATTTAGATTCCTATTATTTGAGCCTATAACATGGATAAAGAACATATGATAACTCAATCTATGCATCTTTCACACCTTGATTATGTGGATTTAAGTGATAATGCATCTGAAGATGAACAATAAAATAAAGAGAAAGATGATATACACATTGAGAATCAAGACACTCTCCCTCCACTTCACAATGATAAAATAATCATGAAAAAAGATGAGGCATTATAGATCTTAAAATATAGAATTAGGCAACAACCCCTTGATCATGCATAAATCCTACAATCCATATTATAAATCAATAACAAAATAAACAATGGTCAATATTCAACTACCCCAATTAATAATGTTATTACACTTCCAGTGGGGCCAACTCAACCAACTAAACTATCACAACCTAAAATTTTTATTCTACAACCATTAGTGGTAGCTACACCTCTTATGGCTAGTTATTCCACTCCATATGTATAATTTATTATGCACTATATTCAAACTCTGTAGTCTAAGTTGTTACATCTCAAGAAGGGAGCCACTAGGCCATCACATGCCTTAGATTCTAAATTATATTACATACACCTTTGGCACATCACATAGATGAAAATACCTTTCCATTTGGTTTCATGGAACCCAATATTACATTATATGATGGAAAGAGTGACCCAAAGCATCATCTCAGATATTTTCACGCAGCATGCTTGGACTATGTGTCCAATGATTGGCTTCTCATGATGTTATTTCCATGCAGTCTTAAGGATTATGCCATAAAGTGGTTCTATTATTTACCTAATAAATATATCATGGCATTCAATCCTTTATGTGACATGTTTATAGCATATTTATCGATCACATTAGTGATAAGATATCATATGCACAAGTGGCATAGTTAAAACAAAATTGAAATGAGCCTATTACAAATTATGTCTTATGAGCCAAATTGAATAGACCCATGACAAATAGAGAGGTTCAATACATATTTAAACAAAGTCTCTTATCATAATTACATGAAACTATCATGTTCAATAAGTTTCATATATAACCTAATTTATGCCACATAATCAAATAAAAAGAGGTTAAGCTCTTATCAATGGTCAAACTCAAGTATAGAAATGGGTCCAAATCGACTATTAAGAGTTAAAAAAGCCTCCATAAATGGTGAGGGCCACTTAGAAATTTTTTTATCAAAAGGACACAATCAATTTAGCTTTCAGGCCATCTTCTAGACTAGTTTTATCCTCTCTCTAGCATAGAGACTTCACTAACCTTTTAGTATCACTAGCATAGGTTTTACAATAGCTCTTGGAATGTAATATCATATCTCTCCCTCCCATTTAAAGAGGTTGATATGACACAACCTATTCCAAATAAATATGATTCTTATGTATTATGTGAGTATCATAGGGCACCAGACCACATAATAAATGGATGCATTAGCCTAAAGTATAAGATACAATATCTAATTGAGGTTAATATTATTGATGTGGGCACACCCACAAAGGCACAAAAATCACAGAAAATAGATGTTAAGGCACTAAATATATTTTTAGATCCATTCCTAAAGCATACAATGAATGAGGTAAGGGCACATTAGGTGTTTACTATAAATATCAAGCACATCCACCACCAGCTTCATATCACATAGTTATAGAGGAGGCACATCCATTGCATAACATTATTGGCATGTCCCATACTATAGTTTCACCTAGACCACTCATCACATTCTTAGATTAGGATATTATGGATGTTGATACAGATCTACATGCACTCTTTATACAAGCATACATATATCTTCATCTTATTTAGAGTGTTATGGTTGACAATGGGTTAGGTGTTAGCATGTGCACTATGACACTCTTACAACATTTGGAATATATAGAGTAGGATATATTCCCCATAGATAAAATTATTAGTGGTTTTGATGGCCACATTCATAGCTCTATCAAACAGATGTGCTTCCATTATTGGTTGGAACATCATACATAGCCACTCAGTTCCTAATAGTATCTAATGTTGGTGTATTCAATATATTATTAGGTAGAACATGGTTATAGTATCTCTAATCTATCCCATATATATTACACTAATGCTTGAATTATATATATGTGAATTAGGTGGTCAAATTTGAGGGTTTTCCATATGAGTATTGTCTACCCATCCCACATGCAGTTCTAGCATAGTTACTAGTTATAGTTTTAGCACCATTACCAAATATTACATAATTATTAGTTATAGCTAAGAGTATAACTCCTATGTAAACATCATAGAGTTTATTAGATCCACTAGTGTAGGTGAGGTCTACTCATATGGTATCGACATGTATGCATATTCTCCTATGGAAACCATTATTAAAAATACCCCTACATCAGAGATATGTCACAAATTCTAAAGGACCTTTCTCTACTCATTTTATGCCAAGATCAATACTATTGGGTTCTAGGGGTTCTCAACACATGATACTTATGTCACCTATAACTTCTTCATCTACCATATGGGTTCCTAATATCTGTATAGTTCATAGGGCATCATAGTTAATGCCACATATTCATAACATCACTACATAGGTAGATTCAGACATAGATTACTCCACATAGTAGATTATGGGATCATTATTACCCTTCACACAGTATGCATGATCATAGATCTATTATTCAACACATGTCATGGTGATAGTGAGTCTCCCATGAGACTCATTACTTAGTATGGTTCTTACCTTTTTGTACATACTTCCTTCTCTCTCTCACTTATTATACATAATTTATTTTCATTTACTAGTACATAGCTTAAATCGATAAAATACAAAAATAATATAGCATGTCAAAACATAAAATTTATAGATTGTATGCATTATTATGTTTACATTTATTCTACTATTTAGGTATTACATATGTTATCTATCTTAGTATCATCAATTTTATCATACATACATGCTTCACTTGTTTTTGTTGAGTGCTTGCAAATTACATATAGGACTTTGGTCCACTACATTCATCTAGACTTGCTAAAATCTACCCAATGGGGGCATATACATCGATCCAAGTTTAGGCATTTGATACATCCACCCACTTAAGGAATATTATACATAGTTCCTACTACCAGGTTCTATCCTTACATTCTATACATTCTAGTTTATGCATTGATATATATTTATATTGATCATTGATACTCAGGTTCATATTTTTCCAACTATCACTAGTTTAGACTCAACATATGCACACCCTAGCATTTACACATATTTATACTGCATAGTTATACATGATTTAATTTTTAAATTTCCTAATTTAGACTTTATTGTGTTTCCTATGATTCTTCTATTCAAGGGCATTTGAATATGCCATTATTATTTGGCTCTATACCACTTATATTCATGTATGTCTTGGACATGTGCACATGTCCCTTGTGTGTGCTTTCTTGATTATATATACAGACATTTGAACATGTCCTTATATGTGGCTCTAATCCAAATTTCTTATTTTTTTTATATGTGGACATTTGGACATATCCTTGTATATTTTATATTCTCATATTTAGTGACATGTGCCCATGTCCCTTGTATTATAGCCTATCGACCTACTTTTGTATGCCTCATGTGTTTTGTATGTATACTTTATTGTATGCATCTTCACCATGACACTTATCTTTGCTTGTTACACACACCAATTCTTAATGCCATGAGGGACCTCCTGCATTTGTCTTTCCTAATTAGGTGTTGTGATGGACATCATGTGTCATCCCCCTAGGTAGATACTAAGATTTTTTGTTATACACAAAGATTACATCTATCTTTACACCCTTGTGACATGTTTAATTACAACATACATCTTATATTACATACTTATGCTTAGATTCTTTGACATTTCAATGCTATGTTTGCACATTGTATTGGAATATCACGTAGTTATCATATATGTTCTGGCTAATACATTTTACAGAGATATTCTCTTTTGAGGATAGTTCTTACATAGGTTTCATAACTACCCTCAAAATAAGGGGAATTCATAGGTTTTTATCATAGAGATCAGGATCCTACATTATTATTCACAAATTATTTTTAGCACATAGGCTCAATTTTAGGAAATCAGACATAGGAAAAAATATGAACTTAGAAAGAAATTCAATCACCTAGATTTCAGATTAGATAGACATTAACACCCATATTGGGACACTATCACTATAGAGAATTACTTTCCACTACATGTCACTACTATCTAATATCCCTAGCTTCAAGGCAATCTAGATTAGCTAGAACATTACACTAGGTATAATACATATTTGTATAGACATAAACACATGCTTGATAGTTATGTTTAGACTTTGCTCAGATACACTCATTTAAGATTAGATTCATACTAGTTACTCAGATTGGGGGCATCATGTGCAACATGATCACTCCCACATTTAGTTCAAATACACATATATAGTTATTACATACTTAGTACATAATTAGTATGCTTAGATATCAGATTGGGGGAATATGTGTGGCACATAGTTTCCATATGCTTAGTTACACATAGGTTGATCATATGGAATGGAAAATTCCATGTCATTCTATACATTGTATAAACTTCTTATCATATTTTATGTTGTCACTATTTTCATTCTTTACTCCATATATAGTGGTTGTCATCTTCGAGTGGCCTAGAGCTTCCTAATGTGCCTAAGTGGCCACAGAGCCAAAATACATAGTTATATATTCCCAATTAAATACTTTTAGCACTTTTTTTAGTTTAGTTTAGATGCATATACTTCACACCAAGTTGTAAATGATGGATTGATAACCTACTTAGTTTTTTGAGCCACCCACAAGAGAGGGTTAGACACACTTATAGTCTTATCAAAGCTATTCACAGGTCATGATCTACCAAGAAGGGGTGGGAAATGATGGATTTAAATCTAGATTAATTTCTTGAGCCACTCATATATGAGGATTAAGAAATTTCTCATCTCACTCCAAGATATTCAATGATTTTATCACTATTTACATGCGCACACATAGGTTATCACCAGGTTTATACATTGGGTCACATACCCAATGAGGTGTATTTGTTCCTTTCCTCTTTCCTATCTCTTTACTTAGTTACTTTATTTAACATAGTCTTTTGTTTTTTATAATCTCTTAATTAAGGATTGATTTTTTCATGTTTAATTCTAGGGCGTTACTTTGGATCATGTTTCACATATGAAAACCCAGTATCACATACTTAAAATCAACTACACAAGCTTCACTTATTAATTAAGTCTAAGTACACTTCATTTTTCTTTATACTAATCATTTCACTTTACTAAATTTATATCATAAAGGGAGGGTGAATGTAATCACCTAAAAGTGGTATTTGGATGCTAAGAGTGTTACTTAAGATAGCCTATTCCTAGATTAACCCTATACCTATCCTATAACCTCTATCACACTTTTTTAGACATTGTATAGACCACAAACATCTCCAATCAGCTCAAATATAGTCCCATAACTACATTCCTAGATCCTAACTCATTATGCCCAACAACCTTCTAGTTGAACACTAGTGCCACGTTAAGGACACTAGAGCCACACGACACTATTTTCCCTTGCCCTAACTCTCCCAAAGGGATATATTTTTAAATGTATACCCCTCCTAAGGTCATCCTAAGCATATTTTATTATCCACACAAGCTAAATATCACTATAAATACAATATTATTAGACCTCTATCCACTATATGAAAACTAGATCCAAAAAACCTATTTAAATAAGAAAAAAGTTGAGCAAAAGTAAGGTTATTAGTCCTTATTCTACCCTAATTCTGTATACTTTTATTTAAAGCTTCTCTAAGCCCAAATTTCAAATATTTCTAATTTTAATCACAATCAAGGAATTCAAGGACACTATCATTCTACCATTCACTTTCACTTACACCAAGCACTAAGTGGGAGAACTACATCAGGATTGATCCCTCCTCAGAGTATTGGTCTGTAGATAATTCTCTTCACAACAAAGTGTTGAGGATGTCTAGCCTATCCTGCTAATAAACACACATTTTCAAATCATGCAATAATTTTAACAAATATTTAGGTTTGCATACTAAATCAGATATTCTAGGCATAATATAGAATTCTGGATTTCATATGTGTAAGAACAAAACCTAGAAATATAGGCATAGGTGCTCATAGGAAATAGGAACAGTCCTATAAAGAGGACACTAGTACCATTTTTAAGACACTAGACCCATATGGTGTTACTATCCATGTGAGGATATATTTTCTAGTGAATAATATGACCTAGGTACCCTATTGATGGCACACAAAACTATCTGTAACCCATTTTTCAACACCTAGATCTTCCACAACAACTATTTTCTAGATAAGTCTCTATTTCCACATATTTATTACTATTTTTAGAAAGTCAAAGCAAGTTAAATTATATAAAAAATTAGTGATTATTTATTGCATATTATTTCACTATTTTAGACAACTTGGCCCTTTAATATAACTTAGGATTTACATAGATAAACCTTAAAAGGTTAAATTAGTTGGCAATTAGTCAAAACTTGTGTTTCAAACAAAAATTTTGACAACTAAAAGTTACAAAATTGAAATCACAAAAAAGAGAAAAGTATCGCATGACTTTCATGATAATTGAGTTAGAGGACCTATACAAGGATGAGTTTGAATAAGTTTTGAGAAAAATTCATGAAAATAGTACAAGGCAAAGTCACAAAGACAAAGCTTGTGAAGACTAAGTTTTTGAAAAAAATCCAAAAAATAGGCTTTTTGGCTTTAGAATTAGTCATTTTAATTTGAATTATCTTATCCATTTATTTTTATATGTTTATCTATTATTTTTATATCAATTCACTAATTGTTCTTTTTCATATTATGCTTTCAAGTACCTGAAGAACCTCCCCAAACCATGTGTCATTTACTTAACAGTCTTGATAAATCCAACCCATCCAAAGAAGACTTTCAACACTTAGATAATTTCACAAAAGTTTTCTACAGCCACATGGTACATTTATTCTTCTTAAAAATAATTCATCAATTTCATAAAGTTGTTCATCACCACATGTCATTCTCCTAACAGTCTTGGGCCTTTTTAATATATTTTTAAGACTTAGTCAATTTTATTCAAAGTTTCTTGATGGAGAAATGACATGAGAAAAACTATGGGCTATCATGTCAATGAGATGATGACACATGGAATAATCCTACTACTCTACTATTTTAGAGATGTTTGTACTATTGTAATGCCTCTAGGTTAGCAGGTTAGTGAAATGATGCCATGTGGCATCATATTATTTCTCCTCTATCTCAAAGATGTTCATACAAATCATAGAGCATTTAGGTAAATAGGTGAGTGGGATGATGCAACATGGTTAAATCCCATTTATCTATAGCCCTATGGCATTCTATGCAAGCCCAATAATGATGTCAAATCCTTAGGTAATCATGTGAGTAAGACAACATTGCTTGGAAAAATCTCATTACACCACAATCTTGAGGTGGTTTGTGCAAGCCTCATAGTTTTTAGAGCCCAAGAAAATGAAATTATGACTCATGGTGACATCTCATCTCATAGTGAAAATAATAGTCATCATGTGCATAAATCCCAAGCCTAATAATGAAAAAGTGAGGATAATCCAAGTGGTCATGGGATGGTAAAAGCGAGCAAAAAATCTAAAGGTCATAGGTACCAATAAATTACCAAGTGAAAAATGTGATCCATAGAATCAAATATAATCATGTAATAGAGGGAAAGACAAAAGGAAACCATGTTTTATTAACCTATTAGAGCTAAGGACATGTTGGCTACATAGTTAATAAGGTGCTAGTTTAAAATTGATGACCTGCCTAATCATTAAAACCATCAAGAGGTAAATAATGGATTGTGTATCCAAATATTATTTGTAGAATCAAATCATAGTATAAATAAATTATGATTAAAGTGGGAATAATGAGCATGGCATGTGCAATGGGATCAAACATAGGGCATAGAAGGCAAACTCAACATTAAAGAGGATAGGCAATTGATTATACAGAAGCATGGATGGTTGGTGGTCCTCATGCAATCCCAACTACCTTTGTCTATGAAAATTCAATTGAGGTATGGTTAAATTTAAAAAATCATGGGAATGGATTCAATCTATCATATATTTTGAGCCACCTACTCAACCACATTCCCTCAATCATTAATGAATGTTTATAACTTCCCCATTAGCTAGAAAATTCAACTGAGTTCAAACTCCTCAGGCATGCATGCCTATATAAGATAAACTCTTCAATGTTATAAGGGTTGGTCTTTCTAGGATTGAGAAGGTTATGCTTAGGTTGGCTCCCACACATGATAAGATTATCATGGTTAGTATACTAAGCATTTTCATGATTTCTTAGCATAGTGCTTTCTTATTGTTATGAGAGTGAAGTCTATTGTTGGATACCTATCATAAATCTTACCATTGCTAATTAAAAAGAAAATTTTGGTACTTAGCTTGTTTTGTAGTCAAATGTTCATCTCCTATGCATTTTTATGGTGGTCATGTTCATTTTCCTCACAACTCCTACTCCCACACCATCCTCTAGCTAGAGTTGTTCTAGGTTTGGCTCAGCTAAGGACTAGTTTCTATGAGATTTATTCAACTAGATGCTTCAACTTAATCTATGTGGTAACAAGGCCTTCTTTCTCTTTATCCCTACAATTCTCTCTTTTTCTCTTTTTTTAATCATTTTGATAGGTCATATTAACTTAGATTCTGAGTTGAAATTTGAATCAAATGTTTTAGCTTGATTTCATGATCCCTTATTTATCTATTGCTCATTTATGCATTGCTAAACTTATAAGTAATAGAAATTTTCATTTTGAATCAGTTATTAATATTCATAGTTAGATAATTTTTATGGTTCTTTAGGCATAAGCTCTTTATTTTTAATGCATGTTGATTTGTATAAAATACACACTAAAGACCCTTGATATGCTTTGGTCATAATGAGTTGATTGATTTACCTTATGTACCAAGACCTAGTAACCAATACCTTCACACAAACTTCCTTTTAGGAGAGGAAGGGATTAATACCCCCTACTTAATTTGGTGTGTCAAAAGACCTCCTAATATAAGGGGGTGGAATGGGAAAGAGGAGAGGAACTACCTGAGTAGACTATTGAGGGGATACGAAGTTGGGTGGTGTCATGAGAGGTTGTTAGAGAGTAAGGGGAGTGACAAGAGGGACTTGTACTTGTGCTTATTATTCATCATATCCTAGCCTTATCTCTAGGTTATCACTGACACAAACCTCAAAGTCTATGTAGCCTAAGTTTAAGTTTATTGAGTTTGATCCACCTATTATTGAGTCACCCAAGTATGAACTACCTAAGGCTAAGCTACCTAAATCACTAAAGGTAGAGGAGGTGGATCCACTAGATGATTAAGATGAAATTGAGGGAGAGAAGGAATCAAGATCCCCTATATAATTCTTTGAGATAGCTAGGAAGGAGTTTCCTTTGAATTTACTCCTAACTAAGTAGCTGTAAAGGGATAAATCGTCGAACTAGGATGAACCTTCTTACCATTATTTCTATGGGCTTCAATTCTATCTAACACCTCTTGCTCATCCATCACATTTAAGTATATCTTGACATCCTCTTTAGGCTAGTGGCCATAATTAAAGTTGAGGTGTGTCAAGTATCTAACCAAGTAGGATTTGATCATGCCTCATAGGTCCCAATCTTATATTTCAACTCTCCCAAGGAAAAAAGTCTCACCCAGCTATCATCCTCTAGAGATGAGGGAAGGCCTTATACATGTGATGTTGAATGGTAATTAGGATAACTAGGTAAGACTTTTACTAGAAATTAATACAAAATTTGAAGATTCCCTCCACCAATTGGTATTTAGTCTATTATTCCACCAAATGGTATAGGACATAATAGGTTAAGCAAAGGGGCTCTTTGATAATGCCCATGACTCAAATTATAGTTTCCTTTTAGTAATACCAGTAATCACCAATGGTAATAAGGGAGTGCTTGATTTATTTAGATAAATGGGTCATAGGGGCATCACTTATTACATTATATACCAATAGGTAGAAATACTCATAAATATACCAAATATGGTTCCTATAGTGGTTTCCATACAGTTTGTAGAAGAGCACATGAAACATTGAGCCTCTTAAAACCCACATCAAAAAAGTAGATGGATTAAAGGTGAATATCTTGCATACTACATCTATAATGTAACTCATCATGTATAAATCCTTTCCTACCTAGGCATCTACTATGGCCTTGCCCATGTTGAAATTAACCACTCCTCCTAGGTGATAGACTCAAGATTCATCCAAAATTATGTGGATTAGGGGTACCCAAAATATGTTGACATGTAAGTAATTTAAGGCTTTGAATAATAGGTTCAATAGAATCATGCAACATGAATCTCCACCTTAAAGGTGTGGACCATGTATGTGTTGGAATTTTCCTTGTTTACCCACTTGGTATCTAATTTCTCAACCTATTCCTTAAAGACATCATAGATAAGTTAAGTGTCAGTCTAGGTATTCACCACTCTATATCATATGCAAAGGTATACTTTGGGAGATTATAATAAGCCTGGAAGGTATCCCCTAAGATGTCTATAATTTTATTCCTACATGTGGCTGAGTTGACCATGTCATGAATGTTATTTTACATGTACCTAGTTTTTATAATCATCTTGTAAAACAATTTGACATAGGGGAACACTTCTAGCTTGGTCATTTCCCTATGTAGACCACACTTCTCATATGATTGTAAGGCATCCTCAAACTCTACTTCTTTATTTTCACTACTAGATTATTTAGGTACCTGGTTGATAGCCTTGAAAATTTTATTTTAGTGTTTGAACTGATTTAATCCATTTAGGAAGAGAGTGTCATGGTATTTAGGCTCAGACTTGGTATTTGAGGTTGAGGCAACCATGGAAATAGAGTGAAATTATATGAAAGATAATTTAGGATAGGGGAAGATACAAGGGGTATTTCGCTAGAGCATAAAGAAAGGAGTTAATTTTTTGAGAGCATGAGAACAATAATCATTAATAATTTTTTCTCTGGATACTTATAAATAAATATACATTCATCCACCTACATTAATGACATTTGGAAGATCACTCATTTTTTACTTAAATTTGAGTTGGTGGCTTAATATCCTCCTTTATTTCCTAATATAGAGTTAAATTTAGAGTTCATGATCATGGGTTACCTACTAGATCAAATTAGGATGACATGACATTTTTAAATTATCCAATCATGTCCCAGCTTCCCATTTGTTTAATTCCTAGAGTGTGATAGGCATGCAATCACATCACCTTTAAATCTTCTCATGTAGCTCCTATTTTATGCCATGTCTCCTCTATTTATTGGGTTTTATAACATCGATCAACACCTTGGCATGGCCTATAAATTTTATGTTATACCCTTGAGAGGGACAAGACACTTATTAGGGATGTGTGTTATCATCTGATTAGCCCTCATAAATCCACATGTACTCTATTTTGACCACCTTAAGGCCTTTAGGGCCCCACCTACTAATATGCATGGTTATTACATGTGTTGTGATGTAATATACCAAGATCTCCCAAGATATGACATATTTGTTAGACTAGGGAGATTGACCACTTCAGCAATAGGTCACATGGCACATGCTTATTATGTCAGGCTCTCCCATGCTCTAACATCTCTATCAATACTAGGAGACTTATGTGTCTAACATAAGGGAAATATTATTCATTGGATCAAAGCATCTATGACCTTTAGGGAATGCAACATAATTTAATTTGGTTAGGATTTCCTAGGCTCTAACATTTTTATCAATATTGAGAGAGTGACCATTCTTCTCATGGTTGACATAGCACTCCTTGGTTGGTTCAGGCTCTCCTAGGACTTGACATTTATGTCAAGTCCAAGAGATTGGGAATTATAACTTTTTCCTGAGCCTATTATCTATATTACTAATAGCTTCTAATATTAGGATACATGGTGCTTTCTCATTCCATTGAGATCTCCTAAGATCTAATAATTTTGTCAGTGTTAAGAGATTGACATGTCTAAAAAAAGGGCATGTGGCTTCTTCTAGTTGGCCATGTCTTAGCATCATTGAAAATTGCCTACATGTCATCCCTTCATTGCACTATTTATCTCTATATAAAATGAAAATAACTAAGTAAAAAGGAAAATAAGTGAAACCAATTAAATACTCACCTAGTTGCTAGTTAGACTCCTAAGTACCACATAGGACTCTAGGGTTAGATACTCTGAGAAGGGACTAAGACTTTGACAATTTCTAAGTTAGAATAATGCTATGAAAGACAACACATTAAATATCTTAAGTAAGATAATTATTTATTTATTTTTAGAGCATAACCAAGACTTGATGTGGTTATTCTCATAAGTCCTTAAGGTTCCTAGCTTAGGTCAATCAACGATTATGAATGTGCCACATGATTCAATTAAACTAGGGTGACAAAGGTTTTTAAATAGTTACCTCAAGTTGAGCTAATCAAAATGAGATAACAGTTCCAAGAAATCTAGATCATATGGTTTTTTAAAAAGAGGGGTCCCCCATTTCTATAAAAAGTGGGGCATGTTGGCCACAATACCCTAAAATATAGACTTTACTCCAATAACATGAACATTGTGGCTTATATTCTTGAAAAATTTGAAGCACTAAAAAAAAGTGTGGACATCCATCAATAAATAATTAACATGGGATCTTTGGAGAACTATGGTATGTAAATATGTATATGTATACACAAAATAGACATCCCTTAGTTTTTGGCTTAAAGGGATGGAAATTTTCCTGATAAAAAATAAAAATCATTTAAATCCCCCTAAATCATGGTCACTTAAAATAAAACAAAATCTCCCCAACCTGATTTGTTTTGATATAGAAATATAGAATAATAGATTAATTATCGAATGTTGAAATGCATTACTAAAGTAGGTACTTTTTCTAATGGAAAATATAGATGATGTTATACATATTCTTATGGAATGAAATCATTAAAACACCAAAGACACAAGTATAATCACTATAAATTCACCAAATGAGAATAAAAAGTCCAAATTGATCATATTAACTTGTGCATGCATTTTCTAAAGGATCTAACCCAAAAATACACTATCTTTTACTCCTTGTTCTCTCTAATTTTGTGATAAAAATTTAAAACAATAATGAAATAAATGGATAATTATATTATTATAGAATATATCATTGTGCATGCATGGTTGATTGTGTTGAGTATAATAATCAAGATTCCACTTAATCATGTGATGGGTGCCTCATCGTAATAGCCTATGAAACTTTAAAGTAACATGGATAAATAACAATAAAGTTAAATTTAAAACATTCATGTGAGAAGAAAAACCTCATATTTAAATGTGGGTGTGGAATTGTAAGAATATTATAGCTAATATTGATATTCATTGGCTTCCTCTCCATCACCACTATAAAAGCTATATGTTCAATACGCTTAAGGTAACCATCCAAGTTGGTCAACGGTGCCTACAATAAATACTAGCTCATTTTAATAGACTATTGAAAAAAAACCCAAAAAAGGAAAACAAATATATCTTTTTATGTAAATACAGAGCCATTATCTCTTTTTAGAAAATTTCAACAAATAAGGTTCCAATACTATTATTTTATATTTTGGGCAATAGTCATAGAGTGTATCAAAATAAGAGAATTAAAATAGGGTATTGACATCTATCCAAACATCATGGAAAAAACTTTTGATATTAGTAATTTTTTTTTAAATGGGAGCATTACACAATGGTATCAAAGTATTTAAAATTTGAATGCAACCACCATAGTATAAATGTTGCAAGAGATGAGCTCCCTTGGTTCAATTGGGAGAATTTTAGGGTGGCCTCAAAGTCTCTAAATGTTTGGTGAAAACACTCTAGAAAAATGGTACAAGGGATGGGATCTCTTACAACATGTAACACTAAAGTTTGATCTTCATTACTTATGACAAATGGATAGTTTGGATTATGTAAGATTGATAGTCTAAATTTATTCAATGGCTTTATATATAGTTTAGTTCATAAATAAGAAATGTCTACTAGTGTAAAAATTTGTATTGTTTGATCTAAAATAGTCTTAAATATCTAATGATGACTTTGATCTATTTTCTTATAACTACTTAAAATTTTATCAAATTCACCATTTATCCACTATTAACAAATTATTATGGTTCTTATGTGTGTAGACACCTAAATTTAGTTTTTGGCACTTTGGCAACATCAACTTTGACACACTTAGACAATGTGCATATAATTGAATATTGAGCACACTTTCCTTCTATCTACCTACCCATATGTCATCTTAGTCACCCTTATTCAAAATATATATTATTTATGATTAGTTTATTCTATTCAAGGACCCTTCATATCCTCATTTTTCACTTGTAGTATAGTGCCAATAAAATTGGGCAATATTGGTTATAGTAAATGTTTTCCTTTGCTAGCAATGTCTAGGAGCCCTTATCAAATATTTTTCAAATTTAGAAGTCTATATTAGGTAAACATAGACATGTTTCATGGGTTGGTCATAACAATAAATCAATTAATACTCATCTATAAATAAAAATCTCCCCTTATTTTATTATTCATTTTATAAGTCTTAACAACATTGAGAAAACACCTAACACTTTCATGAAACATTAAAAAAATCATACACACATCTCAATATTTCAAGAGTATCCTTAGATCAGTCCATAGATAAAAATATGAATACACAAAGACAAAGTTACATGGTGTCAAATAATAAAAACCAAAATATAGCATTGTATTCTATAGTGTTTAATATGTTGTACATGCACACACACATAAGTGAGAGAATTATGTATGGTTTGAGTAATATATAGAGTATTAGAATGTAGGAAATAATTATTGATTCATTAAGGAGTAGTTATGGTTAGTCCATCCCAAAATAGTAACCCATTTTAAAGATCATATTATAGTCTATCAGACCAATTTAGGGTTTGGATGAAAGAGACAAAAAAGTATTTCATCATAAGATCAAAAAAGTGTGCACACATGAAATCAAATATAAAGTGTAGGTTTAGGGTTCTAAAAATATTTAGACCCCCCACTGTGCATAGGGAAACTATTTTTAAACCCTAAAAATGTTGACTATCACATGCATTTGAGTTTTTTGATAGTGTCTAGGTAGGTTTTCAACCATTGTTTTTGATTTGAATAGTTGATGAAACACATACAGAGCATTTCTAAATTTAATGATGCCATATTTATGATTATTCATGGAGGTCATCTTGAAATGACTTAAACATACATGACTAAAAATGCCACTAAAATTAACAATATAATAATTAGAATCAACACCTAAAAATGCATACAAATATTCTATAATCACTAGTATTTATAGGCCTATTCATTTAACCTTAAACACTTATTTGTTAGGCCAAACCAATAAACTATAAATATAGGTATATATCCACCATTTACATATATATTTTAACTATTGTTTCTAGTAACAGGTTAATATATAGAAAAATTCAAAAAATAAAATTTATTTAATTTAATTTAGATATTAATGTCCACAATAGGCCAAGAATGGATTATGGGACTTAAGAACATATTACATGAAACCAATACAATAAGGGAGTGCTAAATGTATCTACAAAAGGCATAGAAAGTGAAAAAAAATTAAATGAGAAACAATGATTCTACTATTTAACTATCCTCCTTGATTAACCTCTCAAACAACCCTTCACCTTTACTCCTTGACTTAGTTGGAACACATGATGTATCCCCTAAGATAAGACATTGGTCAAGAGGTAAATTTAATCTAATACGTAAATTAGAAGAAGAGTATGAGGATGTGGTCACCAATAACTTACCCAAATGAGAAGGTCCATTCTAATGATCAATAGGAAGATCAATAAGACTTAATAAATTGGAAGATAGGGGAGAGGATATAGTGTTGTTCCTATTACTTAGAGAAAAAAGAAATGATATAAGTAGGCCCACTTCCTTCATCTATGATTTCTAACTCTCCACCTTTTCAAGCATATCCCTTCAAACCCTCAACCTTTAATCCTTTACATCTTTGATTCCATAATTACTAGGATTTCTAATAGTAAAATATTATTCTTTCATAGGGTCATGCTTGAGCTATAAATCCACCTTCTCCTCCTCATTTTTTTACGTCTTCACCTAAATTGAACTTACACCCAACTATCATAACTGAATTAAACTTATTTTGATTTATTTAAATTTGAGCATGTATAAAAGAACATAAGCATGACATCATACATAATTAAAGGGCACCTTTGAATTGTTGAGAATTTGAAAATATTTCTCGTTGCCTATGGTGATCTCAAAAAACTTAGGAAGTCCCTCCTATGTGTCCATTTACACCAAAATCCTATCCATAGAATGATAATTTATCTTTGGAACTCCCTCACCCCAATCCAATGAACCCAAATATTTCCCAACTTCTTATAGGATTCTAGAGAACCATAACTTTGGATTACATTCTAAGATCAAAGCACATAAAACATATATTTAGGGACAAAGAATGAGATAAAAAGTTACCATGTTTTTTGTAAAATCCTCTCTATATCCTATATTGACCTGAAGTTAAAGGCTAACCATAATTCTAGAAATTAATGGAATTGGAAATTCTAACAATAAAGAAAATTACACTACCACAAATAATACAAGGACATCAAATTATATCAAAAAGAAAAATAAAATAAAATGGGTTTGGTAAGAAATTTTAGGTTAGTTTTTGTGGCCAATTTTACATTCATTGAAACTATTGAAAATTAAAATAAAAATAAATCTCTCAAGGAGTGAAAATATGAAGTTGAAATATGGAAATTTTGTAAGGAGTATATAGATGACCCTATTAAAAACATGGATGAAAATATTTCACTCACTCAATGTCAATAAATTTATAAAAATTACAAATAAGATGGTATAAATATTCAAACAAAAAAAAATTGATAGCTTTAATTGATTTTTTATCAATGATGTTATATTCAAAATTTAAAAATGTTTTTGTAATTTTTTGATGGTGATGTTTATTTAGTTACAATGTTTCATGAATCATTATTTCATTTTAAGATACCATAATATTACATGAAATAATTATTATTTATATCGAAGACAAAAATTAATTTCCATTCCCAAGATGTATTTCAAATCTCATGATGCATTTCTAAGGCTATGATTCATTTTCACGCATATAATGTATTTACAAGATTGTGATGTATTTTGAAGCTAGTAGTACATTTCTAATCTTGTAATTCATTTCAAACCCCATGATTCATTTTATTGGGCCCTAAATTTTATATATAACTTTCCTAAGTACGTTTTAGAAGACTGTGGTGTGAAAGAGACACATCACATAAGATCATGGCACAGAACAAGAAATTCACATAGAACAAAAAAACATGAAACATGGATGAACTAAGAATTTAATAATTAGACAATAGTGAAAGACTTGGGTAAAGGCATGGAAAACATAGATGATTAAGGAACGGTTCATATGAATGTTGGAGAGGAATAGTCAAGTATGAATCTAGCACTAGTCCATAAGAAGATAGGTGCATGATGACAAATAGCTTGCATTGAGAGAGAATATAGGGTGAGTTATGCCTGAGTCCTTAGGAATTTAATGTAAATGGATTCCCATGACTCATTACTATTAATGGTCATTGGTGAGTCATATTTTTGTAATTAAATGGTCAGGGTAGACCCATGTATAAATACCCCCTAGTTTTACTTAGTGTTGGTTGATAATTGTAATCTTGAAGCCATTGTAATTATGGATATGACTTATGAATGTAATGAGAGAAATATTTTATGTTTATGTAATCTAAATATGAATATAATAGAATTATTACCATTTTGTTCTTAGTTTGTACCCAATTTATTTCTCTGTGACTAGTAAGTAGGGAATGAATAATTAAGAGTTAGACATGGAACTAAGTATGATTTATAACTAAGTGGCTATTCAAGCACACTAGATTAAGAAACTATATGAATACATGACCGCATAATGAAACCAATGAGAACCTGTCTTAAACTAAATGTTATGGGTGATCATGCAAGACCATTTTCTTGCATGATGTGTTGGCATGCTAGCTCATTAGAAATCTTGTTCTCTTAGGTACACGATAAGGTAAAGACATTATAGAGTAAAGGAAAAGAGCCCAACATTTTATTTACATTGTTAGGACCCATTGTGCTTGTTCACATGATGGTGGGAAAATGCTCAAATGGTTATCCCTTGAAAATGATGAGCACTAGGTTACTACCATAGAAGATAAATTTTCACTTCAATATATTAAACTAGGAGTTTTTATGCATGCAAGGCTATAATAGCACCTTTATGACTCACTCTATGAGGATTTCTTTGTATAAGTTCCCATTCACTTGCATACCTATATTTTGATATATATATATATATATATATATATATATATAAGACCATTTAAATAATTATTGATGGAAGTTCTCATATTCAGTAGAGCATCAATTAGCCTTGGAAAGATTGGGATTACCTTGGATGCATGAAGTAGATATTTGGTGGTACTTAATATCTATATTTTTGAATACATGATATATATGTAATATTATCTAGAGGAATCTTTTTTTAAATTCCTATAGGAGTTGTGTGTAAGTTATCTCAAAAAAAAATCTAGAAATTAAGAATCTTATAATTGACTTAGGACATGAAAACTTCCACATAAATGCCTAAACTCTGCTTCATGTGAGCAACACAATCAATGGGGAAATGAAGTATCACACATTGATATAAGATTATCAATTCAACATGGCATCTAATGAGTGGTAGTTATGTAAACATAAGTATGATGATGCTAGTGTTAGAAAATTATTATTGATATCAAAAGAAAAGTGTAGGGAAAGCTACAGACTCACTCAGAAGTTTTGGACTCACCTAGAGATTTAGAATTTACCAAAGCTTTTGACTCACCCAGAGATCTAGACTCGCCCAGTATCTTCAAACTCACCTAGTAGATTTAAACTTACCTAGTCAGTAGCTACAAACTCGCCTAGTGTGACATAAAATAATTAACAAGGCTGACCAACAATAAAATGTTTTAATTTATAGTTATATATGTAATAATTATGGTTAACCACCTTTGGAGAGATCATATTCATTGAGAGAAATTAGACCCTTTCTAAGAAGCATGAATAAGTATAAAAGATGAATGAATGGGACTTAAAAAGTAAGCATAAATAATTATTTATAGAAAACACAAGGACAATAAGAGGGAGAAGAGTGAAACTTGATTTTTCCATCATTTTTTAACAAGGCAATAGTGATAAGGTGGAAATTATTTAAGTGAGATTGGTATCTCAAAATAGAAAGACCAGTGTCTTTTGCTAAATTAGTGCTTGGCAGTGAATTTGGTGCTTCATTTCAAGAGATCGATGTATCTTGTTAAGTTGGTGCTTGGAATTGGGGATTGGTGTATCCAAGTAGGATGGTGCATAATTAAATTTATTAAAATAATTATTAATCTTATGGCTGGATTTGGATAGTAAATCCAAGCATCCTTTCAAGTGTGGTTTTATCCACCAAGGTTTTTTCACGTAAATTTTATGTTGTGAATTTAATTATTCTTATGTGAATGGTTTCTTTATGAAATTTAACTAAAAATTAAGTAAATTATTATTACACATTGATTCACCACCCCTCTCAGTGTGGTGTGTGCTCAATAATTTATATCAAAGAAAGGTTCCTTCAGGATTAGTTTAACCAATGGAACACATATCCTAGAAGTGCACATGGTTAGTCATCAGGTTCATGAAGATTTATCCACTAATAAGGATCCATTATTCAATGGGATAAATTATGTATTTTGTATTATAAGGATTAGAACATATCTAATGGCCCTTAGTTTTGACATTTGGCAAGTAGTTGTGGATAGATACAAAGTGCCACAAAATCCACCAACATATTCAATAAGAAAGAAGGCTAGTGAAAATAATACAAAATCCATGAATGTTATTTTGTGTGGTTTGTCAGAATCTAAGCTTGTAAAAGTAATATAGTGTGACTCAGCTAAGGATATTTGGGATAAACTTAAGACCATCTGTGAGGGAGATAACAAAGTAAATATGACCAAGCTTCAAACTCACAAGAGATAATTTCAAAGTTTGAAGATGAGAGAGGATGAAAACATTGTGGCTTATCTATTTCATGTAGATGAAATTGTCAACATTATCAGAGGGCTTAGTGAAAGAGTCAAAGAATCTATAATCATCCAAAAGGTATTAAGGTCTCTACATTTCAAATTTTATGTAAAAATTTCTATGATCGAGAAATAAAGGATCTAAATAAATTCATAATGGATGAGTTACATGTAATTCTCATGACCTATGAGATGAGGACTAAAAAGGAAAAATTATCTTAGAAGGAAGCAACCTTCAAAGCTTCTAAGAAAGGGAAATATAAATATTATGAAACAAGTGATAGCACTAGCAATGAAAAAGATGAGGAGGCCCCATGTTTTAGAAATCTTAAAAAAGGATCCAATAAATACAAAGGTAAGATACCTTTCAAGTGTTTCAATTTTGGTAAAATAGGGAACTTTGATACTAAATTTACACATAAAGATGATCACAATTATGAGGAAAATAATAATTAGGAAAGAAATAAAAAATAAAGTAAACCTAAATACAAGAAAAACTTCAAATAAAATGAAAATAAGAAAAAGTTTGGTAAGCACAAGAAAAGTATTTATTCTAAAAAGGATAGAAACTTAGTTGAGGAGAGTGATGAGAGCATTTTAGGCAGTGACAGAGAAAAAAACTTTGTTCATGGTTATAATAATAATGAATGATGCCTTTACAAGTGAAAACACTTTGAAAGAAGAGGAAGATGTTGAGGATGCAGGAGAATTAAATATTGAAGAGAAACTCATCTATGATTTAGGTGAGATAAAATTTATTAAGAAGAATTTGAAAAAAAGATTAAAGATTAAAAAATATGAAAAAGAAAATCATGAACTAAAAATAGAAATGTCTCATAGCCTTGAAGATTTAGAAAAGGTTATCATTAGTCAAGACTGAAATAGAAGAATCCAAGAAGACATAGGAGGAAGTAAGAGTCTAACTTAAGGAAAAATAAGACCACATTGACAAGCTAGAATTAGAAGTTGATTTCTTAAAGAAGGAATTAGAGGAGACATGTGCTAAATTAAAAAGTACCAAAGTATTGGATGATATTCTCAATTACCAAAAGTCATCATGCATTAAGACTAGTCTTGGTTATGAAGAGAACTAGAAGAGAACTAAAGAAGGGCAAAGTGCAAAAACTATAAAACCACCTAAGAGGATAAATATTAAGAAGCCAAAGAGCTACATGGATGCACTTAAGAGGTTTTTGAATATAGAAAGAGAAAATAAGATAGATCGTGTAAATCCTCCTCATAGAGAAAATAGAGTTAAGAACATCCCTGTTAGAGATCTTAAAATATCATTTCCAATAAGTTATAATAATGTGATAAGGTACACAAGCTACTTATAAAATTATTTTTATTATTGCAATCAATTTGGTCATAGTGTAATAGAGAGTAATGCACATGCAAGAAATGAATATGCATGGAAATATGGAAAAGGCACTTATGGAGTTTCTAATATAAACTATAACTCATTTACACCATTATAAAATTACAAAAAAGTGACATTGTATGCTATAATTATAATAACTTTGGTCATGTAGCATAATTCTATATGAGTGTTTTCATAGAAACCCCCAAATATATATAAAAAAAAAGGTGAATACCCCAATTATAAATAATAAATAATTTTAAAAAATATGGAGAGAGAAGAAAGAGGAAGTTAATCAAAAAAGGAAAAATATATGCTTTTTTAAATAACATTTCATGCACAAGATAAAGGGAAGCAGTGGTATATTGACAATGGGTGTTCAAGCCACATGACAAGTGATAAAAGTAAATTTATCACTTTGCAGAAAATGAGTGAAGGTACAATAAAGTTTGGGGATAATGCTACAGCTAGGATTATCAAAAAATTACCCTCAACCTTGGTAATGGAAATACTAAAATTGAAAATGTTTTGTATGTTGACGAGTTGAAGCATGACCTATTGAGTGTCAGCCAAATGTGTGATTAAGGACACACACTCACATTTTATGCTCAATATTATGAGATTAGGAAAGAAAACATAGGAAAATTAGTTGAAAATGCAAACAAAACATCAAATAATCTATACATACTCAGTGAAGTAAAATGAGAATAATGCTACATGAGTCAAGTTGATGAAAGCTAGATATGGCATAAAATAATTGGCCATATGGATTTTGAAAATTTAGTGAAAATAAACACTAAAAATGTAATAAGACACATGTTTAAAATCATAAAATCTTAAAAAACTAATTATAAGTAATGTCAACATGGGAAGCATACATGAGCGAGTTTCAAATCAAAGGAGTACTCAAAAACTAAACCATTAGAATTAATACATATAGATGTATGTGGACCCAAAAGAATGAAAAGCATGCAATGTGAGAGTTATTTTATGTTGCTTATTGATGATTATTCTAGAATGACATGGGTTTCCTTTCTAAAATAAAAATTTGAGGCATTTGAAAATATTAAAACTTTTAAAGCTTTGGTTGAAAATGAAATGGATCTGAAGATCAAATGCCTAGGGTTAGATCAAGGGTTTGATTTCCTCTCAAATGAATTCAATGAATTATGTGAAGAACATGGAATAAAGAGACATTTCTCAACCACTAAAACTCCACATTGAAATGGATTTGTAGTGAGAAAGAATCAAACTATATAAGGAATGGAAAGAACAATGTTAAATGAATCTATGCTTTCAGATGGATATTGGATAGAGTTAATAAACACCATAGTTTATATCTTAGACATAGGAAAAATTAAGGTTAATAACAATAAAATGCCTTATGAGTTGTGGAAGGGTAGACCAACTTTAGTTAAATACTTCAAAGTGTTTAAAAGCAAATGCTACATCAAAAGAGATGATGAAAACTTGGGGAAGTTCAACTCAAGAGCTGATGAAGGTATTTTTATTGATTATTCCTCAAAGATTAAATCCTATAAATGTTATAATAAAATGATTCAAACAATTTTATAGAGTGTTATTGTTAAAAAGGATGGAACTAGGCCTAAACAAGTGAGTGTACCACCTAATATTCATTTAAAAGAATCATACTTCAATAAAGAAGAATAAGTAGTTTTAAAAAGTCAAGAAGAAGAAGAAAGGGAAGATACAAGGTCACCATCTAGATTTGTTCATAAAAATCACGAATAAAAATAAATCATTGGTGATATTGATGTTGGAGTGAAAAATAAGAGAAGGATAATGAATACATTAGAAAATGTGAACTCCTTTGTTTTGTCAAAGATGGAACCAAAGAGATTTTTAGAAGCCAATAATGATAAGCATTAGATCATTGCCATGGAAGAATAATTGAATCAAGTAGAGAATAATGAAACTTAGGAACTTGTTTCCATACCAAAGGACAAGAATGTAATTATAACTAAATGGATCTTTAAGAAC
Organism: Torreya grandis; assembly: GCA_037957365.1. Taxonomy (NCBI): domain Eukaryota; kingdom Viridiplantae; phylum Streptophyta; class Pinopsida; order Cupressales; family Taxaceae; genus Torreya; species Torreya grandis. The sequence goes on from JARHVA010007875.1 coordinate 288,825, forward strand.
AAATTGAATGAAGATGGTAAGGTAACAAGGAACAAGTCAAGACTAGTCTATAAAGGCTATGTTCAAGTAGAAGGTATTGAGTTTGAGGAGACTTTTAAACCTATGGAAAGATTATAATCCATATACTATTCTTATCATATGCTAGATTCAAGAATTTAAAGGTCTATTAGATGGATGTGAAGTCTATATTTCTCAAAGGGAATCTTGAATAAGAGTTTTACATAGATCAACCTAAAGGATTTTCTCTATCAAGGAATAAGGACTATGTGTAGGTTTAAGAAAGAATTTTACAAACTAAAGTAATCCCTTAGACCTTGGTATGATAGACTTGATATATACTTGCTTGATCAAGGTTTCAAGAGATGAGTGGCTGGCAGTAACCTATGCGTTAAGACTGAAGGTGAGAACTAGTTAATTGTTGTAATGTATGTTGACATTAGTTTTGGCAGAGATAATGAGAAGATGTATCCAAAATTTATAGGGGTAATGCAATAATAATTAAAAATGTCTATGTTAGGAGAGTTATAATTTTTCCTTGGGTTACAAATTACTCAGTCAAGTAAAGGAATATTCATCTCTCATACCAAATACATGAAGGAAATGTTGAATTAATTTAACCCTAACTCGGAGAAGATAGATCATACCATACACTTCTGATTGGGGACACATTTATTAAGTAAGAACATGACCAATATGGGGATCCATTAGACCTTATTAGGGGATCTCTTACTACAATACACCATGCTAGGGAGGGTTCCAAAGACTTCAGTCAAGCACAATCATGCAATAACCCTAAGGGATTCCTATGTTTTGATATCTCACTAAACTAATAACAAGTAAATTAAATTTAATCTAGTGCTCACCAAAGCTTGTGGCATAAAGTGGGTGCTATAAATAATAAAAGTAAACATGCATAAGAGATATACTCACTTCAATTTATATGGAATTTTAATGCATGGAAAAGAAGTAAAAATGCATATCTATCTACTCTTAAAAAGGAGGAACACATTTAAGAATACTTACCTTTGAAGATGAACCCATGAATCCTAAATCTCCCTTGGCCAATGTGTTTTTTAACAGTTTATTGTGGTATGTAAGGATGACAAGGATAAATCAAATCTAGGCTACATAACCTATCAATGCATCCAAAATACTTCTTCACAAGATAAGATCCATATCTCCCAAGAAAGTATGAAACCCTAAGCTTGCTCCTCAAGTATAATGGTGGATAAGCAAATGTTCAATAACTCTTACTTATTCTCATATCTCAATAATGGTGAAATGAACTTGTATATATAGGCAACTCTAACCCTAAACTATTACAAAAATTATGGTGATAGGGTTGACTTAGTCAACCTAGTATTGTTTAACCTATGTTGAAAATGAACTATGTTGGCATTGTGGGGTGATGACAAATATTATAGGGTTGACACTATTGACGTAGTTATAAAACTACTAATAAGGGATTTAGGATAGGAAAAGGTAAATGAAAGTGTAAAATGATTGGAGGAGGGTAAAATAGATAATAATAATCTTAAGGGAAAGGTTTTTAGGATATAAACATGTAGATAACAAGTGGCAAAAGGGATAATAATCATACAAAGCACTAATGGTCTACCCACCCCTTTCCCAGTGCACCCCTTAAGGTGTACACTTAGAGAGATTGAGACTCTATGGGTTCTTGTAAGATACAAAGTGTAAGTAAATGGTAAATTTTTTAAAATATTATGTAAATACATATACCCCACTTGAATCTAATCATGTGTCACGTGAGTGCAACACGAGATGGTGCTTTAGAATTAGAACATGACAACACAAAACACTAATGCTAAGTAAAATGTAGTAAGGATAAAATAAGATAAATGAAAGGACATAATTGAGAAACACATACCTTTAATTAACTTAGTGATGTAGATAAACAATTAGACTGCAAGATAAGTGAAGCCATCTAATGTGAATAATAATAGGTGAAACTATAGAAGCTAGTGCATAAAATAACCAAAAATCAAAAGTTTTGGAAGATATGCATATAGTAGTGGAAAATATTTTCTATGTTATCATGATTTTATAACATTTTATGGTTAAAAAAATGGACTAGTAAAAACAAATATATGGGTAAAATAAGGAATCAAAGTAATAACTAGGTAGAAACAACTAGGTCAACATAGTCAACCTAGTAAGCTGATATTTTTCTAAATATACACTACTTATCTAGTAGGTATGTGCTGACCTAGCTCAGATTACCAACTTTGTACATGATTTATAACCTAGTATAAAAATACACTTTGCTAAATTAGTACTAAGAGGGGAAAAAGTAAAGGATTAACTTAGTTTGTTAAGTAAACCTAGTCAAAACAAGAAATTTTGGTCAACTAAATGTTTGACTAAGTGACCAAAATAATACAAAAATGCATGAAATAGGCCAAAAGAGTGCTAGAAAGGTTGATTAAGTACAAAAATATCTGAATAGACTAAAAATAGGTTAAATTATTAAAAATAAATAAATGAAATCATATTAGGTTTGTTAAGGCAAGGTTTAGAATATTGAAGGCAAATGAATGACAAAATTCTGGGAAATGAATGACAAAATTATGGAAAATAAATGACAAAATTATGGACAAATGAATGAAAAATGATTGTATAACACAGTAAATCATGTTGGAAATCATGTAAAACATAGATTACAAATGAAATATCATTACAAGAAGACTTGAACAAAGATATGTAAGAAAGTGAAAATTAAGCTCATGTAAGATAGGCAAAAAGAAAAGTATGAAATTGAAAATGAAAGGTAAGTCAAGATGTAATACAAGTATGTAAAATGAAGGTGAAAAAAGCATAAATAAATGAAAACAAAATGTAAGATAAGATGTAAGACAAGCATGAATAAGTCATAAAAAAATTGAAACATGTAAGAAAATGTCATATGTAAGATAAGTTAAGTCCATAGAAATAAAATAATAACATGATGGAGAAATGAAAATAAAAAAAGTTATAAATGATGAAAACTCAAACTTAGTGCTTGTTTTAAGATATAATTTAAGAAAACATAACCACCTAATGACATGACTAGTATGATAATGATATGGTGTGGTAAATGGTTTAAGGGTATTTGTGAGGAAGTCCTGGTCCTATCTATGGTCTTACAATGCAACTCACAAACTATAAACCAAGAGGTGTAATAATGTATATGTGATTAGATAAAATCAATATCCATCAAGGGTAATATAAGGAAAATGTGATGTGATTAAGTAATGTGAGGCACCACATGGGTGATGTGAACATCCTTAACAAGAATAAGACACACTAGGCAAGTGAAAAAGGATAAGAACTATCAACACCAAGGACTCAAGACATTTTGACTATTAAACACAAATTTTTGGCTAATAAGTGAAGTATATAGATCATCCCCTAAAGGCTATATACATTAAAATTAAAATGAACCTACCTTCCCATAATGTGTTTCCTATTCCTTAGGACCCCTTATAGAGTCATCATTTTAATATGAAGATTGGGTACTTGTATGAGAAAGTAGGAACCACTAAAATATTTTTTATTCTCCTTTTCTAATATACTAGCCTAGTGCACCCCAATGGACCTTGTCTCTATCATAAGGCCGACTATGGAGTTTGAACTTTAAATAGAAAAAGGAGGTGTTCTTTAGAATCACATCTTTTAGTGTGATTTGAATTTTGAGAATTTTGAATGTTTCCTTTTGGATCATTTCCTTTTATTTATATTTTATGATTTGGCTTTTAACTTGTTTTGGTTTTTTCTATTCCTCCTCTATATGGATTTGGAAAACCAAACATGGGTGTTAAATATGACAAACACAAGAGATATTACACTTGATCACTAGAGAAAAGGACTTAAAGACCAAGATGTCTAAAGACTCTTAGACTTGCCCACAAGTAAGTGTGTAATCTCAAAATTGACCGATGTTAACCTCAAATGAAATGAAATAACAGAAATATGGGGATCATGAGAGATTTGTCTATGTAATAAGTGATACAATGATGAATATGCTCATAGCTATCATAAGGAGCTAAAATAGTTCTATGAAAGGAATGAAATTATGGTATGATAGTAATGTCGCTAAGAGAAACCATGTTAACCTCAAATGGATCTAGCACAATCACCAATGAATGTAGAGTCATTCCAAAAAGTGATTTAGATATTTTTTTAATGTGGTAATTTTTGAGGAAGGTTAGGTCCTATCCATAGTTTTACAGTGAAACTCACAAGGTGAACACTAATGAGGTGAATGCTAAATAAGGGGAAAAATAATCATAAAACCAATAAGGCAAAAAAGTGACATAAAAAGACAAAAAATGAAAACAAATGCCAAATGTAATGTGTAATAAAACCAAATAATGTAAAGGAAAATAATGATGCTTAGTAAAGTGTGACTAAAATAAGTAAAGTACATAAAAATAAAGAAATGTGAGACAAAAAATAACAAGTAAGACCTATGCTAATCTCTGTATCAAATATGATCAAGTGAAATACAAATCTATAAGTCTCATTAGGTTTCTTGCAGTTGAATTTGGTTGTTATTATGCATTATATAATAAGAGTGGGCATCATAAGATGCCCCAATGGGTAAGTGGATGTAGGGATGGGCATTGAAAGATGCCCCAAAGTATGAAGGGACATGCGCATGTGGATTATAAGATGCCCTAACATGTGAGGTGGAGTGAGTTAACATTGAATTATTAAAATGATTTTCATTGGGTTGGTAGGTGCATTTGGAGATAGGTAAATATATTGGTTTGTTAGGTTTTAAGTAGGTTAAATTTGACATATAATGTTTAAGATAGGTATGAAGAGGTAAAGGAGAACCATGTATTATATGCTTTGGAGTAGTAATTTGAACTAGGTACTCTTTAGTTCATGTGATATAAGAGGTTGAGGTCCAATGGATGCAATAATGTGTTTAAAGTTTTTCATGTTATCTATCCTTTCCTTATTGGTGTAGGAAGAAGGATCAAACGTGGTTTGAAAAAAAATAGTATATGAGGTATAGGTATGGGATAATTGTTTTTTTTCATTAGGTAGTTGATGTGATTGTGGTTCTTGAGATTGAATTTTATAAGCTTGAAGATAGTCTTGATATCATTATTTTGTGAGAGTATCAAGATTGAAATGTGGACCAAGCAAAGAATAAAGAAGAAATCAGTGAAGATCATGACAAGACTAATGATAATGACCTATAGTAGCATGCCACAAACAAAAAATATCAAGATTGTACCATTTTAGAGGAGGTTTGGAAGGATCAAAGCTCATGGCTTTAGAGGCTAGAAATTTCTTAAGTTATTCTAGACTCAAGGGAGGGTGGGTTGGGTTAAAATTGGTTGACTTGGATGTTCCATTTTGAGGTTGGGGAGGCTTGGATGAATCAATGTTATGATAAAATTATTGAAAATGTTCTTTAATGGTTTTTTTGAGGTGTTTCAAATTGAGTCATTATAAAGTCTTGCCTTTTTGCTTGGTCTATGGCTTCTTCTAAAGTTTTAGGTGAAAATATTTAAAATTTGTATTGAAGGGGAGATTTAAGAGAAATAACAAATATTTTTAAAAGGGTATCATCATTCATGTTATGGTCCACTTTATGAGCAAGAGACTTACATCATTTGATGAAAGTGTGAGCAGACTCATTAAGAAGTTGCTTGGCATTGATGAAATGGTTAAGGTAATTTTTAAGAAGGTCATTATGTTGTAATTACTTCATTAGAGCATTGAATAAATATTCTAGTTTAGAGATGGAATGTCTATGAATTTGGTTGTACCATTCAAGTGTATCACCAACAAATGTTTTGGCTAAGATCTTGGTGGTAGAAAAAGTGTTAGTTTGGACCCATTCTTTATAGATATTACCAAAATACTTAAGAAAGATAGTAGGGTCCTTATCCCCATTATATGTGATAGTTGGAGAAATGTTTCAAATATATAAAGAAGAAATGAATAGGGCTAAATGTTAATTTTAAATATGTTGAAGCATTTTTTAAGTCATTAGAGGTTGAGGTATGATATTCCCATTGGCATCTCTAAGAGGAGGAGGGAAAAAAATTGGATTTGGTTGAGACATGATGACTTGAGGTGGTTGACTAGTCATGTGTAATAAATGTTGTTTCATTTTAATCATTTTATAATGATTAGTTGTTTACATGATGTTTATTTTTTGAACTATGTGTGAAAGAATTTGAGTTATATCAATAATTGGGTTAGTGTTTGTAATATGGGTATTAGTGTTCTTAGGAGGAAGATTTATGTTAGAGGTATAATCACTAAGAGTGGGGGCATGAATCAGTGAGCCAAAATAATCCAAATTCAATTTCAATCCTTAAAAACACTTAATCAATTACCATAAGCATTCATGAAACATACACATCATTCATAGCAATGAGCAAGAGATACAATGCAAGATAAATCACATAACATATGACATACATGGGAAACCCTCTTGGGGGAGAAAACCCACTATAAATTGCAATTGGATTAATATCCTATAATAAAAAGATCCAATTTATACCAATTGAAATTGATAAAGGAAATATAATCCCTATTTAGTAAGACTACAATCTCATAAGGTGCTTCAACACCTGTCTAGCTGAGCTGCAACAATAACTAGACTTTTAACAAGTTTTCACCTTGCAAGGAGGATTCAACCACCTTAGATGTTGAGTTGACAAAAAAACACCTATGAAAACATCCAAATTTGTATTCATGTCTAAAACACCTAATTATGGACCTCTGCTCATCACTCTTCACCTTTTCTCACACTCAATCTGTAAGAGCACTATTATACCAATAAAATTATGACCTAAAGGTCATCCAAAAAATCCTTGATCTATTCTACTCTTCAATTCATCCTCAGGGAACTCTAACCCTCATTTTATCTCTAATTCACACACATAATTCTCTCTTAAATCTCTCCCAAATCTCTCTTTCAAAGTCTATAAACCATCATCTTTAGTTCCACTATTTATAGAGCACACTTGATAATGAACACCTTGGTCAGCCATTAGGCATGCCTTAAGCTTTAAGGAAACTATCACATAAGGACATAACTTAATAAAATATTCATATGTTGGCCATAGCATCTATGGGTCACCCTTAAGCAACTACACCTTTTAATAAGGCTCTTGTAGCTCTTATAGGCCTCATATGAACCCATTCACTCCTTTAGCACTTTATCAAACAAAACAAGAACATAAAACCACTAATAAAAGAATGTACCCATTCCATATGATCTATAATCCCCCCTTAAGTGATAATAACCAACATAGTACCCTTCTTCTTAAGCACAAATCACCCAAGCAACATTATATGCACACAGTCATTATAAACAAACACACTGTGACCTTCTAAACCATTATTCATACTATATATGAATGGTCAAACCTTAATAATGTACATAAAGCATCCTTATGGAGTCTAAAACATTCCCAAATAGATAATTCATCAATAGATATTGAAAAATATCAAAACAAGTTCAATTACTCTTCTTGGGTTACTTGCAAAACAAGCACAAACACATATTCAACTTTAAACCTTAATATCTTTGACTGTACACACTTGTAGATCTTCAAATTAGGTTCATTATATGCTTCATGGAGTCTTCTTCATCTTTTATTTTTACAACATGATAAAATTTGTACTGATAAAAATTTATGGTCCAAAAATCATAAATAGGTTTTTCCCTTGTTAAATTCAAATATTTAAATGTAAATGGTCATAGTTAAACTTAGACCACTTTGTTTGCATCTCTTGTCCTCATTGATTAGATCAAATATGTAAAATTGATCTCTTCTAAAAATTAACACATAGGCACCAATGCTCAAATGTTAAACCTCAGTCAATTTGACCTCATCTTGTGTACCCTTAAAATGTTGACTCAATACACACCATCTATCTCTATGGATTAACCATGTCTTTAACTAGAAATGCTTACTGTTCAATCAATTTGTATGAACACCCACTCATCATTATATCCTTGTCCTTTAGCTTTTCTCAATCATTAAACAAAATGCACTTTTTTTTGAATCATTTCTTCTTAACATCTTAGAGAAAATGTGCTCTATCAATCTCCTTGAGACTTTCTCAAACTTTACCTCTTGCATATTTGACTATGGGAACCTTTCTTATCTTCTTGAGCAGCCATTTTTGAACCTTAATAACTTCTTCTATGCTTAGACACATGATCTCAAAGTTGGAGCATATTATCTCCTCACATAGGATAATCTATCCATGTGACAAAATACTCCTACAACCCTCACATGAGTGATATATTTCTCCATTAAAATATCTTATCAAAATCTTCTATCATAGAGCCAACTATGCTTAGAACTTACCTGTGAGGCCAACTTTAAACATGCATATGTTTTGATGTGCTTCAGTGAATGACTAGAAAATTAGCACAAATCAACTAGGCATGAAACTAAACAAACCCATATGGTCATGTTCTCCTAATACATCCACATGTGTGATATATTATACCATCAAAATGCTTACTTAGCTCTTTCTTGCCTCATGCAAATTTGGCTAAGTATGGGAAAATACTATTAAAATGCCTAGGAGCCCAAATTTACACTTGCATATATTTGACCATGTTTCATCACATGAATTAATATTTGGAAGATAATTACTAGGGAATAATTTTATTATAACCATATTACCAACTCCCCTTAACTCATTCCCATGTGGCAATGGTGATGTCATCAAACTACCTACTCAATTTTTCTACCACTAGACCCAAAATGTCTAGACGACAAGAATGATCAACCAAATTAAATCTACTCATGAACACAAGAACTCAAAGCTTATAAAAAATATTATGTACCTATTTCACATCCTCAAATTACCATATTCATCCCTAAACATCTCTAACTATGCCAAAATAGAATATCAACCAGTCATACTTCAAGCATACTAGGGCAAGTACATTACACACTTTTTCATTGTTACTTAGGCTATAAAGTCACTTTATCCACTTACTAGGACACCTTCATGACATCACTAAAAAATCTCCAATAATTTTTCCCTTTGTCATTGATGTCAAAAACCATCATATATAGTAATATATATCTCACCTTCTCTCTCTTTAATTACTCCCACAATAGGAACTTTCTCCCCCTTTAACACAATGACAAATTGGGCACCAACTAATCTAGAGGACCTAAAAATATCATAAATATTTAAGTAACATATTATAAAGATGATACAAGCCCCCTACCTTGAGCCTAATTTTACTTGCCTTGATAACTTCCTCTTGCTCCATGCCAACACTCTTCTTCAACCAAGCACTACAACCAATGAAGGAAAAAAAACACTAAAATCTGATGGAAATATCAAAGAAAATTTTTAGAGGGACTCCCTTTAAGAACTATGATCCATTTCACCTTCAGATCATCTTCAGATCTCCACATACCATGAAGAACCACCACACATGCTTACTAGCATTTTCTCAAGCTAATACAAGGACCACCAATATAACTTCATGCCACTTAACAAATAGGAAACATACACTAAAAAAACTTGCAAACTCACCTTGAAATACTCATTTCTTGCTATTTTGGAGAAACTGAGCAAAAATCACTCTTCTTCAAATTAGGCCTATCTAGCCTCCTTATATCCCTACCTAAAACTTACTTATCCCATAATTTTCATTAGACACATCTTCATGACCTAAAACTTCATATCTAGAGCACTCTCATATTCCCCCTTAATCACACCAATTTTCATTACCAGGATCATCTTCTACAACATACTTCACAAACTAACTACCTTATTAGGCCTCCAACTTGAAAAAAACTTGAATATCTTGATAACAAAAAACTTTAAAATCTTATTTAATATTTATTTTACAACTAATTTTCCCATTCATACTTTTAATAAGCCTCAGACCTTGACTCATAAGGAAAACTACTTTTCTAGCATAAACCAAAACCCTATAATCTCAAAATAAAAAAAAGTCAACAAACCTCTTTCTAGTTAATGCACACCTCTAAAACTTATTTCATAATTTAATACACCCATCACACACTTCTAGACCAAAAATTGAGTCACCATACCTTTAGGAACATAAACTTCATATAACCCAATTTAGGCCTGCTTGCACTTAAGCTAACAACTAAGAAAACAAAGAGCACTTAAAAAATATTCAATTGGCATAAACATACCTTAAGACCTCAAAAACACCTAGAGCACATAAAAAATAAATTCATAGACCTGTTTGAGCACTAAAAACTTCTTGAAATTGCATCAAATTTATTATGACATCTAGAAACACCCATTCTAATCCTACACAATATCTCCTTCATAAACCTCTAGATCAAACACATGAACTTGTTTCTCCCCCTTAGCTAATGACCTTAAAATATCACCACAAGTCTCTATTTATATTTGAAATATAATCTTGATCACAAAAACTTGGTTCTTCACTGAAAGGAGTCTCTTAAGAATCATAGATAGAGACCTCCTCTACACCACAATGCTCTACCATGGTCTGAAACCAAGAATTTCCCATATATCCTCATATTGCTTCTCCTCCTTAGTCATATGATACTTGTATTTCTTATTCTTATTCTTAGTCTTTAGATAAGTAACATGTTCAACCATTACATCATTCTCCTTTTCTTCTATAATTGGATTGATAATACATGGAGATAACAAATATTCATGACATACCTTTTTATTTGTAGAATCTTCCTTGTAGCTTGGAACCTCTTTATTAGGCATAAATAATTGATGTTATTTTCATGATACATTCTCAAAAATATTATGATGTTTAAATGGATCCATACATACCTCAAGACTAGCCTCAACCAATATCTTGGTCTTCTCTTTGAGCTTGGTCTCTTCATTCACAACATGAGTAGACAATGAGAGCCCTTGTCACTCTTCAACTTCTGAAGCATTCTCTACCATAGAAAAAATATTGCTTGGACCTAATTTCTCATCATGACTCAAAAATTTCACCTTTGTCTTCCATGTGTTAACATGCCTTATTTTATGCACTCTAGGATCCTGATTAAACCTATTTTGACTTGTAGACCTTTGCTTTTAGAACCTAGCAATGTGACCTTTCTGTTCATAATTATAGCACACCACACCTTTTTAAAGAAACGTATCTTGCCTTACCTTATTTGGATAAGAATTTTTAATATTTATTATGTCATAATAATTAAATCACTTAACTCTATTCTAACCTTTTGATTAATGACCCCCATCATATTTCCATGCAAACTCATTTTTAATAGGTCTCTTACATTCTCTAGCCCTATGATCAAATTGATTACATGTGCAATAGTAACAATTGAATCTTGCATACCTCATGGCATTTGGCTATCTGATCTAATTTTTCTTCATTGGTGTCTTCATTCATTCTTGCCTCAAACACATTAAATTTCTCATCATAGTCCTTGATTTTAGATTTCATCTTCTTATTGATCTTCTTCTTAATCTCCAATTCTTCAAGATCATTCATCAATACAGTCTCATAGTCCACTTCATCTTCATCATCTTCTGAATCACTCTAAGTAGAATCCTAATGTGATTAGATTCCTTCCTCAACCATGAATAAGGATTCATATTTATAAGGACAATCATTTTCATGATCATATTTTGAGTCACTATCTTCACTCTCATCTGATGAACTATAATCTTCTTTGGTGTAGAGATTCTTCTTGTTCTTGGACTTCTTGTGTTATACTTTTTGAATCATTTCTTCTTGTAAGTCTTCTTGTCTTTATCTTGAATTTTATCATATCTTTAGCATCATTATTTTCATGCTTATGAGGGCACTTATGATCAAAATGTCCTATCTCTCCATAGTTGAAACATTTGAAGGGTAGTTTACCCTTATACTTCCTTGATCTAGTATTCAATTTCTTAGTAATCAAAACAATTAGTTCATCCTCATCAATATCAAATATGTCATCCTCTTTGTATTTTTAACCTTGTAACTTCTTCTTAGGATTCATCTCTATCTTGAAATATGCTTCTTTATTTGATGGTATATCATCATTTACTCTCATCTCATATGCAATAAGGGTGCCATGCAATTGATCCATCTTCAACTGAGTAAGATCATGACTCTTTTATATAGAGGATACTTTTGGATCAAACTTAAGGGAAATAAACCTTAATACCTTTTGGAATATATTAGACTCTTCAAGGTTCTCTCCAATAACTCTGATGATGTTCACAATCTCATGAACTCTTTTTATAGATAATATTTCTTAGAATCTTCTTCCTTCATCTTGAGACTTTAAAATTACCTTTTATGAGTCTGAAACTTAGCAATCTTAACATTTTAATCACATTTAAAAATGATCTACATTTTTTCCCATATTTATTTAGCATATTTACAATGGATTACCTTGGTGTATTTAGTCTCTGAAAGACCACTAGTGATAGCATTCATTGCCTTGGAATCATTCTCAAACAACTTCTTATCTACAACACTAGATGGATGAGTAATATGAGCAACATAACCATCCATAATAGATTACCATAAATCAAACCTTAGGGACATAATGTATGTCCTCATCCTTTCACTCCAAAATTCATAGTTGGATCCATTAAAAATTAGTGCTTTCTTAGTAGATAAACCTCTTTGTTGACTATCCATATTATACCTTGGATCACCTTCAAGGTATCAAGATTTTACCAAAGAAATTTATCTATTACAAATTGTTATAGGTATAATAACTAAGAGTTTTGGGGGTGAATTAGTGAGCCTAAATAATTGAACTTCAATTTCAGTCCTTAAAAACACTTAATTAGTTACCACAAACATTCATGAAGCATACACATCATTCATATCAATGACCAAGAGAGATAATGCATGATCAATCACATAACACATGACATATGTTGGAAACCCTCTTAAGGGAGAAAACTCATTGGAACCTATAATTAAACTACTATCCTATAATAATAAGATCCAATTTAGACTAGCTACAACTAATCAAGGAACTACAATCCTTATTTAGTGAGACTACAATCCCATAAAGTGCTTCAACACCTATCTAGTTGAGCTATAACAACAACAAAAATTTTAGCAAGTTTTCACCTTACAAGGAGGCTATGACCACCTTAGATGTTAAAATACCACAATAACACCTATGAACACATCCACCTTTAGACTAATGTCTACAACACCTGATGATGGACCTCTACTTATCACTCTTCACCTTCACTCACACTCAATTTACAAGAGCACTATTATGCCAATATAATTATGACCTAAAAGTCATAAAAATAGTCCTAAATCTATTCTTCTCTTTAAATCATCCTTAGGGAACTCTACCCATCCTTTTTTCCCCAATTCACACACATAATCCTCTCTCAAATCTCTCCCAAGTCTCTCTCTCAAAGTCTAGAAACCATCATCTTTGGTTCCACTATTTATAGAGCATACTTGATAATCAACACCTTAGTCATCCATTAGGTATGCCTTAACCCTTAATTAAAATATCATATGAATACATAACTCAATATAATATTCATAGGTTGGCCATAACATCTATGGGTCACCTTTAAGCAACTACACCTTTTAATAAGGCCTTTGTAGCTCTTATAGGTCTCATGTGAATGCATTCACTCCTTTATAAATTCATAAAAAAAAAAAAAAAAAACATAACCATTGATAAATGCATGGAACCATTACATATGATGTATAGGTCCCCCTTAAGTGCCAACAACTAACATAGTACACTTCTGCTTAAGCACAAACCACTCAAACAACATTCTGTGCACACAGTCATTATGAACTAACACATAGTCACATTACAAACCATTATTCATACTATATAATAATATTAAAACATTCATAATGCACAAAAATCATCCTTATGGAATCTACAACACTCCCTAATAGCTAATTCATAAAGATATATCGAAACAATATCAAAACAAGCTCAATTACTCTTCTTGGGTTTCTTGTAGAATATGCATGAACACAATCAAATTTAAACCTTAATATCTTTGATTTTACTCAATTTTAAATCTTTAAATCAAGTTCATTAGATGATACATGGAGTCTTTTTCTTATTTTCTTTTTACAGCATGAGAAAATTCATCCTGGATCAAAAGTTATGGTCCAAAAACCATAGATAGGTTTTTCCCTTGTTAAATTCAAATATTTAAATGTAAACGGTCACAGTTAAACTTTGATCACTTTGCTTGCATCTCATATCCTTGATGCTCGAATCAAATATGCACCATTTATCTCTTCCCAACTTTCACACATAGGCACCAATGCTCAAATGTTAAACCTTAGTCACTTTGACCTCATTTCATGTAACTTTGTAATGTTGACTAAACATGCACCATCAATATTTATGGATCAAGCAGGTATTTAAATATAAATGCTCATCATTTGATCAGTCTATATGAACACCCACTCATTTTTAGATCCTTATCTTTTACCTTTACTTAGTCATTAAAAAATATGCACTTCTTTCCATTTGGCTACTTCTTGACATATTATAGCAAACGTGCTCCATCAATCTCCTTAAGACTTGCTCAGACTTTACCTCGTGCATATTTTATTATGGGAACCTTGCTTATCTACCTGAGTATCCATTTTTGAACATTAATAACTTCTTCTGCACTTAGATGCATGATCTTAAATTTGGACCATATGATCTTCTCACATAGGAGAATCCAACCATGTGAAAAAATAATCCTAGAATCCTCACATGAGTGGGATATATTTATATTAAAATAACTTCTCAAAATATTCTATCATATAGCCAACTATACTTAGAAATTATTTGTGAGGCCAAATTTGAACATGCATATCTTTTGATGTGCTTTAGTGCATGACTAGAAAATTAGTGCAAATCAACTAGGCACAAAATTGAACAAACCCATATTATCACTTTCTCTTGAAATGTCCACAAGTGAAATATATGATACCATTTAAATGTTTACTTATCTGTTTCTTACCTCATGAAAATTTGGCTATGGAAAAATACTATCAAAATGCCTAGGAGCCCAACTTTGCACTTACATATCTTTAACCACACTTTATCACATAACTTGAGAATTAATGTGATAAAAACCATATTACCAACTCTTATTGACTCATTCCCACATAGAAATGGTGATGTCAACAAACTACCTACTCAAAGGTTCTGCCACTAGACTCAAACTATCTAGATGACAATAATGATCAACTAGATGAAATCCACTCATGCACATAAGCACTCAAAGCTTATAAAACATATTAGGGAAATATTTTAGATCCTCAAATTACCATACTCATACCTAAACATCTCTAACCATGCCAAAATAGAATATCAACCAATCATACTTCAAGCATACTAAGACAAACACATTACACACTTTGTCATTGTTGCTTAGGCTATCAAAGCACTTCATCCACTCACTAGAACACCTCCATGACATCACTGATAAATCTACAATAGATTATTTTTATGTGGAGGATCCTTAATAAAAGTGCTAGTTGTCTTAAGTGTTGTAGAAGAAGAAGGAATCTTGGTAAAGCCACCATTCTTGGTAAGAGTGTAAATAATATTATCATAAAAGTTTTTAAATAATTGGGAATAATCTAGATTATTAGTTTAAGTGGTTTCAACCATGTTATTTTGGGAAGTGATAAGTCTTGGTGATCTTTTTATGGGTATAACAAGAGGATTGTGAACATTGGTTGTAAGAGGTGGAACATAGTGTGAGGTTCCAATATTTGATGTAGATGGGTTGACGAGTTTATGACTTATAGGCTTAGAAAGTGTAGAAGTGGTATAAGGTATATGATTGTCATGGTTTGGGATTTGTCTAATAGGATTCTCTGAATCTACTATATGGAATGGGGTAGATCAATATTGATAATATTTATAACCATGTGATGAAGAGTTTCACCATAAAGAGTTATATTCTATGGTGGATAGGTGGGGTAGGAGAGAATAACCCATGTACATTCAGAATGGGTTGAGATTATAAATAAATAATTTGATAAGAGGCTTCATAATGGTAAGCAGGATTGGATATCAAAAATGTATGAGGAGAAACAAGGATAAAATTAGCCAAAAAGAGGGATAGTGTTCAATAATAAAAAGTTGACATAGTTGACCTAATATGCTAGGAAGA
The DNA here is from genome assembly GCA_037957365.1 of Torreya grandis. Classification (NCBI taxonomy): domain Eukaryota; kingdom Viridiplantae; phylum Streptophyta; class Pinopsida; order Cupressales; family Taxaceae; genus Torreya; species Torreya grandis. The sequence goes on from JARHVA010007875.1 coordinate 304,947, forward strand.
CATTTCTAGATAATACTAAGTCAACATAGTTGACTTAGTATGCTAAGGACATGGTTCTAAATGCTATTAAGCTGACAAAATCAACTTAGTATGATAAGGACATAGTTTTGAATGATACTAAGTTGACACAGTCGACTTAGTATGATAATGAGGAAGTTTAAAAAGATACTAAGTTAACCCAGTCAACTTAGTATTCTAAGGAGAGATAAATCTATATGTGACTATGTTGATAGAGATGATAGTGTTCTAAATTTTTTTTTTTAATAATTTACTTTCAAGAAATAACTAAAAAGAGAAACACACAATCAATTGAATCAATGAGGATGATCCAATTGAGGCACACAACACAAAACCTTGCACCAATGCTCAATACAAGTTCTTAAAATACAACATACAATTGAGTAAAGAAAAGACAATCAACTTAGAAAGTAAATGCTAACCATCCTAAATGTTATTAGATTACTAGAGTGTGATTTTAGATGTGATAAGAATTCGGCTATAAGAAAAGAATTAGAAAACAATCTATGGATGGTTTTAGGACATTTAGGTTGAAAGGGATCTATATTGGAAATGGTGTTGGCTTGGTATTCGGGCCTACCCCCTTACTTCAAATACTACAATGATAAGAGTGTCAGGTTTTTAGCCAATATATACCATTAAACATGTGTTTATACTTGGATAGAAAACCAAGTTGGCTTCCCCCTTGGTGATGAAATCCAAGTAGGTAGGCCTTAGGTAGACAATTGTAAAATGTGTTTTAAGAATTTTTGATTTGTTAGTGTGTGCATAAAAGAGAAAATAGTGTAACTAAATGGTATATTAAAAACCACCTAATTAGACTATGTGATTTATTCTAAGCATGAAAGTAATAAGAAATGAAAGTGTGAGCTAATTAATAGCATATAAGTGTTAATATCAACTTTAAAACAAAGTACAATGTCAATTCTAATGATAGTGTATGCAAAAATTATAGATCAAAGTTAATAATGTCACTTTTATAATAAGAAATCAAGGGTTTAAAAATCAAATACGTTGACAGTGTCGACCTAATTTTTTAGATAGAACTTAGAATACAAAACTACATCAATAGGTTCAACCTAGTTGACTATACAGGGGCAATTTTAAAGACTGTAAATTATGAAAAAACAAAACTATAAAAAATGATAGAAATGACAAAGAAGGATAGAAAGGAACTTTGGTGGGTTGGTGAATGCAAATAAAAATAATACTATTGTTGAAGTACCTTGATTTATACTTGCAAATTTTGCTAATTATGTTGACTGGGTTGACCTATCTTTGTATAAACCTATTACTGATAGCCTAAAAATGTGTAGGGTCAACTGGATCAAATTAATATGATAAATTATATGCCTAAAAATGTATAAGGTTGATTGGGTCAACTTAGTATGCTTAACTAGATTCTTGAAAGTATACAAGATCAACTGAGTCGACTGAGTATCCTGAGTTGGAAGTCTAAAAAACTTGCACAAATAGAATAGAGTCATATTGATGTGACTGAATTGTTAAAGCTACACACATAAATTAGATCTATATTGACACTATTGACCCAGTATCACAAATATATGAAAAATAAAATGATAAAATAATGACAAATGTAAAATAAAACTTATAAGGGTTAGTTTCACATTAGGTTCACCCAAATGTATGCATTCAAAAATGCATCATATCTATAAATCAATCCTAACTCAAAGAAGATAAATCATACCATATACTTCTAATTGGGGACACATTTGTTAAGTAATAACATGACCAATATTTGGATATGCTAAACTTGATTATGGGATCTCTTACCATAATACACCATGTTAGGGAGGGTTCCAAATCCTCTAATCAAGCACAATCATGTAATAACCCTAAGGGAGTCCTATGTTTTAATATCTCACTAAAATAATTAAAAGTAAAGTAAATATAATATAATGATCACCAAAACTTATGGCATAAAGTGGGGGTTAGAAATAATAAAATTAAAAATGCATAAGAGACATATACTCATATCAATGTAAATGGAAAATTAATGCATGGAAGAGAATTACAAATGCATATATATCTTCTCTTAAAAAAGAAGAACAAAGTTAGGAATACTTACCTTTGAATATGAACCCGTAGAGCCTTGATCTCTCCTGTATCCAAGGTTATTCATAAGAGGTTATTGTGGTATGTAAGGATGATAAGGATAAACTATCTCTAGGCTACACAACCTATCAATGCATCCAAAAGACTTCTCCATAAGACAAGATCCATATCTCTAAAGAAAGTATGAAAACCTAAACCTGCTCCTCAAGTAGAATGGTGGATAAGCAAATGTGTAATAACTCTTACTTCTTCTCCTCTTCTCTCAATAATGGTGAAATGAACTTATATATATATATATGTATATATATGAAAATAAAACCCTAAAACCTTATCAAAATTATGGTTGATAGGGTTGACTTAGTCGAACTAGTATTGTTTAACCGATGATAAAAATTAACTACATCAACACTGTGGGTTGATGACAAATAATATAATGTTGACACTATCGACGCAGTTATAAAACTGTTGAAAAGGGATTTAGGATAGGAAAAGGTTTTTAGGAAATAAGTGTATAAATAACAAGTGGCAAAAGGGATAATAATATTACAAAGCACCAATGGTCTACCCACCCCTTTCCTGATGTACCCCTTAAGGCATGCACTCAGATAGATTGAGACTATATGGGTTCTTGCAAGATACAAAGTGTTAGTAAGTGATAATTTTTTTAAAATATTATATGTATACAGAGCACACTACCATAAAGGAATAGATAGTATAAATAATTAAGCCCCTCCCAAAATAAAATTTTAATTTTCTAAGGCACAAATTTTTAGTAATTCATTCTTTATTTAGTCATTAAATCCATCAATAAAAGCATGGATCAAGGGGGAGATAATCATAATATTATTTATCTCCATGTGTTTTTTGGTTATATACATTGTGATTATGTTGTATGTATCTTTGCCATTGATGTCAAATGGGGAAAATTAAATAAAGGGGGAACAAAAAAGGAGAACTACAATAAGGAGGAGTTCATGTAGGGGGAGCAAAGGAGGAGAACTACATCAAGGAGGAGTACATGTACTATTTTTTATATAGGATTGCCATCAATGATAAAGGGGGAGATTATTGGAATATTGTCATTGATTTCAAAGGTAAAGTGTAGGGTAAGCTATAAACTCACTCAGATCTTGAAATTCATTCAATAGCTTCAGACTCACCTAGAACTTTAGACTCACCTAGATCTTCAAACTCACCCAAAGCTATGGAATCACCTATAGCTTTGGACTCCCTCAATAGATCTGGAATCACCCAAAACCTTGGAATCACTCATTTGATTTGGACTCACCTATAGCTTTAGACTCAGTATCTTTAAACTCACTTAGAGCTCTAGACTCGCCTAGTAACTCTAGAATTATCTAGTCAATAGCTATAGACTCACCCAGTGTGATGAAAAACAATTAACAAGGCTAACCAACAATAAAATATTTTAATTTATAGTCAGATATGTATTAATGATGGATGGATACCTTTGGATATATCATATCCCTTGGGAAAAATTGCACCCTTTTTGACAATCATGAATAGGTATGAAAGAGAAATGAATGCGAGTTAGAAAATAAGTAAAAATAATTATTTATAACATACAAAAGGAGAAGAAGAGGGAGAATAATTATTTTTAATTATTTTATAACTCAATGTCTTTAAGTGAGATCAGTGTCTCAGAATAGAAAGATCAGTGTCTTTCACTAAGTTAGTGCTTGGCAGTGAAGTTGGTGATTTATTTCAAGAGATCAGTGTCTCTTGATAATTTGGTGCTTGGCATTGGGGATTGGTGTCTCCAAGTAGGTTGGTGCCTACAAATTTTTTGTAAAAAGAATTATTAATCTTATGGTTGGATTTAAATAGTATATCCAATTAGCCTTTCAAGTGTTGTTTTTACCCACTGAGGGGTTTCCATGTAAATTATGTGTTGTGAATTTACTTGTTCTTGTGTGAATGGTTATTTATGAAAGCTAATTAGAAAGTAAGTAAATTATTACTACACACTGATTCACCCCCTCCCCTCAGTGCAGTGTGTGATCAATAGCTAGGTAAAGGGAAATGATTGGAAGTGATTCAAGGAGGGGTTAGGATGACTTTGGAAGTGCCATAACAATTTTTAGGGAGGCAAAAAGGAATAATGAGGACTCCCCAACCATAGGACTACACCCTATGTCCACACAGGTATATGTAATAAAAAAAAGTCAAGTATTGGTGACTATAGAACCTAATCTAGATAGGTATGATTCAAAACCCATAGTGCATGCTCATGCCTTTCATTTGGACAAATTTATTATAATAAATTGGGGTACAAATAGTGTAGAATCAAAATATAAAATTGTTAAGGAAACTTTTGAAGTATAGAATCAAGATAATAGTTTGTCATTAATTTATTTTCCATTACATGTCAAACCCTACGCCTCACTTTAGAATGCATGGTGGACTAAATATAGCTAGTGGGAAGAGTACATGCCCTTCCCCATTTAATCAACCTATTTATGTGCCCAATGTATTAGGTATTTTTATTACCATAGGAGGTGAAAGAGGTGATACCGATGGTGGTTGGGCTAAAAATTTTATGGTGGTTTGGTTGGAGTATCTGAAGGTGGTGTAGGAGGCATTTGTGGACCTCCCCCATAAGGTCTAAGAGGGAATATAAGTATTTTTCAATAGGCTCCATTTATAATTCCCAATCTAATTATAGTCTACTATGAGATGATGCTTCATTTGCTTGAATATCATGATGTCAAAAATGTAGCAGAACATGTTCATAAGTGAAAAATAATTTGGTAGGTGTGAGGTATTATTTATATTGAATGAAAGGTGACTCAATTTTCCACTACCATTTTAGACCACATGCATAAATGGTACTTGAAGTTTGATCTGTAATAAGCTATGGTAAACTATGAGTAGTTGAAGGTAGATTTTCTTTAAGAATTTGACATTCCAAAATTTGAATAATTGAGTATTACTACTCTGAATGATATTAAAGAAGAAATTACTAAGAGTGTGTGTGAATATGATGCACATTTTAAAACACTTCATTCCAATTTATCATTTTAGATAAATGCAAATCAACATGCCCAATGGTTTGTAGGAGGCTTTTTATTTCCATTGTAATGCACATTGTCCTAAAAGACCTTCACTGGCCTGTAGAGGCATTAGAAGCTACCATTTAAATTGAAGATTTTAGAAGTATAAATATAGGGATTATTCACTTTATAAAATCCTAGATTATTGATATAGTTTCATAGTTGGATATGTTCACTGTAAATAGTGCTCAAGATACCCGTAATGGTTTATGGTGTGTTGACTATAAAGTAGAAGGTCATAATAGGAAAAATTATCATAGGAAGAGTATTCATGCAGTGGTAAAGCAATCCTATGAAATATACTAAGAATACCATAATGTGAGAGATTTCCCCTTCTTCATCACACTACTCAATCTAAGGTATCATCATACTATAAAATTTATGATGCATATACACATGATACAAATGATTGTCACCTTAACAGTGAGATTCATGAGGTGCGTGAGAAGTACTCACCAAACATATATAGCTAATAACTAAAATAATGATGGATGATAATACTATGTAGGTCATGGTTTTGGATTTAAAGGTGGTCATTTCTCCCTAAAACCTATTACAAGTGCAAATCTCTAGAACATTACCAATGTGACTTCCCAGTTTATCCAAGCTGTGCCTTTTGTAAAAATGAGCATCATTTGGAAAAATGCCTAAACTTGTATGTTTCCATGACTAAAGAGTAGAATGAAAAGGTTTATGGGATTATATAGATTAAAATAACTCCAATTTCTCAATGGAGACTATTCCTTACTACTCTGACTGGTCCTAAGGTAAATATTACTACATGAAGTTGTGTTCCTTCCTAGTCCATTTCAAATACACCTACTGACAAGGTTAAATGAGAAGAACCTTGTGAAAATCACTACCTAGATTATCAATAGTATAAATAGTTATTTTAGGACATAATAAATATGGTGTAGGAATTGCAAGGTGAAATTTAGTTCCTTAAGGATAGATATGTTGTTATGTGTGATGAAATGTAGAAATCCTCAGTTTTCCAAGACTTTGCACATGATGAGTTTCATGAATTTTGAGAATGAATTATTGATGAAGACATTATACCCCTTTTGAGGAACTAGGTGAGTCATCAAGCACCAAATCTTATGGAGGATCATTAAGTGAACCATGCATAATGACAAGAGGCTCATGCCCAACCCAGTATGGAATGCAATAAATAAATCTTAGTAAACACATCTATTGATGGTTGGATAATTTGGTATATAATAGTAGACACTAGCATGGATGTAAATGTACTAACAAAGGATGCATAGATAAATATGAACATCCTTCCTTTTTAGACATCTCCTCATGTATTTTTCATAGCCAATAAAACTCATGCCCTACCTGTAAGGATGTCACCATTAACATATTGGGTGTCACTTTCAAGGCTGACTTTGAAGTGATTGAGTTGGTTGAATTTGATTATTTTCTATCTCTTTTAGGTCATTCATGGTGTTATGTAAACAACACTAACTTTAGCTTTAAAACACTCTACATTAGTTTTGAAAATGATGATCAGTGCATCATGATTCCCCTAGATAATGCTTAGGGATCTCCTTTTGTTGAACCAATTAGTGTCTATGAGGATCTAAATCATATCTATAATGTCATAAATCAGGAAACTAGGCATATTTATCCTAGTATAAATGATATCTTATATTGGGTAGAGGCACAGTCCATTTTTAAAACTATCAACAATACCTATGAACATTGGGCTCATGGACAATATGATCTTACTATATAAATTTATGGCATAGTTGGTAGGTGAGAGGATTATTTATGCAAAATACATAAGCACCATAAGTTTTTTCACCTCATTAGTGGATGTATGATGGTTAGACCACCCTTGTAGTTAGATCAAACACATAAATTTCATGGTTAAATGGAAGTACAAGAGTATGTGTAGTAGTTCAAAACTTTCTATGTGCTTGAAGATGAAAAAATGTGCTCACTTATTTATGTTCTTCAAGTGATAACTACTCGATGGTGGAAAAATCACCATAAAAATTTTCTTACCTATGACCAAGTGTACACTTCTATGCACTACCATTTTCATCATGATAACCATGTTTGACTCAATTTAAGTTATGTTAATGTTAATTCTCTAGAAGCTCATATTGAGGCCTAAAAAAACATTTGAAATGTTGATGAGACATCTTTACCTGACTATATGTGGATTCATGCATTTTATGGTACTCTATGTACCTAGGCTAGAGCCTGGTATATTAATCAAGAAATACGTCTAGACATGGATTCCTAGAGTAACATTATAAGTGATATGATTTTAACATTATCTTACTCATCCCCTCATATGGATTTATGCTTATCCCTATAAGAGGTTCATCAAGATATTGTAGGTGATCAAATATCGATTAAAAATTGCATACAACATATACATGGTACACATGAGGATATCTAGTCAATTTATCAAGAATATGATACTCTTTCCTCATCTTCTTTATAGATTGATTCTCAACTAGACCATGCATTGAGGGAATAGATATAGAAGGACAAATAGAAGGTTGTATACCAAGTTTAGGAAGGTACTAGTTCTAACCCGTAAGATCCATCCATTGACCACTTAGATTTACATACTAAATATGCAACACACAATGTTAGAGACACCATATAGACTAATTAGTAGTCATATTCTGATCTAATCCATATGGTTTAGCATAATATTAGAATGAAGGATGAACCCAAGATGACCACTATGGTGAATTATTGGTTTGATACTGAGATCACCAAGATTTTTTAACTCTTAAGGGAATATCAAGATGTTTTCCCACATAATTACACATAAATGAATGGAATGCATCCATCATTGGGTAAGATACACATCAAGCTAGTTGAAGGTGCTCATCCAATCTAAAAAAGATCTTATCAAATGAATCTTAATTTGTGCACTTAGGTTAAAGAGGAGATTGATAGTATGTTTCAAATTGGAGTTATCACTCCTATTGATGAATCTAAATGGGTGAGTCCCATGGTGATCAGTATCAATAAGGATGACCACATTCATATTTGTATAGACTATAGATTATTCAATGTTACTTGTATTATTGATCCTTATCTAACACCTTTCATCGAGGAAGTTTTAGGAGTTGTTGAGTGTGAGATTTGTACCTTCATGAATGGTATCTATATATATCATCAATTCTAAATCATAGAAGAAGATAAACCAAAGACCACATTTACAACTGAATGGGGTTCATTTGCTTACAATATGATTCCTTTTGACTTGAATGTTCTAGTCATGTTCTCATGTATTATAGTAGAATATTTTAAGGATTTTATTCACAAGTTCCTACAAGTATACTTGGATGATTAGAACATCAATGGTTTAGTGCATCATCATTTTTTTAATCTTCACCTCATGCTTGATCACTGTCATCAACTTCAAATTTCTTTGAATCTAAAGAAGTGTGTCGTTGCTACTCCTTTTTTAATTTTATTTGGTCACATTATTTGTCATGATAAACTACTGGTAGATCTGACTAAGATTAAATTCATTATTTACCTTCTAGAACCAACCACCTAATGCAAGGTCCATGCCTTCTTAGGACACATGGGATACTATCAAAAATTAATTTAGGGATATGCTAAGATCATAGTGCCATTGGAGAAGCTAATTAAATATAATGTTAAAATATTATGGATAAATTCTCACTAGTAGGCATTCTTAGCACTTAATAATAAGCTAATCACTACACCCATTATCCAATTTATGGACTAGATAAATCCCTTTCATGTACATGTTGATGCTTCAGGTATTGTAGTGAGCACTATCCTTACACAACTTGGTGATGCAAGTATTGATCATCCCATATAATTTTCTAGCTGGAATCTCACTTGATCTAAATCTAATTACTCAAATATAGAATGTGAAGCCTTGTCCATGGTATATGTGCTCCAAAATTTTCACCAATATTTTTTGGCCACCCTATTCAATTTTTTTACAGATCATGAATCACTTAAATACCTCATGAATAAGATGATGTTTTGTGGACACAATTTTTGATGTATTTTTCTCTTTCAATAATTTCAATTTTATACGATGGTGAAACTAGGTAAAACTAATTGTGGATCAGATCAATTATCACATGTTGACTCTAGTGAACAAGTGCATGCCATCAAGGATGACCTACCTGATGTACACATTTTTCAAGTCATATGTGTACCTAAGGAATTGGAAGATATTGTAGCTTTTATTAACATAGGTTCAACACCAACACACCTTTGCACTCAAGAGAAAAAGCTATTGGCTATTTGTGTTTCTCCTTTCCAACTAATTAGAGGTGACCTTTATAAACTTGGACATGATGAAATATTATAACAATGCATGATGTAACATGAGTTCACTAAATGTTTTTAGGATTTTTATAAATTTGTCACTAGAGGACATTTGTTGGTGATGTTATCATGAAAAAAGTTTTGTTAGTAGGGTTGTGGTGGTACACTTTATTTAAGGATGCCAAAACTTACACATGATAATGTGATATCTATTATCACATGGGTAAAATAAATTAGAGGGATGTTATGCCCCTTAATTTGATACTTTTTCATTAATCCTTTGAGAAATGGGATGTTTATTTTATTGGGCCCATTACTCCAATGGTGATGTGTACTAATGTGCATTATATCATTATCACCATTGACTACCTCACTTATTGGGTTGATGCAACACCAACTTGATATTATACTACTATAATTACCACCATATTTATTTAGGAGAATATCATTATAAGGCATGGATGTACTTTAAGTTTGACTAGTGACCATGTCACTCATTTTATTAATGAGACAACCCATATATTTTTGGTTGAGTTCATGATTGTGCACCACAAGACTACACCATATCACCCTTAGGCCAATGGTACAATTGAAGCTTTCAATAAATTATTGGGTCATACATTGATGAAGATTTGAAATATTTGTCACACTAACTAGGATAATCACATTTCTATAGTATTATGGGCATATAAGACCATGTATAAATAATTGAATAAGTGTAATCCCTTTAACCTTGTATTTAGTGTTGAATTTATTCTCCTAGTTGAGTTCCTTGTACCTTCTTTATGTATTGCATGTGTTGGTTGGTTGTATGATGGGGAATATTTGAAATAATTCCTAAATGATTTAATATAATTATATGAAACATGTTTTCTCACATATTGGAGTCAAGGAGTGGATAAATAGAAATAGAAGAACTGACATGATAGACATCCTAAGAATAAGACTTTTTCTCTTCGTATGCATGTGTTGGTCTATGATTCCAAGTTTGTGTGCCACTATGGAAAAATTTGAATCCATTGGGATGGTTCATTCATTATTAATATCATTCATCCCATAGGTCCATGTAAGTTGAATAAGTTATATGCACAACTCCTTGTAGGCCATTTTAAAGGTAGTCAGCTTCAACCTTACCATTCTAAGTGATATTTCCCTTTTGTTAATAAGACATATGTCATTATATTATTTTAGTATTTTGGTTTATTTTTCAATAAAGTATGGAATTATTTGTGCACCTTTTTCTTAGGTTTAGATCAACACTTGGTTCTCTTTTATTCTCTTTATCATGTTGTCGAGGACCATGAACATATTTTAGTGTGGGGTAAGTGTGAAAAAATTAAAGTTATAAATAAAAAAGGAAATGGTGGAAGGAAATACACATGGAAAAGGGGCACATAAGTGAAAGGTAAAAGGGGAATTCAAGTGAAATAAAATTAGGATAAGAAGATATGCAAGATGTAGTGTGTAATCACTATGAAGGGGTCAAGATAAAAAAGTAGGTTCCTACCTTGGAAATATATATATTTTTTAAATATTTTATAGTTTTCATGTACTTTAAGAAAAGAATAGGATGGGAAAAATGTGTTAAATGTGATTAAAGTAATGTGTAATGGTAAGTGTGCCAAATGTACATCATGTAAATACCACTAGAGGAATTAATGAGTGAAATGATGGATGAGGTCATGGGAAGTAAATATGGACTAGCCCTTGAAGCTATAAAAGGTTAATTAGTATTCATTTTAACACTTTACTATTATTAATTAATGAATTTATAGAGCCAAGTAGAGCATTTTTAAGCTATTAGAAGGACTATTTATCATATTTCATTAACAAATTCATAATTAAGAAGTTAGTCAATCATTATGAATAGAGAAATTGGTGAAGTAGTGATTATATAAATGTAGTTGAAAGAGTTATAAGTTATAGGTGCCAACATCTTCCATTAGAGGATGATAAATAAGGAAAGCTGATGGAACTAGAAATAATAATCACATATTATTTTAAGAGGATTGGACGGTCATGCCTCAAACTTTGGGCGTCTTAGAGGGTGATGTAGCCAAAGAAGAAGGCCCAAAGAATCAATCCCTTGCCTATGATTCATGAGGAAGAAGAGTTTGAGGACATATAAGCACATCCATTTTTGATAAGAGAAGTACCTGTGAATATAATGCACAAGAGGAAACTTTGGCATAATAGACATAGGGAACAAACATTAAGGAATATAAAATGTCATGTAAGGTAAAGAATAAAATATTATATCATCCCCTACCCCTTGTATTAATCAAATAAATGTAATATCCTAAATTGGTGTAGTGCATGGAGAAATGGGTATCTAATGTGTTGACTTATCAAGTATTTGATTATAATCACCACCAACTTGGGAATGAAGTAGAGTTACAACATGACTATAGGGTTAAGCAATAAAACACCAAAAATGAATTCATTTATGATCTCACTATTTTTAATCATCTTAATGATGTTAGAGTGTTTTAGTTTTTTATCTAATTTATTTCAACAAGCCTATGGAGGTTGTGAGATTTCGTATCTCTCACATTTATGAAGATTACTTTAACTTTATAGGGGGAAAATGAAGATCACTGCCCAAATAATTATCAAGATAAAAAGTCTATAATTATCAAGCATTGAAATTAATGGATATTTGGAGGACCAATAAAAATTTTAGAAAATTGTGGTGGTGATTGAGTATAAGAAGCAAAGCCATGACATGTACATATCTAGTATTCAATATCCTGCCCTTTGGATAGATGTGTGTTTGGATATGACCAAGCTTTAAGGGATTGATAGATGGAAAAAAGTATATATGACACACTTTTATGTAGCCAAATAGATGGCCTAAGGGATCAAATATAATTATTCCCAATAATTTGTCTAGTGGATTATTGCATATGTAGAGAAGGGCCACTATCTACCTAATCAAAAGTTTGCCTAGGGAAAAATTATTTTGATATCAGTATTTGATGAGATTTATGTGCTAGAGTACATAGATAATGAGTTAAAGTGGGTATACCCACCTAAAAAAAAGTCTTCAGCTAAGTGGTTCAAACCGTTCACATGTCCTGACACTATTACACCCACTCATAAGTTCAAAATGTAGGGCTGGTATGGTGGAATGAAAGAAATTTTTAGGAATGAGTTTCACGTTCCTAAATAATTTCTTATGAAAATGAGGGATCAATCCTAGTTTGTGGTTAAATAACACTTTTCATTGGCATGCATTTAGATGAACCCAACAAATGACTTATCTAGGTGGATTAATCTATCATATGCTTATACGACTAGGTATTTTATGAGTTATATAAATAGAATATATAATGCATGCCTAGTAAATATTTATGAAGATAAAATTAATGTTTAGACTAATAATATTTTCCAATTATATGTATATCTAAAGAAGAAGGCTTATAGAGAAAAACTAGGATCAGATAATATTGATATCAAATGCCAAAAAATCTTGGTTAGGGACAAGATTTATTTTTTATATTATATGTTGAAGCCAAAGAAGAAGATACAGGGAGTACTGAGGTTAGACAAGAAACTATTCCACCCCTACCATAAATAAGAATGTATTTGAAGGAGAAGAGATCGGGGCATAATTCCATCCTGAGTGCATAATAAGGATAAACAAAGTGGAAAAGGACTACCCCTTCACCACTAAGAGATAGATTGCCTCTAAGTCAACCACAAGGCCTTGATTATACCACATAAAAATCTATTCCTCTATAATAAGATATTTTATCACCTAAGGATGAGGAATTTTAATAGATAGTAGTGACTCATTAGGCACCACTAGAGAGGGGACCTTCCCCTAAAAAATAAAAGGAGGACACACTGGAGCTAGAAAAATAACCCTCTCTAATTCATCATGAAGAATTGACCCTTGATGACACACTAGTGGACATTAATAGTCCCATTGGTGAAGAGGGAAATATTATAGACACAATTTTGGGTATTGATGACCTTAATGCTAGTACAAGTCACCAAGAAGATGATTCAAATGTTGAAATACTTAAGTGTGATCCCAATAGAGGGAAGGAACCCATTTGATGAATCCACACATTTAAAGCCACTAACTACCAATGCAACCCTTCCATTTTTACCTAGTACTAGTAGAATGTATCAGAGAAGGACATATATATGTGAGAATATTTTCCTAAGGAAGACTCACCAGTTAGACTTAATAAAAAATTTATTTTTACATGGATATATATAATCAAGAGTGTCATTATGATTTTCCTTTGGATAGTATTATTTTGGCATCGAGAGAGATGGAGTTCCTTGATACATTTTGGGTGGATCCATGACAATACATATTGGCTTATGCAAGCATGGTCCTTTTGAAGTTTGCTCACAAAGTAATAAGGAAGAATGATATATGAGATTTTAATGTGAAATAACTTAAATGGAAGCATCACGAGGTCATTATTTTATATTATAATGAGTGCATAGAATAGATAAAACTTGAAGAGGAGTCAGAAGAGCTCAAGCACCAACTATAAGTATAAATGGTGTCATTAGTGAGACTCTAACACTCTACAAGTCAATTTTGTAGCAAGAGCTAGCCCTTAAAAATGGCATTCCTCTTGAAGGTGAGGCTATTAATAAATTGGGGACCCTAATGGAGCTATTTTTGAAAAGATGTAAAAACTAGGTAAACCCTAAACATGATCAACCTTGGGAAATAGATCAATTCACTAAGGCTATTAAAGTTTGTAATATATTTTTAACTAGATTTGGTGATATAGTTCCCATCTTGGATGGGCTTTTTGTTAAACTAGCACAACCTGGTAAAATTTTAAAAGGGTTTGAATGGAGAAACTTCAATTCCATTAATTGGCAGAGAGCATACTTACAATAAAGGGTATATCTAAGTGCATTAAATCATTCCAAAAATTAGAGGCCATTAAAAATAAATAAACACTCATCATTAATAGTTGAACCCTAGTTTTATAGTACTCTAAGGATAGATTTTGATGGAAGTTACTTCACTTGAGGATGTTCATAAGGATGTTTCTACATCACTTAAGCATTTGACCAATCAAATGGGTGAATTTTTAGAATAACATGAGGAGACTAAGTAGATCAAGGAATAATTCAAAGAAATCACTTCTAAGTTTTATACTATATTAAATCATCAAGAGGAAGTGAAATGTTAGGTTGAGCATAAAGGGCCTACATTTTTTATGCTAGAAGGACCTAAGGATAATGCATAGTCTAGGATAGACTATTGGCTTAGTTTGGGGTGATGTTGGGCCCTCAATTTTGTATATAATTTTCCTAAGTACTTTTTGGAAGACTGTGGCATGGAAGAGACATGGTGTGGAAGAGCTTGGTGTAGAAAATACATGGAGTAGAAGATTGTGTCATGGAAGAGGCAAATCACATAGAATAAGGAAACATGAAACATAGAGGAACTAAGAATGTATGACTTAGACAATATCAAAAGACTTGGTCAAAGTCACATAAAGTAGAAATGGTTAGGGAATGGTTTGCATCAATGTTAGATAAGAATAATCAAGAATGAATATAACACTAATCCATGAGAAAATAGGCACACTATGATGAATATCAATTATAGAGAGAGCATATAGGGGAAATTAGGCCCGAGTCCTTAGGAATTTAATGTAACAACTTCCCATGACTCATTACTATTAATGGTTATTGTCAAGTCATCTTCTTGTAATTAATTTTGTAACTGAATGGTCAAGGTAGACCCATGTATAAATAGCCCCTAGTTTTACTTAGAGTTTGTTGATAATTTTAATCTTGAAGCCATCATAATTATGGATATAACATATGAATGTAATGAGAAGAAGATTTTGTGTTAATGTAATAAGAATATGAATATAATGGAACTATTACTATTTTATTCTTAGTTTGTGCCCAACTTCTTTTCTATGATTAATTAATCAGGGAATGAATAGTTAAGAGTTAGACATGGAACTAAGTATGAATTTAGAACTAAGTTCCTATTCGAGTGCCCTAGCTTAAGAAACTACATGAATACATCATCACATGATGAAACCAATGGGAACCAATTTTAGGTTACATGCTTTAGGTGAGCATGCAAGAAACTTTTCTTGCATGATGTGTTAGTGTGCTAGCTCATTAGAACTCTTATTCTCTTAGGCACACAAGAAGTGATATACATGCTAGAATAAAGTAAAATATCCAAACAAATTTCTAAGCATGTGATTCATTTCCAACACTCGTGATGCATTTCCAAGATTATTATGCATTTCTAAACATGTGATGCATTTCCAAGTTTTTAATGATATCTATCTTAAGGATGTCAAATTTTTCACTACTAAAAATGATATCCTATTAGTATGTTGTTGTTTATATCATATTATTTTCTTGAATGAAATATTACTTGATTTACATAAATTTAAACATAAATGTAAAGTTAAAAAAGGAAGATAATGATGATCTAGGTCATATATTATTATGTAATGATTCACAAATGACCTTCATTAAAAGTGACAAGGTGAACCCCTTTCCTCAAATTTATTATAAATAAATTCTTATCTTATCAAATTATGTACTTAGCTCCTCCAAAGATGAAAACTTACCAAAAAACATTTGCTATACTATATTCTGGCATGATTCCATAGCTTGTCCCTTTTTTATGCACTAGCATACTTTGAACTAAGAAAATATGGAAAGGGAGCCACCATTTATTCTAAAGATTCAACATTCTACATCATTTATTTCACTGGTAGAAAGATGAGGTTGATGCTTCATGAATTAATTCATCTACTCTAGTGGAGGAATGTCACGACATTTTAAAAACATCAGTTTAGTTCTAATTAATAATAAGGAAGAGTATAGATTGGGTTCAAGTTCACAACATTACTTGCCTCATTGGTCCTCTCCAACCATCATTCATCATATACAAACATGTTTTTAAAATTATTGATTGGGATTGGGTGAAATTTATATCACTACATAAAAATTCTTTGTTATATATGCATGTTTATACTATTCAAAATTATGAGAAAATATTATCCAATGTAAGACAATCTTATATACTAATTATATAATAAACTACATATCTATGATATTTTTTATATTTTTCAAAACAGATAATGTTTTACCAAACATGCAATGTTATTTAAAGAATGTGATGATTATCTAACCCCTCAATAATTATGTAATCTAGTGATTATTTTTACGAATGCGATGTTTTTGAAATAATGCAATGATTGTAAAATTATGAAATGCTTTTCCAATTATTTGATGATTTTACAAGCCTGAAATTGAAAGTGATTTGCAAGAATTTTAGATACATAATTTTTCATAATATTTATTGATTATGTTGATGGATTATTTTTTATGGTGTTTAAATTAAGATATTCACTTCTTTTTTATTCAAATGTTTCCATTATTGTGCACTTGATATTATAGAATTATTCATAATCAAATATACTAATAAACATAATTAGTAAAAAAGGGTTAAATGGTCCCTTATCCTTTTCTATTAAACTATCAAAAGTATTTACAATATTTATATCATTGTTTAACAAAAAAAAAAGTCAAACTAGATAATAACATCTATATGAAAACTAAACACTCACACACACACTCACTCACACACACACACACACACACACACACACACACACACACACACACAAAAGATATAATAAAAATTTCTTAATCTTTCCAAAGTTTTAGCAAAACTTCACAAATTGCCAAAGACCCCAATTTAAGGAACTATCACAAAATCCATTCCATGGCATGCCTAGACCAACATTCATTATTATTATTTCATGACTAAAATTTCCCATGTAAGAATAGTCCATACCACTTTCCATCAATATATATTAAATTATATTGGTAGCCACGTTAACTCTACATCACTTTAGAAGGGGGAAAACTAAAGATAGGTCATATCCAAGATTGGAAATATTTGTACCCAAAAGTGTTGGCCCTCCAATAGGTAACTTTGTGTTTTATCCTTAAAATAAACCATGAAAAATAAACTCTCGTCTAATTCATTAAAGATATCCATGAAAACCAAACCATGAAACTCCATGCCAAATACAAGTATCATTATATAAATCATTGAATTAATTGCATTCAAATACTTATCTAACCCCACTATGAACTTAGGATGAATAAGCATAGTAGCCAATTTATTAACTACTCCTTTATCTTGAATGAATCCCATGAGGTTCCTCACAAAGTATGATGCAACTTTAGAATTAAATTTTCTTGTCATTTTTATATCGACATAAAAAATAGTGAGAGTATAGTCTTTCACCCTCAAAACATCCCTTCATTGAGTGGAGAAGATGTTTTTAGCTGAATTTTAGAGATACGAGACCAAAAATTGGTCTCTCTTTCTTCACTATAGAGAAAAAATAGAGACATTGCAATCAACTAATTATCCATAACCCAAATATACAAAACCCAAAATAAAGTATCTACAAAAATTAATATTAAGGATGCCAATAAAAAATAATAAGTTAATTTATAACATACCCATAATCCAAATTCAAAAGATATGTAAATAAAGGTGTCATGACATAACTATGATTAATTACTACCAATTCATATATTCATATATATATATATATATATATATATATATATATATATGTATGTATGTATGTATGTATGTATATATGTATTGCCTTAAAGTCATCTATTGTTCAAGACACTATAGGAATAAAATTGACTATATATCAATGCTCTAATAGTAGTACTTGTATGCATCAAAAACCTTGAGTTCATCAAGGATAATATGTAAAGAGGGGATAAATTATATCAAACAACATAGCTACAGTAGTTCCTTAACAATCAAATCACATGAGAATATAAATGGTAAGATCATAGATCCCACATATTTTAATCCCTTAATAAATGAATACTATTTTTTCAAAATGATTTACATCAAAACATTTCTCATTAATTTCAAATAATTCAAAAATATATATACTTGGGATAAGTATAGTTTAGTGATGCTCATTTGATTTTTGAGAATATTATTTAACTTTCATGAAGATATGGAAATAAATATGGCATGATATAATTTTGATTATATCATTTCTAATGTAACAAATCACATAATAAATGTTAATGGTTGAAATTATCTGAATCTCATCCCTCAACATTTACAATAACCTCACATAATGTGAAGAACCCAATTCCCAAGAATTTGACCCTAATAAAATCTCCTCTTAAATCCCTTAATAATTGACTAATTTTTACATTTAATTAAGAAAAGCTCTTGTGAATATGAATTGTCATTTCCTTTACTTCAACCTCCACTTATTGTTAATTATAAATTAACTATTTTTTCAATACCTTATAAATATTATTGTAGATTCACCTTTTTATCTATGTAAAATTCTATAATTTTTTTAAAAAATTACATCAACATAAAAACCATTTTAGTAAGATTTGCAAGACTATTATATCTGGGATTAGACATATTCACCACCCATTATATAATTTTTTTTAGGTGGGTTCCTTTAAAATTTTCCTCATTTTCTAATTCGTTAATTGTCTCAACACTTTCAACAAGAATTTTATGTTTTCTTGATGTTATTCAAAGTTTATATTTAACAAAATGAAAACTACATAATAAATTACTATCTCGTATATCAAACATTAGTATGCAAAAACAAAAATACAATAAAATATTATAAAAATTAGTCTTGGAAGCCCTGCATTGCGATTCTCATATATACAAACATGTAATTATTTCACTATGGAAAATAAATAAGATAACTAATAAATTAAATTAAATTAAATGACATCTAACAAAAATTGAAATTTGTTTCTTAGTTTTCATAAAACCTTATAGATGGTCTTTCTTATCACATGAAAAAATACATGACTTAGTAAAATTAAAATTTGATATTATTTATTTAAATAAACCACAATGATAAGCCAATTCATTGGTATCATTGGAAGAAACAAAATCTTAAAATTAGCAAAGAAGTTTATTATTTGGTTAATGTAGAGTAAAAAATACTCTACGTTTCATTCTGATTTTTAACAGCGCATGATCCAGATCACTGTCCCCTCATACTTTGGTTTGAGATGATGAAGTTTTGAAATAGAGCATGGGCTCTAATTTCCTTTTGATTCATTTTTCTCTAAGTGTTGAATTCAAGTAGAAGATACCAAGTGTGATTTTCTGAGGCACTTTTCATAATTTCAATAAGGCTACAGAACATGCTACGTGTCTAATAGCAACTCAACAGAATGTGACAAGTGTCAACATCCACATTTCATATTGGCACCCACATTTCATCTCTTTTCAGCAAAAGGTTTCAACAAGCTAAGTATCAAGATCATGCAGAAAGCACCAAGTGGCAATCACAGAAGGTTTCAATTTACTTTTCTAAAAGTGATGAAAGATGCCACATATCCCAGCTGAAGAGAGCGAAAGCCACCATGTGTCAAGATCCAAATTATCTTCATTTTGCTTCACCAATATAGAAAAGACTATGGTGGGTCTCAAGTTTTGTTTCTAAAGCAAGCGGAAGCCACCAGGTGTCACTGTCCATGTAAATATGAAATGAGACCTGATTGTTTTTATGATATAAATAGAGTAAAGTGGAGACCACCATGTGTCACCTTCTGCAAGTTTCTAAAAAGGTAGCTAAAAGAAGTGGAGACCACCACATAACCCCAGTTAAGTAAAGCAAAGATTTCCACTTATCCCTATGCCCTTTTTAAAAAAAAGTTGCTCAGGCAAGAAATATTGTGAGTCTTATTTCTATTAAGTTATTAAAGTGTCGAAGAAGTAGATTGTGACATGTGTCAAAGGTGGAACATTCCTGAGCAAAGATATAGTAAGAGTATAGGTAAATTAGAAAGTGTCGCATGTCTTCAGTAAGTGTTATGGAACACGCCAAGTGTCATTCTCTAGTGTCTCCTAAGTAATAAGAAATTTTTCAAGGAATTGGCTAAGTGTCCTCTTCTATTTAATAGAAGGAAGCGTCCTGTGATCTGTTTCAGCCAATGAACTACTAGAAGACAAATTATTTCGGAATCTAAGAAATATCTCCTATTAGACACTTCTAGTTCGGCTAGATTTTAGTTGGGCCATTAGATTGAGAACAAGCAGATAATCTGGAGTGAATCTAAGGCTATAAATAAGGGTGTAGAGATCACCAAAAAAGAATCAGGATCAGATACTTAGAGAAATTTTTTTGAGAGAATTATTGTCAAGAGTTTAGACTTTTTAGAGTTGTGATTAGGAATATTATTTTCCTTTGTTCTATTTTATTAAGTTGGAAAGTTTATGTAACTATGCATGTTTCTGTGCCTCTTATGTGACTGGAGAATTAATGAGAAGATTGAATCATGTGCCTTTGTTGATATTTTTTGTGTCATTGCAAAAGTAGTCTAGGTTGTGTTGTTAAGAGTTTTAGGCTTTCTAGAGCTGTGATTAGGAATGTCATTTGCCTTTGTTCCATTTTCTTGAGTTGGAAAATTTATATAACTGTGCATGTTTTTTTGCCTCTTATGTGACTAGAAAATTCAAATAAGAAGATTGAACCCTGTGCCTTTGTTAACATTTTCTGTATCACTACAAAATTAGTCTATTTTGTGAGCCTTTGTTTCTATTGTTTCCATCTTTTACATTGATCATGCACTTGTTTACTCTTAAATGTAATTGAATCTTACATATAGTCTCGTTATGCTTAGGATTAAGGTCGAATTACATTCAGGCACATCACCATAATTAGATTTTCTTTCTTGCATTTGTGTTTCTATTAAAATTCCTATCCCTTTTACTAGTATACACTTGATATAAAGAAGAGACTAGCTTCTTAAAAATCTAGAGGTTGTTTCAAGTTGCAAGTCCCACATCTTGAAACTTCCCATTGTTGGTGTTAGAAACAAGCATAATTTTAACCATCAATAGTTAACTTAAAGGGTATAAATTTAGAGTATTTTATCTTAAACCAAGTATAAAAATACATTGAAGTTAGCTTTCCAAAATTGGGTTGGTCCATGTGAATACTGAGGCTTTGGCTCTTATTTATATAACAACTAGCATTATTATTTACCATATCAATAATTATACATTTCTTGATTATTTTCCAAGACTCTTATTTTATATAAATAATATATAGAACTTTAGAAACACCAAAAATAAGTGACATAACTATAAAATATTGAAAATGGGTAAAGGTATTCACCTACATATCACTTTAAGATCATCAATAATTTTTATAACATTTTAAATGGAGCAATTGTGATAAATGAAATTATAACTTTTTTTGGTAAAATAAGGGGAACATATTTAGGGCCCTTTCTCATGAACTATAGAATAAAATTGATAATAGGAATAAGGAGAAACAAATAATAAAGAGATGAAAAGAAAGATTAAAATAATGCCCATAAACAAGGCGACATGAAAAGGTATAAAATAGATCAACATAATGAGAAGAAAATAAGAATACACACCAAATTCTAATGAATGAACAATAACATGCAACAGATTAAAAGAGGATAATGACAATGACATCAACATACCATAAGTTAGCTCACAAAAAAAGGAGTTGAGAGAAGATAGGTGCAATGGATAAATCTCTAATTCCATTTACTTCCCAACCTTATAAATGGATTTAAATTGTTACATTATTGTAATGATTAAGGATACACCATCCAAAATTGCAAAGACAACTTCAACATAATCATAGAGTAAATAAAAAATATATCTTTTACAAAATGTAAAATGAGATTCAACTAGAACACCCTACCAAATAATAGCCCAAAAATCACGTATAAATTATAATTATGAAATATTTAATGTATTGATAATAAATATTTTTATTCAACTCAACTTTTCTCTTACAAATCTTGGAAGAGAAAAATATTTCAAATTACAAGTTACACTTTCTATAAAATTATATTTTAACTATAGGATATATGAAAAAAATCAATATAAATCTATATAAAGTATATACTTTTAAACTATGAAATTTTAATTATATTATTAAATTTGAAATTAATAAATTTAAATAATTTAAATAATATTATTTTTCTTGAAAACACTTAAAAGTATTTCTTTGACCATTTATTAGTTGTAAAATTAAATTATTTTAAGATATGCCACTTATTTGTCTAGATTAGGTTCTTATTATTGAGCTTTTCTTGTGGTTTTAAAATTTGATTGTTCCAATATTTTTTCATTACTCTTTGTTTTATAGTTGTCTTGAATTATAAAACAAGATTAATGCTTTTGTTAATAACTAAAGTTACATTTCAAAAAAATATATATATTAATAAAATATAAACTCTATTGTTTATATCTAAATTTCAAGAATTTTAGACCAAACCCTTTGGGCTTGCACAACCTTATTTTTCTTTCCTTAATTCAACCATGAAATCTTTCACCTAAACTACATGTTAATAATGGATTAAAAAAAACAAATACATATCAAAATTATTGGGAAAATAGATAATTTTGTTTCATATTATTTTACTTAAATAGGTTTAATTAATCAAATATATTATAAGATAGATTGTTATTAGGTTATACTATCTTAGAATTGTTTACATAAAATAAGGGATGTTTAAATTGTAAATAGGAATCATATCTTAAAATACAGTATATCAAACTTGTATATATAGTTTTTGATGTTAATATCAAATTAGTTTGATATGGTGTTATTTTCACATAAAAAAGGGAGAATAAATATTTACTTGTTTCTCATGTTTCAAGTATAATTTATCAAACTCTTAATACAAAAATCAAATAGTCTAAGGGATAATGGGGATTCATTATGACAAAATAATTGCCTAGTAGCAATGTCTTGCATCCTTTTCATAAAATATAGAGCCCACACAAAAAATCTCTGTCCTTGTTCTCTTTATATAAAATAACCTAAATCAATTAGAAATAAATATAATCATGATCTAAAATATACACCTTATTTTTATAGCATGAACATTGTTGGTTATATTATTGTAAATTTGGAAGCATTGAAACAAACTATAGACATCCATCAATGCAAAATTAACATGAGATATTTGGAACACTATGGTATGAAAATATGTATATGCATACTAAGAAGAGACATCCCTTAGTTTTGGGGTTAAGGGGATGGAAAATTTCCTAATAAAAAAATTAAAATCAGTTAAATTCTTATAAATCATTGTCATTTGAAATAAAATAAAATATCTCATAACTTGATTTGTTTGGATAGAAATATAAAATAATATGTTAGTGATTGAATCTTGAAATGTATTACTAAAATAGGTATTTTTTTAATGGAAAATATAGATGATGTTAGAAATCTTCTTATATAATGCAATCATTACAACACCAAATACATGAATATCCTTACTATAAATTCACCAATTTAAAATAAAAAATGTCCAAACTAATCATAGTAACTTTTGTATGTGCTTTTTTTAAAGGATCTAACTCTCAAATGCACTATGTTTTAATCTTTATTCTCTCTAGTTATATGCTCAAAATTCAAAACAATAATGGAATAAGTGGCTAATTATATTATTCTAGAAATAAATAAGTATATATGCATGGTCAACTATGTTGAGTATAATAATCAATATGCCACTTAATCCTATGATGGGTACCTCATCTTAATAACCTATGAAACTTGAAAGTAACATGTATAAATAATAATAAATTTAAGCATAAAACATTCATGTGAGAAGAATAACCTCACATCTAAATATGGGCATGGAAATTTAAGAATATTATAGATACTATTGATATTCATTATCTTCCTTTCCATCACCACTATACAAGCTACATGGTTAATAATCTCAAGGGCACCATCCAAGTTGGTCAAAAGTTACTAAAAAAATGCTAGCTCATTTTAGTAAACCATTAAATAAAAACCTAAAACAAGAAAATAAATATATATATTTTTTAAAATAAGGAGCCATTGTTTCTTTTTATCAAATTGTAATGAACAGGGTTCCAACACTATTAATTCATATTTATAACAAAAATCTTAGATTGTGTCAAAATAAGAGGATTGAAGTAGGGTATTAACATCCATCCAAGCATCATGGAAAAAATAGTTGATAGTAACAATTATTTTAAGTTGGAACATTGTAGGATAGTCTCAAAGTCTCTAAAAGTTGAAGACAATAACTATAGTATCAATGGTAAAAGGGATGAACTCCCCTAGTTCAATTGGGAGAATTTTAGGGTGGATTCAAATTATCTCAATGTTTGGTATGAACACTCCAAAAACAATGGTACAAGCAATGGGATATATTACAAAATATAGCACTTATGTTTGATCTTCATTAATTTTGAAAAATGGATGGCTTGGATTATGTAATATTGGTAGTCTAAATTTATTCAATGGTTTTATACATATTAACTTTATAAATAAGAAATATCTATTCGTGTAAAATTTTATACTATTTGATCTAAAATTTTCTTAACTAGCTAATGATGACTTTGACCTATAAATTTTCTTAACTATTTAAAGGTTGATCAAATTCACCATTTATTCCCTGCCAAGAAAGGATTATGGTTCTTATGTGTGTAGACACTTAATTTTTGTGTTTGGCACTTTGGCAACATCAACTTTGATACAATTTGACACACTTAGACAATGTGCATATAATTAACTACTTAGCACACTTTCCTTCTATCTACCTACCCATATTTCATCTTAGTCACCCCTATTCAATATATTTATTTATTTATGATCATTTTAGTCTATTTAGGGACCCTTCAAATCCTCATTTTTCACTTCTAGGATAATACCAATAAACCTGGGCAATATTGATTACAGTAAGTGTCTTCCTTTACCAATAACATTAGGAACCCTCAATAGATATTTATCAAATTGGGAAGTCTCCATTAGATCAGCTTAGACATGTTTCATGGGTTGGTCATAACAAAAAATCAATGAAGACTCATCTATAAATACAAATATCTCCTAATTATATTATTCATGTGACAAGTCTTAAAAACATTGAGAAAACACCTAACATGTTCATTAAACATTATAAAATTTGATATACACATCTCAATATTTCAAAGAGTTTCCATAAATCAGTCCATAAAGATAAATATGAATACACAAAGGCAAAGTTACATGGTTTCAAATAACAAATACCAAAAGATAACATTGCATTCTAAATTATTTAATATGTTGCACAAACACAAACACACATAAGTGGGATAACTACATGTGGTTTGAGTAATCTTTAAAGTATTGAAATTTAGTCAACAATTAGTGATTCATCAAAAATTTGTTGGGTTTAGTCAATCCCAAAACACCAACCCCCTTTTAAGATCATATTGTAATCTATCACACAAAATTAGGGTTTGGATGAAAGAGATAAAAAAGTATTTCATCATAGGATCAGAGAAGTGTGCACACATGGAATCCAATTACAAGTGTAGGCATATGGTTCCTAAAAAATATAGACATATATATAGAGACACTATTGGTAAACCCTAATAATGTCAACTATCATATGCATTTGAGTTTGTCGATAACATTTAGGTAGGTTTTCAACCATTATTTCTAATTTGAATAGTTGTTGAATCACATATAGAGCATTTCCACATTTAGATGTCATTTTTATGATTATTCAAGGAGGTCATCTTAAAATGAATTAAACACATATGATTGAAAAATCCCATGAAAATTAATAATATAATAATTATAATCGAGACCTAAAAGTGCATGCAAATAACTTATAAGCACCAGTATTTATAGGCCTATTCATTTAATCTTGCATATTTATTTGTTAAGGCCCAACTAATAAACTATAAACATGGGTATCTATTTTCCATTTACATGTATATTTAAGTATTGATTCTAGTAACATGTTAATATATAAAAATAAATAAATAATAGAAATTATTTGATTTAATTTAGATATTAATGTCGATAGAAGGTCTAGAATGATGTATAGAACTGAAGAATACATTATACAAAACCAATATAATAAGAAAGTGCCCAAAATATTTATAAAAAATACATAAAATAAAAAAAATTAATAATAAATAATAATTATTCTATTATTTTAAGATCTTAAATCTTCAAAACAATAAAATATATTAACTTATAGATTTGTACCAAATTATTTGAACACATATTTCTTGAAATTCTTTAGATCCATTAACCAAAAATAAAAAATAAGAAGTGATGATAAAATTAATATTATAATTCATTTCCATTGGGTAGTTCATTGGATTATTATAATTAAATTTCTCCCAAAAAAGTATGTGATGCAAATATATAAGGGTGTGTTTGATCTACTTATAATCGATGGATGGAAAGGTTTAGGCTTGGTGCATTAGAATATGTATTGGCCTTGTAGATAATGAATGGGTAAATACTTGGCCATTAAGTAAAGAAGGATAAGTCCTAGAAATTTATGAGTACAAAAGTTGATATGAGGAAATAAAGATTATGTCATTTGGTGTGGGGAGGAGTTTCCCTAGGTTAGGCCTAGCTATGCTTCATGTTGAGCTTATTGTGGCCAGGTTGGTCCACAATTTGTATGGGATAGAAAGCCTAGATAGATGCTAGATCTTGTAGACATGTTGGAGTTCACCTACATTATAAAGAATCCATTATAGGTCGTAATAAAGGAGAGGGAATAATCAATATGTGGTTTTAATCTCATAATGTAATATTTATGATATAATTTATTATTCCCTAAAAATAAATAGATGGAGGCAATGCTTTTTTATTTTATGTTAACAAGTGATTTCAAAAATAATTATTTTTTCTTGAAAGAGTTCACATTCAAGTTTGTTAACAGTCATTTTTTATTTTAAATCTTGAATTAGTTGTTCTTATTTGTTTCTTGTGATACGAATTTCACAAAGACCTTTCAGTGACAAGTGTGCTTGTATATGGAATATTGAAATCATGGGCCAAAGTGCTAAGTCCCATGATTGGAGCCCTACAAGGCATATAGACATTTTTTATAAGGTAAAATCATTTGAAGCTTTGTAAATTTGAAGGGTTTGAGTTAACAAACATTAATAGGGTTATAACTTGGGTATTTTTTATGGTGATGCCTTTTCTCAAGTACTCAACTATTTGTATGGTCATTATTAACAATAACAACAACAATTATTATTTTTCTTCTTGTAATTTACATACAAGCTTGTTAATATTCATCTCTTTTTTTGAATATTTAATTATTTGTTTATGTTTCTTGTGACAAAATTTTCATAAAGACCTTTGAATGACAAGTGTGTTTGCATATGAAATAATGAAAACATCGACCATAATGCTAGGTTCCATGATTAAAGCTAAGGAAAATTTTAGTGGCCTATAATAAAAAAATCTAAGAGGTTTTCAAGGGAATTAGTTTCAAAATGGTGGTGAATCAGTGTGGAAGGTGTATAATTATAAAGGTAAATCATGTGGTGGAATGCAGTGAATCATGTATATGCAACTATAAACCATATTTGTACACATGGAAGGAAAATAGTAATTTGAAGATAGAAAATAAGTATCACAAGCACATTGATAATAGGGGACACATTCACATACTGTAGATGATCATCGGTATAATGAAAATAGTTGTTGACAAGATGTAGATGATTATCAATAACATGTAGACAATGATCGACATACTTGCCAATGTTCATTTACTTACTGTCAATGGTATTCTGTATGTTATTAGTGATCATCAACATGTTATTAGTATTTTTTAGCATGATGTAGATGACTAACAATAGCATTTAGATAGCTAACAACGTACTTATTAGTAATCATCTACATCTTTCTAACTACCATTTGCATCATGTAAATGGTCATTGGTAGGATGTACCATGGAATCTATCATTGACATGATCCAAAAACATGTCTTCATGATTCATACACCCATCTACATCATACCAATGATCATCTTCCATTCCTTTTTTTATGCCCCCCTCTATGATTTCTTATAAAAGGTGGAGGGTCATTGATAGGATGTACCATGGAGTCTATCATTGGCATGATGCAAATACATGTCTACATGATGCATGCACCCATCTGCATCATATATATTATTGTCTAAATTTACTTTCATTATGCCCCCATCTATGATTTCTTATAAAATGAAACCTCACACCTCATTTGGAACTTTTCCATAGTTTTATTTCTCTCTTTCAACTCTTGTGCTCTATCTTCCCAAGTCCCTCTTCCTTATTTTCCAATGATCAAGTCCAACACCATAATAATTTTACACCAATGGCTTCTTAGATTTCATTTGGTGTAGCTCTTAGCTCAGAGTCCAAATTTAAAGTATCTTACAAAAATCTGATGTGCACTTTGATCCTCAAACTTCTCCAGCAAGAAGATGCATATAGTGATTAGATCAAATAGTGTCAATTCAAGAGGATTGTCTACATAGATTAATATTCACAAGATATTCACTTAAATTATTTTTTTTGGCAATATTTGATAATGGTGCATCCATACTTAAAATTTCCTTGAAAACACATTATTTTACATTTAGAATCACTCCAAAGGACATGAAATCACAAGCCTATTTTAAAATCATGTGGCCCTAGTCACAATGAAGGCCTCACTCACTGATAATGACAAAGAAAACTTGAAGTTCATTTATGCTCTACAGGTGGATGGTATGAAGTTTTTAATTTTTTAATTCATTTTCTAGACTAATTTTACTTCTATTAGTGGTTATTACTTAATAATTCTTTTTTATTTATAGATCCTCAAGGTCGGAGTAAAAGGGGGTTAAAACTTGAAGCAGTAAAAAGTTCTTTTCTACTTGGCATGATTGAACTTTTCCAAGTCAAATTGGTTTTGAGGAAAGATCCTCAGACATTCCATTCTGGCCTCTTGTGTACATACTATGTACTCTTAGTAGTGAACTATTTGATTGGTGTTCATTCATTTTAAATATAATTAAAGATGATTTAAATTATGTTATTCAAAATGATTTTTTTTCATTTTTTGTACAAATTATATTATTGAATTATATAATTAGGCATTTTTTAATTCTATAATATAGTTGTTCCAGCCTATCTTCATCACTAAATGTTTGTCAACACACTCTCCCTTGAGGCCTAGGAGGTTAGTTTGGATTACACTATTATTATTTTCAAATAACTATATAAAAAATGAATCATGATCTTTTTAATATATAAACTATTCTAGTTATTTATTACATAAAATTTTAACTTAAACAATTACAAAAAGAAATGTAAAAATTAAGGGTCGACAACCTATTGACATTGTGGTAGAAATAGACATTGATGGTGATACAAAATCATCTCTATAGCTAAAGTGGTTGTAAAAAAAAATGCATGCATAGTTTGATTGTGCAATCGTCATCTCATGTTTCCATTATAACTTCATACACATTCTCATCATTTATTTCATTAACAAAAATTACAAGGTTATCATTGCAATATTTTAATCCTCTTATATATATGTGTGTGTGTGTGTGTGTATATATATATATACATATATATATATATATATATGTGTGTGTGTGTGTGTACATATATATATATATATATGTATGTATGTATATATATATATGTATGTATATATATATATGTATATATATATATGTATATGTATATATATATATATATGTATATATGTGTGTGTGTGTGTGTGTGTGTGTGTGTGTATATATATACATACATATATATATATATATACATATATATATATATACATATATATATATATATATACATATATATATATATATATATATATATATATATACATATATATATATATATAGTGACACAATTTGTAATTCAAACACCATGGGGTAGAACTTCTCCCTTTTAGTTGCAACAACAAAAGCAACATGTGCATATTAAAAATAAGTTTTTATTTTAGGTATATGCTATATATTATATTTATTTAATTATTTTTGTGATTTTGGGTCCTATTTGTAGGTCATTCTCCTTCTCAAAATAGAAATTTCCAACCACCACCACCACCACCCCACCCTATAAATATGGGAAAATGAAAACATTTAGTTTTTCTTGTAGATAGTGGTGGCACATTGCATTTAGGGACTTCTTATTTTCTAAGATTTTCAATTAGTGGTCTGCCAAGTGCAATGAGAACCATAATTCTTAAAAATATTTATCTTGATGATTTTTAATTTGGGATTGATAGTGTAACCCCCATGCCATTTTTAATCCTCATGATATGATACAGGGTCTTCCTCCAATACAAAATTTACAACAACCTCCTACACCAACAAATCCACTTAGTGTAGGTAATCTTACTGAGGAGATTCCATAGGGGATTCCATAAATTGATAACCAATGTAATTTTTTTTCAATTTGTAATTTATTGGTAGATAATACTATCACCTTCATTAAAGATCATTTTATCACTAACCTTGAAGATTTAAAAATATGGGAGTTGTTAGCTAATTTTAGTCCACATACCAATATTTTACCTCGATAGAGAGGATCAATAGCTTCTCATGGTGACCATGACCTTCATAGACATAAATTAGGTTTCACAGGTCTCATAAACTAATTTTGAGCCTTGAAAGTTCAAGCTCAAGCATAGAAGAGTTAGACCATCATCACACATCATAGAGAAATGAATAGGTTGGTTTACTTGTGCATTTTATACTTATTCTAAGGAATCCTTCCAAATCTAAAGGATCACATGGGATCAATTTATTTAGTGCCAAGATCATCCTCTAAAAATTTCATGTCTTGATGATTTTTTAATCTAAAGATATAAGTATTCAAAGTTAGACTTGCAGAGTGAAATGTGTAAGGGGATGTCAAGTTTAATCTATAATAAATAGCCATTTGAATTTAAATATTTCAAGGATGAATATGTGGCTGAAAAGTTTTAAGACCATGGGATCTATATCAAATCTAATGGTGTGTGGTGACTAGTGATGTTAGTTGGCCCAAATAGATCAATGGTGCACATTTAACCATACTAAAGAAGATCAACAGTGAGTGAGGGCCAATAAGTTAGTAGATCTTGGTATCTAATGAGAAGCTTCCAAGTGTCACAATTACATTAAAATGATAGAATATCAATGGTACACATTCAATTCATGTAAAATTAGATCAACAATGTTCATAAGGTCAAAAACTTAATGTTCTAAAGGATGAATGTAAGGCTACCACATGGTACAAGCACAAGAACTAGCCAAGACTTGGAAAATCCCCAAAATGAATGAGGAATTGATAGATGGAATAATCTCAAGGACATATATCAAGATCTATGGTTGACATTAAAATTTCAAATCCAAGGACTTCATAAGGAATAATTGTGACCTAGGTCAAAGTAAAAGCAAGTCCTACAAAGATCATCCTATTACCATTAGAGCTCAATCAATTGTCACAAGCAGATATAGCCATATAGTCAGGAGTTATCAATGATAAAGTTTCATCACCATTAGTGCATAGTCTCAACCTATGGTTTGAAGATTTAAAGCTTATGGGGCCTATTTTATGGGGTCATAGTATTGTTTCATGACTATGATCATTGCTCTTTAAAAATATCTATATAGATAACATGTCCTTAGCTTCCAAAAGGTTTAGAGGTATAATAAGTTTGTTCAAACCTAAATAGTTCAAAAGGGAAGCTATGTGGCCTATAGGTTTTCCATTGATATTATAGCTATATGAAAAGCAATAAATGAGATTGGTTTTCAATCTATAATGACCTATGCTCAGATATTGAAGTAGGGGTAGATATGAATGGTTATGAACAAGTGTCTCATATTCAACAAAGCTAGATCCTTAACAATTAGGTACTTATAGCCACACAAATCAGATATGGTCATGGCTCTATCAGGTCTAAATATGAGAGGATGTTATCCTAATAAGCAATTCAAGTAGAAGATGACATAGAGTACTAGTGACGTTAATGCATAAGGAGCTCGAGGAGTTGGCATAGCTATTGTCTTAATCATTGATGACTCCTCCATTCTCCTATGTATATTTCCCATCTCTCTCATTCCCTTTTTATATAAGTATAAGCTTCCAAGCCTTGAAATGGATCCCTCTCTTGGGTATGACTAGACTCTACCAAAATTGATCTTTGTAACCTCTTAAGATAAATAGATGACTATTTTAGATTCCATTGTTATGTGATAGTGTGTTAATGTCAGTTTGATTTGAATATGTAGTATAAATATCTCTCTTGTCAAGTCTTGATTTCATCTAGCTACTAGTTTATATTATTATGCAGGTCATGCTTAGTGTTTAATGTCATTTGATTTAAGTTAGCAAGTGGATACATTGATTGGTTAGTACCTTGAATCACACCTCTCCATCACTTCCCTAAAGTTTTGATCATTTAGTGAACTTATACATGAATTATTGATGCATAACAGACATTTGAAATTGTATAATCAATCTTTTGCTTATCTCATTCATGTTTTTAGAAGCTCAAGTAAAAGTAGATGAGCAATCATTCCAAGTGTATCACCAACATTATCTTAGATTTCCCTTTCAAATATGTTTCTCTGCTTTTTCACCCCAATAATTAGTAGGTTTTAGTGGAAATGAGCTAAGTTATACATCAGAGGAGCTAGCCTCATTAAAAACCCTAGAGTTCTGACCCAAGATTAGGTAACTCATAGCCTAGGGTCATCCCATGTTGGACTGAATTTGAGTAGAGGACCTGAATAATCCTTTGCTTAGTTATGGTGCAATCTAGGTCTCTAATAATTTTGGCATGCCTAGTGGGACAAAGATCCAAAAGGGTGAAAATATTATTAGTGCATCTTTCCTCTAATAAACTATTGGAAGCAAACAAGTTAGCATTAATGATGACTCTAAATAAAATATTTTGGTTGTAAGTATCCCAAGTATGTCTCATTAAAGATTTTAATCATTTCTTGTATCTCATTTGATATATGAGGTTGATATGAAAAACTATGGTGGATACCCATATAATTTACCTCCTCATTAGTAGTTTCAAAATGATCCATACACATCTTAATATGATCATCACCAATAGTATGAGGACCTATATCATTCATACATGCAAGAGTATTGGCTTGATCTTCCCTATGAATAACTAATCCATCATAATATTGCCCCTTCCTAGTCATATGATAAGCCCCCTTATTATCAAGATCATCAAACCTACTATGAGTCTCATTTACCCCCTCTGTAGCTTGGTTACCCTCTTGATCAGTCATGGTAGTTTCATGACATTATTGAACAACCTAATCATACTCCAATACATTTTTTATATAGCCATAGAAAATACCTATTGGAACAAGAAAAGACTATTATAAACATTGATACATTGAATGAGTATGGATAGAAAATTCCAAAACATGTAATTAGGGGGGTTAAAACTTCAATAAAACAAGCCAAATAAATTTGAATGTCTTTCAT
This sequence comes from Torreya grandis, assembly GCA_037957365.1. Taxonomy (NCBI): domain Eukaryota; kingdom Viridiplantae; phylum Streptophyta; class Pinopsida; order Cupressales; family Taxaceae; genus Torreya; species Torreya grandis. The sequence goes on from JARHVA010007875.1 coordinate 338,730, forward strand.
TAGGAGTGGTTATTCTTGAAATAATAGTGACATGCTTGACATAGATGGACTCATCTCCAAGATTGAGGAGAAGTTGGTAACCTATGAAGAACATCAAACACCTCATTACCCATCCTACCTTCCCTCATTCACTCCATTTTAACATCATGTTTAGATTCCCATAACCACTCATAATCCCTCACCAAATGAGTTTCAAGGTCATCATAGTTTCCCCCATCTCCTCTCAATCTTTCCCTCATGGAAAGTCCAAGAGGAAAGGTAAATTTTTTTTGCAAGATCCAACCATCATGAGCAATCAAGGTCTAATTTTAAAGCCTCCCTTGATATTAGAATTGAGTCTATGGATAAAAATGTATACCAAAAATTGGTATCTACAAAGGCAATATCACCTTAACTATACATACCTCCTTTCATTCCTCAAGCCACAATGCACACTATGCAAGAAAACCATGAACCCAAGTTTCCATCCTAGAAACAAATTATGTAGTCAAGAAAACCCAAATTTACTCAATCCCCACCCCTCCTTCCTCAAAAATATAATTCCTTTTCCTCATGGAGATCCATCTAAAGTGATATGCAGAAGAAGGAAGAAGTGGTGATTGTTCAAGATCAGTAGTTAGATGAAAGGAATGAGGTATATGTTTCATCTCTCTTGGAGTCACTCCAAGGATATTATATGTCACTTATGGAGAGAGAACCCATTATTGAAGAGGCAAACATTCAAAGTTAGATTAAACTTGTAGCTAATGATTATTCAAATGAGCTTGAGGAGTAAATGGTTCTTACGACACATCTTGATAGGAACAAACATGATTCTTTATTCCATAGGGTCGAAGAAGATGAGTTATAGGAACAAGTGAAAATAAAAGATGAGATCCATAAAGAAGAAGTTTCAGATGTGCCATAGAGGGTTGTTTTTCAAGACCATCTTTATCACATACTAGCTATCCCATATCAAGATGATTCTCAAGAACTTGAATCATTGACCATTGATGAGTGCAACCCAGCTAAGGAAGAAGATGAGCATCAAGGTAATGATGGGGATTTTTGGTAGCAATATATGGATATTTTTAAAGAATATAAAGATATTTAAGGTTTTATACTTTATATTAAATATCTTAAAGACCAATCAGCTACTGAAGTTGCCTCACAAGAAGAGAAAGTTCATGAAGATGAGAATAATGAACAAGTGTTTATTAATTAAATACCTCAAATCATTACTCATAAATACAAATAAAATGAAGAGGTCTTGTCATCTAGTATGCCTAAAGAGATACAAGAGGTCAATCATGAAGACCTTGATAACTCACTTTTTCATGAGGAGTAGAATGAAGGCACAATATAAGATACCTCAGATCATTGGCAACCAATGAATGGAGAAGAGTTGGCAAAATTCTTGTAAAATAGAGGAAAATGGGAAGAAGATGTTTGGGTCTTGAATCCACATATTTAATCTATGAAACTTAGAATTGAAGATAGGGGCATATATACCTCATCAAGAGGTCATGAACATCCAATTGTTCCAATATTCAAGAAGATCCCATCAAGAGATGATAGACATATTTCAAAGTTACAAGATGGACAATCCAGCTTTCCATTTGATCTTAGAGGAAAACATCTTTTTTTTAGTTAGTTGTTCTAGGTTTATTTCATTCTAATAAGTGATTATCACAAGTATTAGTCTACTTCCCTTATGTTTTTCTTATTTTCCCTTTTCCTTAGGTTAGTTTTCCTTACTTTGTTTAGGTTAGTTTCCCTTTTATTCTATGTTTCCCTTCAATAAGTACCTTGAACACTTTGTTTTTTTGTTCCTTTTGGTCTTTATTTATTTCAAAAGGATTTATCTTCAGATCAATATGTTGAACTAAAGAAGAGACTCCATGCCCAATAGACTAGACAAGGAAAATGGATAGGGTTCTCAAGCATATCAGGCATGCTTCCCAATTGAGTCACCAAAGTTGTTGGCCAATTTTGGCCCACATACCAAGATTTTGTCTAGATAGAGAGGATAAATAGTTTATCATGGTGATCATGACCTTCATGGACATAAAACAAGTTTCATAGGTGTCAAAAACTAATTTTGAGCATTGATAGTTCAATCTCAAGCATAGAAGATCCATACCATCATCACACATCATAGAAATTGAATAGGTTAGTTTTATTGTGCATTTTATAATTATGATAAATAAGCCTCCTAAAATTGAAGGATCACATAGGAAAAATTTATTTAGTGCTAGGATCATCCTCTACAAATTTCATGTCTTGATGAATTGTCTATCTTAAGATATAAGCATTCAAAGTTAGACTTGGATAGTGAAATGTGCATGGGGACATCAAGTTTAAGTTGAGGTAAGTAGTCATTTAAATTCAAATGTTATAAGGATGAATGCATGACTAAAAAGTGTCAAGATCATGGGAGCATAGGTCAAATATGATGACACATAATGATTGGTTATGTTAATGGGCCCAAATAGATCAATGGTACACATTTAATCATACTGAAGCAGATTAATGCCATGTGAGGGTTAACAAGTCAGTAGATCTTGGGAGCTAATGAAAAGTTGATAAGTATCACAAGTGTGTTAAATTATCATAATGTCAATAGTACATGTTTAATCCATGCAAAAAATATTGATGGTGTGTGTAAGGTCAAAAATTCAAAGTTCTTTAGGATGAATATAAGGCCACCACATGGCACAAGTATAAGAATCAACCAGGATAGATAACAGATCCTTGGAATGAATGAGGAGATAATAGATGGCATAATCTCAAGGACCTATATTAGGATCAATGGTCAACATTAAAATTCAAAATCCAAGGATTTCATAACGAATAATTATAACCTAGGTCAAAACATAAACAAGTCCTACAAGGATCATCCTATCACCATTAGAGATCAGTCAAATGTCACAAGTAAATGTAACCATATAGTCAAGGGTTTTCAATGATGAAGTTCCATCATCATTATATCATATTCTTGACCTCTGGTTTGAAGATTTAGAACTTATGAGGACCATTTTTTGGGGTTATGGTATTATTTTATGACTATGATTATTTCTCTTTAAAAAGATCTATGTAAATAATGAGTCCTTGGATACAGCAACAGAATGATCCATAAGGTTTAGAGGTAGAATAGGTTTTTTCAAACCTAATATAGTTTAAAAGGAAATTTATGTGGCCTATAGGATTTCCATTGATATTATAGCTATATTCAAACTAATAAATGAGATTGGTTTTCAATCTATAGTAAGGCTTATGCTCAAATATTGAATTAGGGGTAGATATAAATGGTTGTGAACAAGTGTCTCATATTTGACATATCTAGATCCTCAATAAGTAAGTACCTATAACCTCTCAAATAAAATATGGTCATGTCTTTGTTAGGCTCAAATATATGAGGATTTTATCCTCATAACAATTCAAGTGGAATATGACATAGAGTCCCAGTGACATTAATACATGAGGAGCTAGAAGAGTTGGTATATTTGTCATCTTGATCATAGATGACTCCTTAATTTTCCCATGTATGTTCCCCATCTTTGTCATTACCTTATACTATATATACAATATTCTAAGCCTTCAAATGGATCCCTCTCTTAGGCATAACTAGACTATTAGATTGATCTTTGTAACCTTATGAGATAAATAGATGACTATTTCAAATTCCATTGTTTTGGTATAGTGTGTTAATGCCATTTTGATTTGTATATTTGGTAGAAATTTCTCCCTTGTCAAGTCCTAATTTCACCTAGCTACTAGTTTATCTTGTTATACAAGTCATGTTTAGTGTTTAATGTCATTTCATTGAAGCTAGTAAGTGGATGCATTGATTGATTATTGCCTTGAGTTAGGCATCTCCATCACTTCCCTTAAGTTTTAATCATTTGGTGAACCTCTATATGAAATATTGATGCATAATATACATTTGGATTTGTAGATTTAGTCTTTTTCTTGTCTTATTAGTGTTTTTAGAAGCTCAAGTAAGAGTGGATGAATAATCATTCTTGGTGTGTCACCAAAATTAAATTATATTTCCCTTTTAGTTATCTTTCTCTCCCTTTTCACCCCAATAATTAGTAGATTTTACTATAATTTAGCTAAGTGATACATTAGAGGAGCTAGCCTCTTAAAAAATCTTATAGGTCTGACCCAGGATTAGGTAACTCATAGCTTAGGGTCATTCCCATGTTGGACTAGATTTGAGTAGAGTACCTAAATAATATTTTGCTCAGCTAGGGTGCAATCAAGGTCTCTAATAGTTTTGGAATGCCCAATGGGACCAATATCCAAAAGAGTGGAAATATTATTGGTGTATATTCCTCTAATCAACTTTTATAATCAAGAAAGTTAGCACCAATAATGACTCCAAATCAAAGCTTGTAGTTGTATGCATCCCAAGTATGTCTCATTAAATATTCTAATCAATTCTTTCATCTCATTTGATATATGAGGTTGATATGAACAACTATGGTGGATACATATATCATTAACCTCCTTATAAATAGTTTCAAAATGATCCATATACATCTTTCTATGATCCTCACCAGTAGTATGAGGACCTGTATAAGTCATACATGTAGGAGTATACCCTAATCTTCAATATGAATATCTGATCTATCATAACACTACCCCTTCCTAGTATTATGATTAGCCCCCTTATTACCAAGATCATCAAACCTACTATGAGTCTCATCTACCTCCTTTACAGCTTGGTTACCCTCTTGATCAGTCATGTTAGTTTCATGACATTCCTTAAAAACCTAATCATACCCCAATCCATTCTATATATATCCTTAAAAAATCCCTATTGTACCAAGAAAAGAATATGATAAGCATTGATACATTGAAGGGGTATGGATAGGAAATTATAAAACATGTCATTAGGGGGGTTAAAAATTTAGTGTAACAAGCAAAAGAAAGTTGGATTTATTTCATTAGGATAAGCTATTCAAGAAATAGTAGTGACATTCTTGACATATATGATCTCATCTCTAAGATTGAGGAGAAATTGGAAGCCGATGAAGAACATAAAACACCTCATTACCCATCTTGCCTTCCCTCATTCACTCCATGTCAACCTCATGTTGAGCTTCCCATCACCACTCATAATCCCTCACCAAATTATTTTCAAGGTCATCATAGTTCCCCCAATCTCCTCTCAACATTTCCCTCATGGAAATATGTCCAAGGGAGAGTCCAATAGGAAAAGTAAATTTATGTTGAAAGAGCTAGCCATCATGAGTAATCAAGGTTTGATTTTAAATCTTCCCTTACTAGGCAAATTGAAGCTATAGATAAACAATTGTACTAGACATTGGTAGCTACAAAGGATACATCACCTTAATTTCACATACATCCTTTCATTCCTCAAGCCATAATGCACATTATGCAAGAAAACCATGAGCCTAAATTTCCATCCTAGAACCAAATCATACATTTAAGTAAACCCAAAGTTACTCAATCCTCACCCCTCCCTCCTCAAGAATATAATTCCTTTCCCTCATGGAGATCCATTCAAAGTGATATGAAGAATATGAATGAAGTGGTGATTATCGAAGACAACCAGTTAGATGAAAGGAATGAGGTATATATTTCATCTCTCTTAGAGTCACTCCAAGGATCTTCTATGCCACTTATGGAAAGAGAACCCATTTTTGAAGAGGTAAATATTGAAATTTAGACTAAAATTAAAGATGATGATGATGATTTGGATGAGATTTAGGAGGAAATAGTTCTTGAGATACCTCTTGGTAGGAACAAACATGACTATTTCTTCCATAGGGTCAAAGAAGATGAGTTGTAGGAACAAGTGCAAATAGAAGATGAGATCCATAAAGAAGAATTTTTAGATGTGCCACATAGGGTTATTTTTCAAGAGCCTCTTGATCACATACCAATAGTCCCATTTTAATATTCTTCTCAAGAACTTTTAGAATTGACCACTAATAAATGTATCCCAATCAAGGAAGATGAGCATCAAGGTAATGATGGGGATTTTTGGCAGCAATATATGGATATTTGAAAAGAATATCAAGTTATTCAAGGTTTTACACTTCCTATTTAAGATATTAAAGACAAATTAGTTGCTAAAGTTGGCTTTTAAGAAGAGAAAGTACATGAAGATGAGAAGAATGATAATTTTTTGCTAATCAAATACCTTAGATCATTACTATTGAACACAAATAAAATGAAGAGGTCTTGTCAGCCAACAAGTCTAAAGAGATATAAGAGGTCAATCATGAAGACTTTGACAAGTCACTTGTTCATAAGGATCATAATGAAGGAACAATGAAAGATAATTATGATCATTGGTAGCCAATGAATGAAGAAGAGTTGGCAACATTATTAAAATAAAGGAATATGGGAAGAAGATGTTTGGGTATCAAATCCACATATTCAATCCATGCAAATTATAATGTAATATGGAGGCCCATATACCTCATCAAGAGGTCAATTACATCTAATTTCTCTAATCTACAAGAAGAGGCCATCAAGAGATGATAGACATGTTTCAAAGATCTAAGATGGGCAATCCAGCTTTCCATTTGATCCTAGAGGAAAAAATCTTTTTTTAGGTCAGTTCTTCTAGGTTTATTTTGTTCTAATAAGTTATTAACATAAGAAGTATTCTACTTCCATTTTATTTGTGTTTTTATTCCTTTTCCTTAGGTTAGTTATCCTTGTTTTGTTTAGGTTATTTTCCCTTTTATTCTAAGTTTACCTTCAATAAGTGCCTTGGGCACTTTGTTTTCTTTTATTCATTTTGGTCTTTGGTTATTTCAAGAGGAGTTATCTAATGGATGGAAACCAATTTTTATCTTTAGATCAATATGTTGAACTAGAGCAGAGACTCCATGCCTATTGGACAAGACAAGGAAAATGTTCTGGGTTGTCAAACATAGAAGGCATGCTTTCTAGTTAAGTCACCAAAGATGTTGGATAATTTTAGCCCACATATCAAGCTTTTTTTTGGATAGAGAGGATCAATATCTTCTCATGGTGATCATGACCTTCATGGACATAAATCAAGTTTCACAAGTCTTAGAAACTAATTTTGAGCCTTAAAAATTCAAGCTAGAAGACCCAGATCATCATCACACATCATAGAAAAATGAATGGGTTGGTTTACTTATACATTTTATAAGTATGATTAGGAATATTCCTACATCCAAAATATCACATGGGGTCAATTTATTTAGTGTTAGGATCATCCTCTACAAATTTCATGTCTTGATGAGTTATCTATCTCAAGATATAAACATTCAAAGTTAGACTTACAAAGTGAAACATGTATGGGGACATCAAGTTTAATCTATGGAAAATAGCCATTTGAATTTAAATGTTTCAAGGATCAATGCATGACCAACAAGTTTTAAGATCATGAGAGCTCATATCAAATCTAATGTCATGCAATGACTAGTGATGTTTGTAGACCCAAATAGATCAATGGTGCACATTTAAACATACTAAAGCATATCAATGATGAGAAGGGGTCAATAAGTTAGTAGATCCTAGGATCTAATGAGATGCTTCCAAGTATCAAAAATGTGATAAACTAATAGAATATCAATGGTATGCATTTGATCCATGTAAAAGTAGATCAATAGTGTGTGTAAGGTTAAAGAGGAAATGTTCTTGAGGATGAATATGAGGCTTCCATATGGTGCAAGTTTAGGAACCAACCAAGAATAATAATAAATTCCTAGAATGAATGAGGAGATGGTAGATGGAATAATCTCTAAAACCTAGATTAGGATCAATAGTTGACATTAAAAGTTAAAAGCTAGGTAATTCATAAAGAATAATTGTGACCTAGGTCAAAACAAAAATAGGTCCTACAAGGATCATCCTATCACCATTAGAACTTGGTAAAATGTCACAAGCATATGTGGCCATATAGTCAAGTGTTGTCAATGATGAAGTTTCATCACCATTAGATCATATTAGTGACCTCTTGTTCAAAGATTTAGAATAGTAAATGGGTTGATTCAATCAAGGAGAGTGGGAAGATTTACCAAGGTTACCAAGGAGAAGTTTCTACATATACATTGCTTATAATATTTCCTAAGATAGTTTTTTATAAAGCACATAATAGTATACATCATGATATAAAACACCAAGATTAATTATCCATAATATGTATAAGGACTCACTCATGATCCAATAAATAATTGAAAACAACACACCAATGATAAAAACCATGATGATAATGTTGATGTATAAATATGGATAGAATCAATAATAATTCACAAAGAATCACCCAATGAACATATATAAACTGAGTCAAGGAACAACAATGAAAGAAAATAAAAAGGAAAACAAACAAACAACCAACTAAGCAAATAAACACACAAAAAATTGAAAATAAAAGTAACAAAAATCATCATGTCATCAACCAAGTCAATATCTACATGTGAAGGCTCAATAAAATGAGAAATAGGTGGTGCCCCCAAGAAAAGATACATGCAAAGGGAAGGTCACACCCCTAATGGTAGTGGAATGGATTAGAACCAATAATGGATTTTACCTAGTAGGTTAGATCAAGGATTGATGACTAGGTTTAAATAGAACAAATGTTTTTGTATTTTGAGGCTTTATATCTCTCGAGGAGATTGTAAGTCAATTTTATAATTTTTAGGATTTTAAAATTTTTGAATGTTTTTGGAATTTTCTATCTTAACTCAATTGAGAATTACATGACATATAATGGTCCAACTCATAAAATGGTAAGAGTGAAGATTAGGTTGCTTATAAAATGGTGAGAGCATTGGAAATAGGGTGATTGAGATGACCTTAATGTAAATTAAGCATTAGATACATAGTCTAATTAGGACCTCAAGTCACGGTAGTTCTTCCTACACAAAAGGCAGTGACATATGACTAGGTATTGCAAGTTCACAAATTTAGGAAAATGGTAATATAAATGATAATAGTAAGGGTGAGGTGATGTAGTAATGCATGGTAAAGGTGCTATTCCTAATTTACTCATAGGTAGTTATAATTAGGAAATAATGACAAAGGTTAGTGATACTAATTTGCCCATAGGAATTTATAATTAGTAACTATTGATCACTTTATAGTCCCAAACCTAGAAAGGGGTCAACCTATTTCCTTGATTCCTATTCCATAATTAGTCTCATAATTTCATATTGTCCTTGTGAGTTTTTAGGGTTGTTCAAACCATCCATGGTCTTCTCATGCTACAACTTTGCCTTGTCAATCTTTATATCTCATTTCTAGCTTGAGTCAAGTGTTATCATGATGATCAAACATGTTATATGGTATTTTATCACTTTTATGGGTCTACAACATGTGAAATATGTCATGGTGAAGGTGAACTAAGGAGGTATTTTGATAGGGGCTCATAAACACATTGGTTCTACTTGATAACATGAGGTATGTTAAATTTCAAGATTTCAAGGAACATCATGAAAGGTGTCTTAAGGTTCATTTGAGGTTTCTCATAGGTCATGAATGTCTTTTATATGTATTGGCATGATAATTCAATTTATATACCCTTTTAAGGTCATATATGTGTACAAAGTCAACATTTTTTTTGGGTCATGATGAGACCCAATATAGCCTTGATAGACCACAAAGTCACCTCACATGCCTCTAATGGACCTCATAAACCTCATCAAGCCACCACTAGACCATTTCATACCTCATTAATTCATTAACACCATGGTCAATGCCTAATTCCTCCCAAATGGGCCCCATACATGCTAAGTAATGACTTTTCAACTCCCTCAATTCATAAGATTATATTCAGAGTGCCATATGACTCTTATTTTCCCTCCACAACACTTGATAATGATGTTTTAGGTATAAAACAAGAAGAATTGTAGATAAAATGATAGGTTGAAGAGGTTTCTTAAGTAGTATGGGTCCATATAGTACATACCAACTCAGGTGGAGTCATGATTTTGTAGAGGGAAGGAAAAAACTTCAAATGGAGAAGAGATTAGTGTTTTTTAGTCCTATGTAAGCTCAAAACCATCCCATCTATCCCTTGAGCTCATTGGTAGAATCAGAGAACTCCTTAGGTTTATGCTTATACCATACAGAGGAGAGAGAGTGGGGGCCCAAGATCATAACTAGAAAAAGTATAATCAAGCAAATTCCACCCATGGGAATTTGTCTAGGGATTGGTCTTATAACCATTATGAACATTCCTTAAGAAGTTAAGGAATTTGTATGCCCTTATTACTTGTATAGGACAACTTGGATTGAATGCTTTTTAGGGATTTTTGATATGTCTTCTCAAACTAGTAATGGATCTTATTACCTTATGTCTTGAAGGATCCTTACATAGAATTTTTAGTAATTGACTCACACGTGTGAGCTCATATGACTAGAAAAACTTCATGACTAGCTCTTGTGTGTGATCTATAGATAAATCTATGTAAAGGACAAATGTTTGATGTCTTCATCAAAAGTTGTTAATTGGGTTGAAGAGTTTACAAAAGTGTTTCAAAGTTTCCAATGTTTTCTTGCTCAATTTATAGGTCCAATGGCCTCTTGTCATCTTAAAAGATCCCAAGGACAAATGACTTATGCATATTTGAAAACCAATATATGAAAAAGACTATTTAGCTCAATGACATCTATAGATCTTTAAAAGTAATTCAAAAACATCAAAAGAGAAGTTGAATTAATTATGGATCCTCATAATGCCCTTAAGAATAAACTTATGAACCTTCATGGTGGCCTCACATGCCTAGAAGCCATATCCCTTATCTACAAACCTACATAATTCATTTTAGCAAAGTTTAAGGTCTTTTTCAAAAGTTAAGGTTTCTCTGAGTTTCTAAGGTTTCAATTTAGGGCTATGTATGCTTAATTTATGCCTCTAAAGTTCCATGTTTGTTTAGGTATAGGTTTGAGGGCAAATAAAATTCATGTGGTTTGTGTCAAAAGGGTCCTGACCCTTCATTTCATGTCATTTCTATATTCCTATTTCTTCACTATCTGGTCACTACCATTCACACCATGCTTTAACCTTATTGTCCATGTTTCACCCTCATTCACCCCAAAATCTTCTTCATTCACTCCTCCACCCTTCCTTCTAAGGTTGGATCACATCAAGATACCTCCATACTCTCTTAGAACCATTAATATCAATGAAATCATATGATTATAGTCATACATGGTTTTTTTGAGAGTCGAGAAGGCCAAATAGACACCTACAACCAGCCCTTTTAGGCCTATTGTAATAGGGTCTCCCAAAAGGGCACTATGTATATCATTTAAGGACATGGATATTGATATAAATATGAGAATATATGTATTTTAGGAGATAAGTGGAGATATTAAGGTGTCACTAGGGTTTGAGTAACTCTTGATTACTCTTCTCTTATGAAAGCATGATACTTAGACCCTGCATATAACAAGCATGTATGAGTATAGACCTAAAATGGAGTTGATACATGTGAAGAGTCATACCTTACTTATGGTAAGAAGGAAATTCTCATACAAGAAAGGTAATGGTTTATATTGTTGATAATTCAACTTGATGGTTATCCCCTTTGGGAGGGAAGAATAACATCTACACAAGCTTGAGATTACACAAGAATACTCAAGCATGAGACCTAAGCCTGAGTAGAGGGTAAGGTATATAAAGGAAAAAACGTTAACAAACCATCATTTAATCATGATAATAGACCTAAGGCACATAATATACACCTCCATGATCAAAAGTACCTCAGGGGATGATGTTGATGGCCATAATTATAACTTTCATGCTCGGTCACACAGTCAATAGGTAGTTTACTACAAGTCTGAGCCAAAATGGTTGTTTAAGGCCCTTATAGACATGGCCAAGCCCTCAAAAGTAGTAAAAATGGTCATCATGACCCATTCAAGGTGTATAAACATAATATTTTCAAAATTTTATTAATTACTAATTCTCTTTATCTTTTAGGAACCTATCAAGTCTCAATCTCTCTGAGTACATGCCTTAAGGGGTGCACTGGGAAAGTGGTGGGTAGACCATTGGTGCTTTACAAGATTGTTGTTCCTTTTTCTTCTTTTCATCTACATATTTGTCTCCTAAAAACCATTCCCCTAAGCTTATTCTTCTCTATTGTACACTCCTTAGTTATTCCCACATTTCATTCCCTTATTCATAACCTAAACCCTCTTTTGATTGTTTATAGTGCTAGGTCAATTGGGTCGACCCTATACTCTTATGGGTGAAATTCATTTAGGGTCTAGGTAGGCTCTTAGCTGACCTAGCCTATGACCTAGTGATTTTTTTTCCATAACAATACTAGGTCGACTCTATCAACCAAAATTTTTAGAAGTGCTTAGGGTTAAATCCATCTATATAGACAAGATCATTTCACCATTATTTAGAGAAGAGAAGATGAAGTAAGAGCTATTATGCATCTAATTATCCACCATTATACTTGAGGAGCAAGCTTATGGTTTCATACTTTATTTAGAGATATGGATCTTGTCTTATGGATAAGTCTTTTATATGAATTGATAGGTTGTGTATCCAAGAGCTAATTTATCCTTATCATCCTTACATACCACAACAACCTCTTGTAAAACACCTTGGCCAAGGAATAGGTTGAGGATCAACGGGTTCATCTTCAAAAGTAAGTATTCCTAACTTTATTCCTCCTTTGTAAGAGTAGATAGATATGCATTTTTAATTTTCTTTGATGCATTAGGATTCCATATACATTAAAGTGAGTATATTTCTTCTATGTATGTTTATTTTTTTTTAATACCCCCTCTTTATGCCATAAGCTTTGGTGAGAAATAGATTAGATTTATTTGCTTTACTTGTTATTAGTTTAGTGAATATGAAAACATATGACTTAGTTAGGGTTATTACATGATTTTGATGTATTGGATTCTTTATAACCCTCCCTAGTATTGTTTATTGTGATAAGAGATCCCCTAATTGGGTCTAGAGGATCCCCATATTAGTCATGTTCTCGATTGTCTAATGTATCCCCAATTGGACGTGTAAATGTGATTTATTTTCAAGTTAGGATTTATTTATAAACATGATGCATTGATGATTTCATACATTCTGGTGACCCTGACATCAATCTAAACCTTGCAAGTTTTATTTCATGTTTGTCATTATTTTATTTATTATTTTTATATATTTGCAATACTAGGTCAATAGGGCCAGTATAGTTTATAACTTATATACATAGGTTTAACACAGTCACATCAAAATGACTATGTTATATTTGTGTAGGTCTTCATCAAATATAGGATATTAGGTTGAATAAGTTGACACAATATAGGTTTTCACTTTTAGATAGGTTATTGGGTCAAACAAGTGGACATAGTACACTTACAAGTTTCTAGAAAATATACTAGGTTAACCAAGCTAGTATAGTCATCTTACAAATTTATATAAAATATAATAGCTTGAATAGGCTAGTATATTCATCTTAATAGGCTTTAGCAAATAGGGAACTATAAAACTAGGTTGACCCAGTCAACATAGTTGGCAGACTTTGCAAATAAAAATCAAGGCACTTCAACATCAATCTCACTTTCCTTTGCATCTTCCAACCCACCAAGGTTCCTTTCTCTCTTTATTTTTCATTTATTTTATTCATTATAGTTTTATTTTTTCATAGTTTATAGTCCCTAAAACTACCCTTATACAGCAAACTAGGTCGACTTGGTTGACCTAGTTCTGTATTCTATCTTCTATCTAAAAAACTAGGTCAACATTACCGACTTAGTTCTTAATAGACTTCTACTTCATAAGTAAAATAGTGACACTATATACTCTATACTATAATTTTTTCATACAATATCATCTAAACTAACACTTTACTATGTTTTAAAGTTGTAATTAACATCTATATGTTAGTAATTACTTCACACTTTCACTTTTAGTTGCTTGCATGATTAAAATAGATCACATAGTCTAGTTAGGTGGTTTTTCAATATATCATTTAGTTTTATTATTTTTTTATTTTGTTTCACACACTACCAAATCACATAAGCTTAAAATTAATTTAAACAATTGTCTACCCAAGGCCCACCTACTTGGATTTCATCACCAAGGGGAAGCCAACTTGGTTTTCTGGCCAAGTATAAATATGTGGTTAATGGTATATATTGACAAAGCACCTGACACCCTTATCGCTATGATATGTGAAATGAGGGAGTAGGTCCCAATACCAAGCTACTACCATTGCCAACATAGATCTCTTTTATTCTAAACATCCTTAAACCATCCATAGATTGCTTGTTAGTTCCCTGCTTTCAGCCAACTTTCTATCACTCTTAAAATCATACATTAATAATATAACATTCAAGATGACAACTTAGTTAGCATATACTTTCCAAGATGACTAATTTCTCTTTGCTCAATTGTACGTTGTATTGAAAAAACTTGTATTAGCTAGTGTTGGTGTAAGGTTTTATGTTATGTGACTCAATTGGATCATCCTAATTAACCCAATTGATTATATGTTTCTTTTTATTTCTTGCTTTCAAAATTACTTGTAAATTTTTTCCTATTTCAATACACTATCATTATATTTGACATAATCTCTTATAGCCTATTTGTTTCTTGTGCCTAAAGTATTGATTCAACCCTATCAACACAATATTCTTTTCTTCCCCTCAAGATACATTACTAAGTCAACCATGTTGACTTTGTATCCTTATCTACCTAATTTTTATCTGAGGTTACAATACTAGGTTAACTTTATCGACTATGTATCCTTTTTTCTTAGTTTTCAAACCCTATTTTTAGTATTAGGTTGACCTAGTCAATTCTATACTCTTATTTATCCCTTCCTATTTCCTTTCTTTTGTATCACCTTTACCTTTTCTAGTCCTTTTCCTTCATCATGAAATTCTTATTTGAAGACAACACTGAGTTGAATTCAATGGATATGATGAGTCTTACCAACATTCATAGGGTCTCTCATAAGTAGATTATGGCTCATTTCTTGGATGAAATTAATATTCATATAACCACTCACACAACAAACTATAAGACCCCTCCTCATTCTTATTCAATTCATAATCCTCTCTTCTCACTTGAATATCAACCTAAATTAGAGTATACACTAAAATTCTCTTTTTTATCTTTGAATTTACTCAACATCAAGGAAAGGATCCTTCTAACATTTACTATCTCATGATTAGTGGTCAAGTCAAAGAGCCTTATTCACCTTATCCCACATTCTCACATAGATCTGGGGATACTGGCTTCTTTTATTCTCAGCCTTTTCCCTCTATTTTAACCTCTTTTCATACCATGACCATTTATTCTTTAACTTCCTATACCTCCATGCCTAGTATCTCTACTAACATGGTAGGTTCTACATCTAGTGGGCCTCTTCCAAGACCCACTCTCCTTAATTCTTCCATGAGTGAATCATTTACTACCCATGATAATCATGCCTCTATTGCTTCCTCTTCTCATCCCTTTACTAGTCCATCTTTTACCACACAAAACAATTATGCCACTAGTGCCTCACATTCTAACAATTCTTCTCAAGATCCTACTAACACCCATAGTGGTACCCAAGCTGCTACTTCCAATTATAATACTTCAAAAAATGCCTATAATGCAACCCAAACCCATCAAATCCTATTAAAAACTCTTAATAAAATGAATTATTTTTAAGATAATAATGCAAATCAAATGATGAAAATGCAAAACTTATCCATCTTCAAACCCACCCTCAACAGATGCCATGGTGCATGCATAATCAAAATGTTTCCCCACCTCATCTTCAGGATTCCCATGGTAATCTTATCCATCAACCTCTTATTATCAAAAAGACAATCAAGCATCTTCAAAATGACCCTCTTACATCTCAAATTTCTAATATCGATATAGGAGGTATCACCTCTACCATTTCTTACAATGGGTCAATTGATCCTACTCTTCATTTAAAAACATTTATAAATCTATATAAAGACTAGGTCATATTAAATACCTTTGCCTCTACCAATATATTAGGTAAATCTCTCATGAGTGATTCTTTAGATTGGTTCAATCAACTTAAAACTCATTTTATTACTAGTTTGGAAGATTTAGTAAATGCTCTAATCCAAAAGTTCCAAACTATTGATCTTCCTGAGAATACCTTAGCCCATTTTATCAATTATAAGTAACTTGAAACTAAAAATACCCAAGCTTTTTTTAAATGATGGAAGAATTTTTCTAACACATGTGAACATAAAATGGTTTATGACAATATTTTCCATCTCTTTACCAATGCTCTTTTTCCCAAGTTACAATATTGGGTTTAAACTCTCTCCACATATCTTAGAGGAGGATATTGACCAATCTAAACATGAATATTTACTTATGCATCAATTTTATCCACCTAAACCTTATATGGGTACTTGTATATTACTTAAAAACAAGAATCATCATGCTACCAATGATGGTGTCATAGAATCTTATGATACCATTCAAACTATTGAAGCTATTTTTATTAACCAATCTTCATCACTAGCTACCTCTTCTAACTAATTTTCAAATATTCATTTATATTCACCTAATAACATAAATATTCACAAACCTTTATCCTTAGTAGAATTACTAAAACATCTACCTATGCCTCTCCCATGAGAACTTGATCCCACTCATCCTATGAAATCTTGGTATGATCCCAATAAATTTTGTTGGTTTCATGATAGTTGGGATCACTCTCATGAGACCTATAGGTAGCTTCGTAATTTGGCTATATATTTTCTTATTGGTCTCAATTTTGATCATGAAAATATCACTTGTCAATTCCAACAATCCTATGACATTACTTTCAAATCCCATGAACCAAATACTAAATATTAAGCTTTAAATGAAGCTAATGCTCATTTGGCCATCTATAAATATCCTCTTCCAAACCACTAAGATAATCAAGACAATCCCACCCCTTCTACCATAATGTATAAATTATTATTGACCCAAATCCTGAAGAGATTGTGCTTAATATGACTAATATGTGAAGGGTGGTTACTTTAATTAATCCTTAGCCCATATACACACCTTTATTGTCATGCACATTTCATGTTATCCAAGATTATTCTCTAACTCACTTAAATGAGTTGGGAAAAGATTGTCTTATAACTTTTGATGAACCAATTCCAACTCCTTCTTTGGATAACACTTCCCATACTATTTCTACCATCCCTACATACTCTTTACCTATCACCAATTACACTCAAGCATCTATCAACACTTCTAGTAATTATTAAAACCAACCTACATTAACTACTTGTTCTTATCAACATAATCTACAAAATTTCCCTCTCACTCAACTTTATACCTCTTATCAACATAAATACCAATGTACTTTGGCTCTTCCTTCTGAGGACCTCCTTCAACACTATGCACCTCTTTCTAACTATCTTCTTATTGGTTATGATGAGTGGGATACAATAAAAAAACTCACTAATCTCCCATCCCAAATCCCATTTATCAAACTTATGAGGAACTCTATGCATCATCTTAACTATCTTACATAGCTTTTATTCAAAATGAACATCTCTCATCCTCCCCTAGTAGGATGTGAAGTAACCTTACCTGGATCTGAAGATAGCATATTAAAATAATGTGAAGAGATGTCCATCCATATTGATGAAATAATAGACACTTCTCTTTCCCTCAAATTCCCTATCTCTTCAATGATCCCCAATGAAATTTTGTGTAGATGATCTTCCCCTATTTATTAGTGTCCAAAGTGATGATATCTAAGTTAATCATGCCTTAGTTGGTGAGCATTATATCACTTGTGTTATCTCTATCAATTTTATCAAAAATCTTGGATGTTCTGAATGTAATCTCAAATCCACACACAACACATGTCAAGTCTATGATCGAAGTCAAATTCCTCCTTTATTTTATGTGTGGCTCCTCATTACCATCCCACATATCACCATTCATGTGAAGGTGATGATTTTTAACTTTCCTCTATCTTATACCATTCTGCTTGGTAGGCCATGGACTCATTGTATGAGAGCAGTTGCTTATTCCACTTCCCAGTGTGTTAAATGTCCTAATAGTGGAACCATATATAGGATTCATGGTGACACTAACCCTTGAAATTTTGAACAATTCCAAGACTAGCATGTAATGAAGATTCCTACCCTTAAACCCTTGCCAAATGTTCCATTTTATGAGTCTTAATAATTTAACTTTTACATCAATTCCACTCAAGGTTACAATAGTCATCCCAAACTCATTGGGATTATCCCCCATAACCTCTTAGATTCTGATGATGATGAGCCTAAGGATATCAATCTCAAGATTAAAAATTTTGATCTCTCACCTCATATCATCTCTTAGCTTCACACTTATTTATAATATTGATCTCATCAACCACCTTGTGATGACATTCCCATTGTCTTAACTAAGACTTGGGATTCCATTTATCACACCACATCAGATGACAATGACATCCTACCTACACCATTGATATTCATATGCCAAATTATGATGATGATTATACCATAGATGATCTATTATTAGGTCTTTTTAAGGCTTGTGATGTTGATATTATTTGGTATCATTCATCTTTACTTCATTTTATTAGTATATCTTCTTGTATTCCATCGTATATCATTCCTAATTTTATCATTTTTCTCTTTTTCATAGGGTAGATATGGTGAGGACACCTTTAGTTTTTGAAGACCCTCCTAGGAGTATGCTTATGGATCATGTTTTGACTATGCAATATAAATTTTCTAGGTACCATAAATATTATATCCTAATTATTATTGAGATGCATACAACTCTCCTTCAACCTTCTATAGACCCCATCACTCCCTTAATAGATCCTAATTCAAATATCATTCCTATACCTACCTTATCTAAGTTTATTCTTGATTCTAATCCTATTGCTCTTACTATCAAGCCTTGCTCTATCTCTCCACTAGAACCACCTTCTCTTGGTGATGGTTTTATTATTTTATCATATATAACCATTCATTACTCACATGCATATTTATTACTTCCATGACATATATAAACATTCATCTACACATTATCATAAGTTACAATAATATATTGATAGTTTATATCCTACTGCTCCTCAGTCCTTAGACAAGTCCATACCTCCCCCAAAGGTATTATTAGAGTGTATTCCTAAGTATGTTGAGGTATATTTTATTTGGCACCAATGTGGCACCCATCACACCAATCATTACTGCATTTTTCAATAGGATCTTAAGATGACATTTTAACTAGTCATTCACCTTTTACTATTCCTTCCATAGACCATCCTCATAATAAGGCTCCCCCTTCTTCCCTCATGGTTCCACCTCCTATGGTTCCATCTCATCATGTGGTCCCTTCTCCACCCATTAATCCCTCACCCATGGACCTTCCTATTGATGCAAGAGATTGCACCCTTAGCAGGAGGCCGAGCTCCTGCCTTCTCTTTGCAACTATGGAAACTCCCCTCTCACCTGTGGGATTGGCAAAGTTGGAGGGGAGAGTCTATAGATAAGGGTTAGCTCCCTTTGATGCATCATGTTTGTTCCAACAAGTGAAAATACATACATGTATAGATATATAAATTGGGGGATGAAAAGGGAGAAATATTGTAGGAATTCAAACTACTCTAAGGAGGTGATACACCAAAATGAATGACCTTCTCACATCCACACTTAAAACCAGACAAATTCATACATACGCTTCAGACTTGGCAGAAGGACTAGGCTATAAGAAAATGGCAGGGAGGCTTTCATGAAAACCTAGAAAATAGAGACTCACCAAGGTGCTGTGAAATGCACACTGTAAGTAACCTCTTCTATTCTACACTCTCAAATAGAGCTCTTCTCTTGTCAGCTACAAAATGGCACCTTGTAGATAATAGATGCGTTGGTATTGAACCTATGAAATCATCAAGAAATAATGACTAAACACAAATCAACACTTAGCACATACACAAAAATGTCTATCGAAGATAGAGGTAAAGAATTGCATTTATTGATTCAGGTGGAAAATTTTGCCAGGGCTATGCCTTACAAATGTGAAAGATGTTTCTTAAAATGACAAGTCTTCAATATATAGGAGAAGAAAGGAGGCCCATTTGACACTCCTTTTTTAAAAGTGGCCTATTGTATCCCTTCATTGTGAAGAACAAGTCACTCAAAACATTAATGAGATATGTGCTTTGTCTGTTTGAAGTCTGCCTTTTCAAGGTCAATACACAGTTTGTCTACTCATTAAATGTAAAATGGAGAAATTGGTTGCATTGCTAGCTATTTGCATCCCCAATGATCAATTCATAGGAACTATTTCACCTGCCAGAGTCACTTCTCAAATTGGTGCCACTTGGACTAATTACTTGCTCATTCCATGCTTGTCTCCTTGTCTTTTCCTCAATTTTGTCTCTTCTGGCTCCTTCGGCCCTCAAGGGTGAATTCTTAGTAGGTCATTGCATTCTGGCCCCTTGGTTAGCTCTCTCTTAGTTTGAAAACAAACAGCCATTTTGCTTTGCTAACTTTGATGTTCATATGACTGTCATTGGTTTGAAAACCAATGGCTAACTTGTTTTGTTAATTTTGACGTCCTCCAGGATGTCACTGTCCCCATCAAAACATCATTGGGTCTTCATGGCTTCTCTTCGGCTTTGCTTCCTCTTAGCACCTTTTCAGGGGAAGGTGACCCTCTAGCTCTTTAAAAATGTCCCCTTTGCATTTGGCCAAGAGTCCCCCGTAAGGGCACCTACCCTTCGGGGTCCTTTGGTGGGTCCTTTGATGCTTCGGACGGTCTCCAGGGTTCCTGCAGGCTTTGTGTATTTCCCAAGAACTTTTGTCTACAGATATTTTCCCATAGACAAAAAGTATGTAAAAATTCCCCAGGTTTGTCTTTGCCTTGAACTACACCTGAATTCCTTCATACTTTTTGTCTGAAGGAATTCCTTTGAACAAAAAGTTTGAAGGGATTCGAGGCTTAAATAAATTTGAATAATTTGAAATTTATACAAATCCAAACTTACCCAATTTTTCCTTTGCAAATGTTTGAAGTGCCTGCCCTCTGAAACTATGCGCACCAATGAACTAGGCTGATGAACCAATGAACCAGGCCTGTTTGAAGTTGAAGATGGATGAACTAAGTGCTAATGAACTGAGGGGCTGAAACAAAAAGACTGAACCAAATGAAGAACCATGGCATTAAACTTGTGCAACTTGGAAATGACTGTCTTCGAATAGCAAGGGAAGAAGGTGACTAAAATTTTGCATGTGGGCAAAATTGGTCAACAAATTGGCAACTCACAGGGGAAGTATGCCTGCTATGCTTAGAAGCCAGTTCCCTTGAAAAAACCATTGGGCATGGAGTCAGATTGTAACTTTAAAAATAGCAACAGCCCCAATAAATTTAGAACCTACCTCCAAGAAAACTACTACTTATGCAACAACACTTAGGGAAAATAGGGAAAGAAAACAAGGAAAGTATATACAGATGAAGAGAGACTCAGTGGTAATGCTTCAGATGTATCCCATTAACTAGGATACGTAGTTCTTCACCATCCAACTTGGAGAGTTGGAATGCATTATGCTACTTTCACTAAGTGATTATGTATGGGCCACTCCATAGGGCATCAAATTTTACATGCTTTCCAGGCTTGGCTCGGTCTTCATCCCATTCCAAGACAATGTCTCCTTTAGAGAAATATTTTGGCAAAGATTTCTTGTTGAAGCATCTCTTCACTTGCTATTGGCGACTGGTCATAAAAGCCATAGCCCGATCCCTTGTCTCTTGGAGCTCCATTAGCTCACATAACCTGACCTCCATGCTACTTTCTTCTTTAAATTGTAGCTGGTGAGCGAGGTCTAGTGCTAGAAATTTAAGTGAAATGGGAAGCCTAGCTTCCCTTCCATATACGAGCATATATGGAGAGTTTTTGATTGCTCTCTTTGGAGTGATTCGATCGGCCCATAGAGCTGTCTTCAACTTGGCATGCCAAGTCCTCTGATTTTCTTCCATGGTCCTCTTTATGATCCTGATCAAATTTTTATTGGTGGACTCATCCAACCCATTCCCTTATGGGTAATACTTGGATGAAGTGCTGAGGTATATACCATACCTTAGCGCCCATTCACTTGTTTTGGTTCCCAAAAAAGCCAAGGCATTATTTGAGATTATGGTGGCCGGGACCCCAAATCTTGTTACCAAGTCCTCATAAAAATCTAGGACTGCACTTTCATTTGCCTCTTTTAGAGTGACAGCCTCCACCCACCTTGTGAAATAATTCATAGCAGTCAGGACCCACTTATGTCTAGCACTAGAGGGAGGATCGATCATCCCTATGAAATCCAGTCCCCACTACATGAATGGCTATTCCACCTGAATGGGCTATAGAGGCATGGCAACCAATCATTGTTTCCCATCAAAAAGTGCACACTTTTGGCACTTTCTTACCCGGGCATGGGTGTCCTTCAAAAGAGTAGGCTAAAAATAGCTAGCTCTCATTATCCTTGCTACAGTAGCTCTAAGAGTGAAATGACCACCTGCTAGCCCATCATGGAACTTAGACAGCACTTTATCAACCTGGTTTGGGTCAATGCATCTTAGAAGAACCCTAGAGAGATCCTTCTTAAACAATACTTCATCAACCAGGACATAAGGGAGAGACTGTAGCCTGAAGTACCTTCTTTTGGTCTTATCAAGACCCTGTGGGCACTCACCAGTGATAAGGAAATGCCTCAGGTCTGATGTCCAATCTTTCATGATAGTTGGTTCTGTTATAGTAGCTGCATCATGAATTAGCAAGTTGTCTTCCCTTCTTTGCTTGAAATCTATAGCAAGCTATTTGCACAGGCCTCTTCCCCTCACCAATTTGGTGATCTTAATGTCTACGTAATACTCCATCACTTTGGTGATCCACCTTGCTCTCTTCTCACTTAAGTCTTGATTGGTCAAGAAATCCTTGATGCCAAGATGTGGGACCATGAGGTGAATCTTGTTGTTAGACAACATATGCCTAAATTTCTTCAGGCTCCACACTACTGCCAGGACTTGCTTCTCTACATGCATGTATCTAAATTCAAAATCCTCTAACCCTTGGCTAAAAAAGGCAAGTGGTTGCTCGAGGTCATCACCATTTGCTTGGGTAAGCATGGTAGAAATCACCTCTTCATTACTGAAAGTGTAGAGGTTGAAGTCTTTGTTGAAGTCGGGGCTGATCAAAGTGGGAACCTAGGTTATGGCCTACTTGATGGCTTCAAAGCTATCCTTCCTTTGTGTTGTCCACTTAAACTCCTCACCCTTCCTCAGCATAGAGGTTAGGGGCTTGACTATCTCTGTGAAATTTTGAATGAATCTCTGAATGAAATTTATCCTGCCAAAGAAGCTCTGCAGGCCTTTCTTATGCTTTGGTAGGGACATCTCCAGGATAGAGTGAACTCTCTCAAGGTCAGTGGATAAGCCCTCCTTGGACATGATGTGGACAAGGATTTTCCCCTCATGAACAACAAACACACATTTCTTTGGATTAAGAGATGCCGAATTCCCTGCACCTTTCAAAAATTTACCTGAGGTGTTCTATGTGTCGGCTTGCTTCCTTAGAGAATACCATCACATCATCAAGGTATACCAATATGTTATTATTTATCAAGCCTCCAAAAGCCATGTCCATGGCTTGTTAAAAGGCATCACTAGCATTAGATAGCCCAAATGGCATCTTCTTGTAGGCAAACATTCCCCATTTAGTGGTGAAGGTCATTTTGTGCTAGTCACAGCCTTGCACTAGAATATGATTATACCCTGAATAACCATCCAGGAGGGAGAAGTGCTCGCTACCAGTTACCTTCTAAAGGATCTTCTCCATGATTGGGAGGGGATAATGGTCTTTTAAAGAGATTTTATTAAGGTCTCTGAAATTGACACATAGCCTGATCTCCCCATTCTTCTTTCTAATAGGAACAAGGTTGGCCAGCTAGGAGGAATGCTTGATTGGAAATATAATTCTGGACTCAATCAATTTGGCCAGTTCCCTCTGCATGAGGGGCTCAATTTTCAGATTGATAGGTCTTTGCTTCTACATGACTGGCCTGGAGCCTTCTTCTAATTTGATGGTGTGATGGGTGAGCCTTGGGTTGAAGCCCTTTAAGTCACTGTATTCCCATGCAAAAACATCTATGAATTCCTGACACAAAAAAATAAAAGCTCACTTTTCTTTAATCATGTAGACTTTTCCAAGCACAAGCAACTTATCCCTTAAGATCTTAACCCTTTTTTAATTCTCCTCTTTGGTTGTGATGCATGCCTTGTCATTTTTCAATTGGTCATCTCCATTGAAGATGCTCTCAAGCATGACCAAACCTTTAGGGAGCTTATTGTTCTTCAACTGAATAATCTGATTGCCATATTGCTGCTACAATTTTGCCTAATTTTGTGTTGCGAACTCAGCTTCCTCCTATAGGAAGAAAGCTATTTGTTGGTCACTTTCGAAAACTTGCCAATTTTCAATGTTGTCTGGGATAGAGGGCCGAACCACCACTTTCAAGTGGCACAAACCATAGTCTTGACTTATTTCCTTAGAAACATTAAATTGAGCACTAATTACTATTAGCCTATCTACTTGTTTGTTTTTCTCTCTAGGAATAGAGGTGATATTGGAAGCGAGGAAATCTTCCACCAAGTCCTAAACCCTATGCTTTTAAGACTTCACTAAGGAATTCTTGGTCAGATTCAGACCTTTCACCTAATTTACAATCAGCTCACTATCTCCAAAAACTTACAACTCCTTGATCCCTCTTTTTCTTTCCCATTCTAGCCCATAGATAAGGGACTCATATTCTGTAACATTGCTTGTGCAAGAGAAATGGAAATGGAAAGCTGAAAAGTACCTATCCTTTGAAGGGGAGACTAACATCACCCCACCACCAACTCCCAGCCTACTTATGGAATTGTCAAAGTATAGCTTCCATAAACCAAGGTCCTCTTGGATTGCCTTCATTATATTTGGTATGAGGGCACCCTCTTCATGCATATAGTAGACTCCAAGGTCTACCTCTTCAATGAACTTGTAAGGTTCATGTTCGAAGTTATCATTTCCCCACTCATCCAAGAGTAGGTCTGCAACTCCTTCAAGAGTAGAGCATGGAGATTGGTTTGTCTGGGACTCTTCTGGGTTGATAATGGTGTAACTGACATTCACTGCCTTGGGTGAGTATGGTTCTAGATGGTCCTTGTAGTGTGGCTCAGACTCAATTTTTACCTTGGTCCCATACCTAGTTCTAAAAACTAGATATGACCAATTCGTTGCTAGATAGCCACCTATCTTTGATGTGAAGTCTCTGGACAAGCAAATTGCATGAAATAAGGAGGAACATTTGCTACCACTATATCATGGGGAATTGAGAAGGTTGGGAAAGCATTCAATGTCAAGCCTAAACCCTTCATAATCCCAAATATTTTTGTAGGTGTCCCATCTAACTGCAGGACTCCTTTGTTCATCTCTTTATATTTCAGTCCCATCTTGTCAGCTATGCACTTGGGCATCACCGAGGTGCTAGCCCCACTATCGATTATGCAATTGTGTACCAAGAAATCCCATATGACCGAGGATACATAGAAAGGGGGAATTTTTTCTTCCTTCTTTACCTGACTTGAAGTGGAAGGCTATCCATTTGTCATCAAGACATTATCAGTGCTTGCTAGGACAACTTGATGATCTAGCTCATGCAATTCCTTATTCAATAAATCCTTCTATCCTAGAAGAGACAATGAATCCCATAAAGAGATGTTCATATGCAGCTTCTTCATCTAGTCCACTATATTGACCTAGGGACTACCTCCCTTTAAGCCTTCTTTGGGGCTGATTCCAACCTGAGCTGCAGGCTAAGGTGCTGAAGGTACAAATGGCTATTTGAAATTTAGGGATTTTTGATTTGAGTGTGATGGAGAAGGTTCTACTACCACTTGGGTGGTAGCTTGGGCTTCTCCCATTGTTCTTCTCTTAAATCTTATGCTGGCTACAATGCAGTCAGCTTGATTATCTGTAGTGCCCACATAATTCATTGAATAAAATTCCCCTTCCAGATGATTCATGAGGGTAGTATCTGGCTGGGCCTGATTACTACTCATGCTAGGTTGAGTTAGAGCCTCAAAAATATGGGAATGAGTAGATGCCTGATTGTCTACATTTTTGAAATAACTCATCATCTCATTTTTGTAAACAACCTATTCTTGACCATACTCCATGGTCGAACAACTTGGTTTTTCCTGTACTAGATTGTTTTGAACCGGCACCATGACTTTAGATGATGAAGGGGGGCTTGGGTTATGGCTTTGAAATGGTCTGGTCTGAGTGAGCTGACCCTGTCCTTGATTATAGCCTTGAAAAGGGGGTCTAAGGGCTTGACCATAATGTTGATATCCCTAGTTCAGCTTGTTGCTTTGAGTTTACTACCTTTTAAGAGCTACAAGTTTGTTTGACATGCTTTGCAATAGACTTTTAACCTCATGAAGTTTATTGGACAAAACAATAGCTATTTTCTCTATGGTAGGTAGAGGAGCCAATGTGGGAGCAACGGTCTGAATTGGAGACAACATTTCTGGGAAAAGTGGCATGTGAGGTCTAGGGGCTATTTTCCTAGCTTGTACTACATAATTTTCAACTACTATGGCTATGTCATAAGTAGTAGGTAGTATATGCCCTCCCATAGATTGGATCATCACAACAATATCACTATTTAATTCCTTTAAATAGTACAAGAAAGTATAGCTAGGAGTTAGTCTTACCAGGATGGGAATTCTATCCCAAGTCTTTTGAAACCACGTGTTAAAATATTACATATACTCGTGTGGAGCTCTCTTTATGGTCGTCAGCTGCTCAGCAAGTGAGAGGTCATCCCTCTTTTCCCCAAAATGATCTGTCAACTGAGTACCCAACTGATTCCAAGAATGTATTGAATTTATAGGCAAAGTTCTATACCAGTCAAGAGCATTGTCTTTGAGAGACAATGCTAGCAATCTAATGGTGATATTTTCCTCTATTAAATTGTGAATATTGCAAAGGTTAGAAATATTCCTAATATGCTCGATGACTTTAATGGGCCCCTCTCCATCAAAAGAAGGCACATTTTTTAGGGCTATTCCCAGATTTGGATCATAGCATGGGAGATTCAAGGGTATTTCACCACAAAAAGCCACAAAAGGCAATGCCATAGCTGGGATGGGCTGTAATTGGGGCTCTACTTTGTCTGCATCTCTTACAATAGGTCTAGGAGGATTGCTTGTTGGATAAGGATGGGTCCTTTCAAATCATAGTATTTTTGTAGAGTTCAAAGGCAACTCAACGAAATCAAAAGGAACCCCTTTTAAAGTAGACCTTGTGGTGACTTTAGGCATAGAAAGTTAAGAAACTAGTTTTAATTGGAAAACTAAAGCTCTTACTAGTGGAGTTGCTAGATGCTGGAAAACTTTAAATTGGTGTGATAAGACTAGCATCAATCCTAAAACCTTACTGAGTTGTCAAGCTGAGTCCCACCAGGCTTGCCAAAATTGTTGATGCAAGAGATTACACCCTTGGCAGGAGGCCAAGCTCCTGCCTTCTCTTCACAACTATGGAAACTCCCCTCTCACTTGTGGGATTGGCGAAGCTAGAGGGGAGATCTCTAGATAAGGGCTAGCTCCCTTTAATGCATCATGTTTGTTCCAACAAGTGAAAATACATACATGTATAGATATATAAACTGGGGGGATGAAAAGGGAGAAAGATTTCAGGAATTCAAACTACTCTAAGGAGGTGATACACCAAAATGAAATGACCTTCTCACATCCACACTTAAAACTAGACAAATGCATACATATGCTTCAGACTTGGTAGAATGACCAGGCTGTAAGAAAATGGTAGGGAGGCTTTCATGAAAACCTAGAAAATAGAGACTCACCAAGGTGTTGTGAAATGCACACTATAAGTAACCTCTTCTATTCTACACTCTCAAATAGAGCTATTTTCCTGTCAGCTTCAAAATGGCACCTTGTAGACAACAGATACATTGGTATTGAACTTGTGAAAGACTCAAGAAACAATGATTAAACACAAATCAACACTCAGCACATACACAAAAATGTCTATCCAAGATAGAGGTAAAGAACTGCATTTATTGATTTAGGTGGAAAATTTTGCTAGGGCTACGCCTTACAAATGTGAAAGATGTTTCTTAAAATGACAAGTCTTCAATATATAAGAGAAGCAAGGAGGCCCATTTGGTACTCCTTTTTTACAAGTGGCCTATCACATCCCTTCATTGGGAAGAACAAGTCACTCAAAACATTAATGAGCTATGCACTTTGTCTGTTTGAAGTCTGCCTTTTCAAGGTCAATACACAGTTTGTCTACTCATTAAATGTAAAATGGAGAAACTGGTTGCATTGCTAGCTGCTTGCATCCCCAATGATTAATTCACAGGAACTATTTCACCTATCGGAGTCACTTCTCAAATTAGCACCACTTGGACTAATTTCTTGCTTGTTCCATTCTTGTCTCCTTATCTTTTCCTCAATTTTGTCTCTTCTAGCTCCTTCGGTCCTCGAGGGTGAATTCTTAGCGGGTCGCTACATTCTGGCCCCTTGGTTAGCTCTCTCTCATTTTGAAAACAAATGGCCATTTTGCTTATCTAACTTTGATGTTCATACGGCTGTCATTGGTTTGAAAACCAATGTCTAACTTGTTTTTTTAATTTTGACGTCCTCCAGGATGTCATCGTCCCCATCAAAAAATCATCGAGTCTCCATGGCTTCTATGCGGCTTTGCTTCCTCTTATCACCTTTTCGGGGGAAGGTGACCCTCTAGCTCTTTGAAAATGTCCCCTTTGCATTTAGCTGAGAGTCCCCCATAAGGGCACCTTCCCTTCAGGGTCCTTTGGCAGGTCCTTTGATGCTTCAGATGGTCTCCTGAGTTCCCACAGGCTTTGTGTATTTCCCATGGACTTTTGTCCATAGACATTTCCCACAGACAAAAAGTCCATGGAAATTACCCAAGTCTATCTTTGTCTTGAGCTGTGCCTGAATTCCTTCAGACAAAAAGTCTGAAGGGATTCAGGGATTAAATAAATTTAAACAATTTAAACTTTATACAAATCCAAACTTATCCAATTTTTCCTTTGTAAATGTTTGAAGTGCCTGCCCTCTGCAACCATGTGCGCCAATGAACTAGGCTGATGAACCAATGAACCAGGCATGTCTGAAGTTGAAGATGGATGAACCGAGTGCTGATGAACTAAGGGGATAAAACAAAAAGACTAAACCAAACAAAGAACCATGGCATTGAACTTGTGCAACCTGGAAATGACTATCTTTGAATAGCATGGGAAGAAGGTGACCGAAATTTTGCCTATGGGCAAAATTGGTCAACACTTCCCTCACTTTTGGATCCTTTTCCACCTATGAGTCTATCACTTATAGATCCTTCCCCTTGGTGATCCCTTCATCTCCTATAGAAACCACTCCCATGAATTATCCCAATCATACCTTACCTAATAGACCTCATTAGCATAATCTTTCAAGCATTCCTACTTTTTAAATTGAGGATATTAGATGTGAAGTATTTTCCCAATTTTTTTAAAGATAGATGAGACATTACATGTAGTTTGTATTTAGCTTCATAGAGACTTATTAGATGTTATAGATAATGTGTGTGGATAAATATATCATTACTTATGAGCATATGCATGGTGTTCTTACATTTTCATTTTGATTTGACATGTGCTCCAAATTTATCTTTATCTATTTTATCATTTAACATTGTGTCAAATTATTATTTATCTTACATGGTGATTTTGGGTTCGCACTTTATATTACTTATAATGTCATTTATGTTTACTTATGGATTTATTTTTTATCATTACCTTTTTTTTCTTCTTGAGTTTTTTTTTTATATAATCCCTTATTCTCCTTTCATAATTCTTTTGTATCTTATCTATATAAACATAGATAATTGTTATTATGGCTTGGTTATAAAAACCTTGTTACCTTTAGTCATTCCTTCTATACCAAGTGATTAGTTAGTAAATAATTAATCTCATTATAATTTCCTTTTATCAGTCCACTTTGGATCTCCTTTCTTCCCCTTTATTATTCTTTTTACAAACTAAGCATAAACATGGTTGAGACTTGAGATAACATGTTCATTCATAGTTAAGCCTAAGTGTTCTATTCAGTCTTATCTTTAGATACTTAGCTTCCTTTATCATAATCCTAAAGCTCATTTATGTGTATCACTCTATCCCTCATGATTGGTCATGACAAGTTTGTATGGAGGAGGAATCATAAAATCCATAAAAACATTCAAATTCAAATCATTTAAAAGGCTATGATCTAAAAGGCAACATTTAAAATTTTAAAAAGTCAAATCACACTAAAATATGTGATTCAAAACACATCTCCTTCTTATAGTAGAATTTCAAACTCCATATTTGGCATCATGATAGTGTTAGGGTATATTAGGGTGTGGTAGGCTAGTATATTAGAAAAGGACAATAAAAAATATTTGTGTTACCTACTTTTTCATGTAAGTACCCAATCTTTGTAGTAGATTGATGACTCTGTAAGGGGTCCTAAGGAATGGGAAACAATTTTTGTGAAGGTAGGTTAATTTTAATTTTATTTTACCAATATACCTTCATGATTTGATCTTACTATCATACTTTTTACCTACACATCTTTATATCTATAGCAAATAGGTGTCCTTTGTACATTGATGGTCACTAGTCACTTAGTGTCTTCTCATGTCCTTAGTATGCCTCATGTCTCTTAAGGTCTTCTCATAAAATACCTAAGTTATGATTTTTAAATTTCCTTTTTTTCACTCCTTATAAATCCTAATATTTCCTCTTGATAAATGTTTTTTTTTTCATTGATCACTCCCCTAGGGATTCTATTTATGAGTTGCATTGTAAGACCATGGATAAAACCTAGTCTTCCTCACAAATTACCAAAATTTCACATTAACATTACCAACATCCCATTTTTTCAATATTTTCACATTAATTCCACCTCATTGGTGTTCCCTTTTTGAGTTGTAGTGTGATATAATTGATAGGACCTAGCCTTCCTCATAAAATTTTCCAATATCTAAGACACAACAAAAGTACATGCATCAAATATGAGATAAGATATGATTGATTATGAAGTTACACATCATTAACATTCTTCCCATCTTGATTTATCATGTTTTATGATTAATTTTTTACTCTTTCACTTTTATCTTCTTGTTTTTTGATTGCATGTAGGAATCCAATCATTTCTTGAATTTTTCATACTTTTCAGCTTGAATTAGTGTGATTAATTTAAGACCAATTTTGCCAATTTTATTTCTCTTTTATACTTCCCAAGTGATTTAGTATGATTAATTGACTTCATTGATTTGTTTTTATACCATTTTTATTTTACATGTTTTTCACTTTATTACATTATTTTCATACTTCCCAACATGATTTAATATGATCTTACTTGTTTTAATTTAGTGTCAATCTTTGTCATGGTTTAAAAACAAACTTTTTACCCTCTTGTTTACCACTCTTTTTTTTCTTATACTTAGTAATTTATTTATGTTACACATTTCCCAATGTAAAATAATGTGTATTAAATTTATTTTTGATTGATTATACTTAGCCAAGTCTTTTTCTCCTGTTTCTTTTTAACCATGCATGTGTCCTACATAATGTTATAATACAAACTATAACACATATTACCTATAACACATACAACAAAAAATAAATACATGTGATATAAATAAATATATCCATGCATCCACTTACACAACCACAATACAAAACACATAATATCAACATACAAGTATCAAAATGAGATATCTCTATATATATCATGTTTTTTTGATACAAAGTACAAAAATACATCATTCTAGATCTAAGGATAGGATCTATCATGTCTATCTCATGGCGTATCCATGTTACCCATAGATGCCTCAAATAGTCCCCTTTGAATAGTACATTATAAAAAGGCTATCCAAAATCTAAAACCTATCACCTATCCCTATAGGTTGGCTACCTAGGCCTGTACCTATGCTAGCTGAGTCATGCTAGTCATATGCATGGCTCTCTCTTGAGAAAAATCTTATCATGCCTATGCCTCTCCCACCCCTACCCCTACTATTATTTTTTACTCATATTCACATGCCTATAATTGCCTCACAACCTCTCTTGCTAATTTGAACTAGATTGCTTGAGTTAGGGTAGATAGTAACACAAGATCATCTAGTATGGCAGGGTCATATAGAGTCATCACCTCATCCAATATCTCATGGAGTGTTCCCCTCATTAGAGATCCCCATATGATATCTTCCTTCAAAATATATACAAAATTCAAACCAAAGAGATATTAGATATAGATATATCTCAAAATCTATCTATCTATAATCTATCTCAAAAAAATTAAGCAAAATTTCCACTATTTATTTATTACCTATTTGCATGTATCCTATCACCATCTCCTCATCTAAATGAACACTAAGCATGGTATCTATATCAATTCATATTTTGAGTTCCTCATATGTGGGATGCTTCCTAACCAATGCAAACCTTGGGGTCACCACCTATGCCCATCTCAAGTCTCACTTGATGTAAGATGCTTGAATTAGGAATGATCTCTTAGACCCAAGACCCATGTTTGACACCTCTCATGCTCAAGGAAAGCCAAGACAGTCAGCTAAGGAGAAAATTTATATGTTCTTACCTTCTCTCATACTTTTCATAAGACCTAGTGGTGTTTATAAGTGTTATAGGGGTCCCCTAAAAAT
Organism: Torreya grandis; assembly: GCA_037957365.1. Lineage (NCBI taxonomy): Eukaryota > Viridiplantae > Streptophyta > Pinopsida > Cupressales > Taxaceae > Torreya > Torreya grandis. Next base: position 371,459 of record JARHVA010007875.1, read on the forward strand.
AATATTATGGTATTAGGATGTCAACTAGACATCTTTTCTTTATGAATAACCATTAAGACCTTATACAGGTCTTAAATCCTCCTAAAAACCCATTTGTAACCAATTTATAGAGATGGACTTTTAAAACATCTCAAATTCCATAGTTTTATCCTAAAACATACTAGAGGTTGTAGTAGACTATTATAAGATCCTCTAAATGTGTTTCTGTTATACCTTTAATTTTATGGAATAGTACAAAAATTATACTTTTTCATCATTTTTAGTTAAAATAGGGGTTATAAAGAGGGTGTAATGATGCCAATAAATGGAGAAGGTAAATCAATATTTTTTTATTGGTAATTATAGTTTTTCTAAAAATAGTAATAAGAGGGAGAAAATAAGACTTAGCTTAAACTGTGCTAATCTAACTGAGATAGGAACTAATATTCACTATGTAGGCCTCGGACACTATCACAAATATGATTCTAACTTTCATTTTTTAATTATACAAGAGAACTAAAAGTGGGTAGGAGTGGAATTGGTACTGTAGTCCTTGTCTAATGCTATTGTCCTAAGGATCTAAGATTTCTAGGTTTTCTTTGGCAAGTCTGTGTGACCCTATCTCTAAAGTTTTAACACTCAAAAGTCTATAGAGCTCCTTGTAGAGCATGTTTTCTCTTCAAACCCTATCTTCCATTATACTTTTACCAATTTCAAACAAAAGGGGGGATTAGTGTGTGTAATATTCACTAGACATGGATCCACACCCCTTGTATGAGTACTTTATCTACATAATAATACTCTGAAGAAGGATCAAGCCATATGTAGTTCTCCCTTTGAAAGTGATTGGTGAAATTGTGATGTGATAATGCAAATAAATTCTAAATTAGGTGTGCTTGAGATTATTATGGACTAGTGTAAGGATTAAAATAAGCTAAAAATATTATTAGATGGCTATATGCAAAGAATATGCAAATGTGCTTGAGTAGTCTTGCTTATATTCTTACTTGATTTGTGATATTTTCCAACCCATTTTAAATGATCTTTTAATGGGATTTTATAGGGATCGATTGGTCTTGGGTTGAATGTTATCATATTAGGTTGACAAAAATAAGGATGGGAAACTAGAATAAATTGATTGATGAGGCCAGAAATGAACTTGGATAATAGTGTTGAAAATGGATAGGAGTGGTACCGATACTATAGTCCTAGCGTGGCACTATTATCTTAGGCAAACATGACCTAGGGGGATGGATTGGTCATAAAAAGAGGGTCCTAACTCAACTAGGATCAATTTTTAAAGCCTAAAAATGATTAGGAATCAATGAAAATAAGCCTATGAGGGTCATGAAAGCAAGCAAGAGGGATCTATGGATTGGGAGTCATAATCCACACTCAAGTTACCAATTTTGCATTTTTATATGACTACATTTGCCACCTCTTATTCTAGTGATACAACAAAGTGAAGTAATAAGATAAAATAAAAATGAAAAGTGTACCTGAACTTACCTATAAGGGTGAATCTCATGATGTTGTTATGATGTTAGGTTATGCATAGAGAGAATACACTATAAAGTGTGAGTCTGTAATAAAAAATAAGAGTAGATCAATTCATACTAGATACACTATATCTAAAATAAAAATGTATAAAGCTAGATAAGAGAGAGGAAGAGAAAGGAATGAATACACCTCATTAGGTATATGGACCAATACAAAACCTATTGTGATACTAAGTAATGATGAGTAATATTAGATGATGTTGTACCAAGAGGAATATCATGAATGGAGCTGAGTGCTCAATTTCCTATAAAGTGACTCAAGAATGAAAAGGCTAGCCCTTTGGCTCCATCATCACCCATTACGTGAATCTAGGTGGTCATGCATGTGTTGATCAATGTTTGGACTATGTGTCTAATCCCTATGAATAGGTGGCTCAAGAATACAAAGGCTAGCTTAGACCTTTGGCTCCATCATTGCCCCATGAAGTGAAACTATGAACTAATATTAGTATAAAATGTATGTCATATGAGATGGATCATAAATCTCATGAATGTACTTTGATCTAAAAATTTGGCATGGATAATCAAATGTATGCTAGAAACTAGGCCACTCTTAAATATGGAGATGAGGCTTATATGAAAGCCACTCTAAAATTGATAATCTAGCTTATGTGGAAACTACTCGAGAACTCAAGAACTTAGTAATGTGGAGGGTAGGCTTGTATGAAAGCCACTCTAAAATGATGTCAACCACCTATAAATGGAATAAGGCATGTAATTACTAAGAATGTTTGGATAATGTTAAACTAGGAAAGAAAAGAAATAAATGTGCTACATAAATTACCCCCAATCATTGATGTCTGGAATATGGATTCCGATCTGGAAGTTATACCAACTATAATATCTGAAACTAGAAGTAAAATCCATCATGTTGTGTATGATGCCCCTTATATCTAGATTCTTTGAGTAAAATGTGTACTAAAACTGCTAATTCTAAACTAGTCTAGCTATATAAATCTATAGTTGAACTTACTTTTCTACCTGCTTCTGGAAATTTTGGTTTTTCTACTATTTGGACAAGAGTGATGGAAATGGATAGTAGCACCACCGATGCTATAGTCAAATATTGGTGTTGTTGTCTTAGGCCAAATTTGATGATTGTTATGGATTCTTCACTATCTACCTAGTTTGTTCTAATTATTTTAATGTCTAGTTACTATTTTGATTATTTTGAAACTAGATTTTTTGATTGATAGGATCTCTCATCTCTGTGACAAAACCCTTGTTTTTTACCCCCTCTTTTGAGGGTAAGAATGGAGACCCTATAATGACTACGCTCAGAATAAAGAGCCTTGTAAGTGTGTAATGGTACAAACAAATGATATAGCAATGATAATTGACAAGATATCTCAAGATATAGCATGGTTTGTATTGAGAGATCGTTAGATCAATAGGGGTATGCCTAGATAGATATAACAATGTAAAAGCATGTGAAATGTACTAAACTAGAACTAGAAGTGTTATTTGTTAATTTTTAGTTGTCATGGAGGGATGAAACATGATGTCCATTATGGCATCTAAAAAATAAGGTAATGCATGATTTGGATCATGGAATTGTAAACAATTAAAAACAATCAAGAAACAAGCACACAAAGCAAGAATCAAGAATCATATAAGAGTGGCCAACGGGCCAAACAAACAAGGGACATTCACACATGTAACTCAAACTATAAATAAAGCATACAGGGCATGTCCAAATATAACATACACATATAGTTGAAACAAGCAAGTTGGTATGAAATACATAATCACATAAAAGAGTATAGGAAAGGGATATTGGCAAATGTCCAAAGGCACACATGAATATAAGTAAAGAACATTGGAAAATGTCTTAAAGCACATATTGGAAATAAGTAGGAATTGGGAATGTAATCATATCAAGCTACACTAAGTAAGAAGATAAAACATGTAAAAAATAGAAAATACAAGAAAATCTACCTAAACAAAATAAGAGTATGAAAGTATGCAAGACATGTTAGTATAAGACTAGGTATATGCAAACAAATACACAAGTGTTAAATACTAGTGAGTGTCGATAGAGTAATCTATGTAAGCTAGTAAATAATGTACATCAACATGATAACTAGAGTGTGTGGTGTAGAAATGACATAACCTAGATGGTGTAGTCATGTAGAAGATACCCCTATGGGGAAGATATATCAATGTGCATCTCATATGTAGGATTAGGATGCCCCATCAATGGGTAGAGTGAAGCAATCAAGGGTTTGTAAGTCATTACACACACTCAAATAAGAACAAATAAAGTATGGTAATGTAGATAAATCAACAAACAATAACATAGAATAGAAAATTTAAGTCTAGCATTGGAGTATAAATGTAAATCATGGAGGATGCATACAATCAAGATGTTTTTATGTTTGTGACATATTTAAATTTTTTTGGATTTTAAAATTTTGTATTATTTTTGTATTTTGAGAATATTTGAGCTATGTACAATCAATTATAGGGAAATTATGTACAATCAAGCATAAGAAACTATGTGCAAGTAGGCTAAGAAAAGGTCATACTAACTAATGAGACTCATGGGAGACTCCTTATCATGGTGTCCTATATCAAGGAGAGGAATCGTGCATGATTAGGAAGCACGATGGACATGTTGAGACTATGGATCTAAAAGTTATATATGTTATAAATGATCTAAAGTATCTAAAGTGGGAATTAACTATGGGGTCCTCTTATAACTCTGACAAGTGGATGTAACTATAGGGCTCTTAGGTACCCATCTGGTAGTAAGAGAAGCTCTCTAAACATGTGATCTACGTGTAGATACATGAGATCTCAATGAGACTACCCTAGGTGTGAACACTGTAGCTAAAAGTTATCTAGAATATTAAATTTATGGAAGTGTATTAACCCTCTCTATTGGTGATGGATGCCTCAACTATGTCTAAATCTATACTGGAGGAAGAACTAGAACTAGTGGAGAAACTATAATTAGTGGCAAAGCTAAAACTAGTGACTATGGAATAGTAGATGGATCTAAAGTGGGGAGTGGTAACTCATATGGAACTCCAAAAAATTTAACAACCTAATTATCATGAATAAATTTCATGCATCTATTAACTATAGAAGTTACTACACAAAGTCTATGAATCCATGATCAACCAAGTAACATATCAAAAATTCTTGCACTGAGAATAATAGTGAATGGTGTGGCCATGTGTGTTGGAACAACTTGTAGAGGAATTAAAATCTCACCCAATAAACTTTGTATGTGCCCATTGAATCCATTGATAATTGTGTCCATTAGGGTAATATCCTACTTTGAATATCCCAAATGTTGTATTAATTTCATAGTGTGTATGTTTACATTGGATCCATTATCGATAATAACACTATGAATAGGATGATTATGAATGTAAGCTTTGATAAGAGTGCACAATAATCCAAATCATCTTTGATGATCTCCTACTCTAAGAAGGAAATGGAAGGTATATCTAGAAATCTAGAATTGTATACACCAATCATGTTTCTCAAAGGATGTGATTCAACTAGAGGTGCCATATATACATCTAGTGGTGGATGTGCATGATATGAATGGTGAACCCCTGAGGTGTCCCTTGTCTCTTATTTTGAATTATATAGAAAAGGATCTGAGAAGATTATCAAAGATTTATCATGTGTTTACTTTTCTTAAAGATGCTCAAATGAAGTGCTAATATCAGTATGATTACCATCTATTAAATCCTATATCTTGTGTCTCAAATTGATGCATCTATTTTTTATATGGTCTTGTGCCCTATGAAACTCATAAAATCCATGCTGATCATATCCTCATGGAAGAGGCTTTGTTGGGTCAAATTCTAATCCAAAACTCAGAAGTTTTGGTTGATGAATATTTCAATAGCATAGACATAACACAATAACAATGGATTCTCTGAGAAGAGACGTCGTATTAATTAACAACTGCAATACAAATATAGGCTTATCTCTGAGAAGAGATGTCTTGTTTAATAAAAAAATTGTAGATACAAAACATACACTTATCTCTGAGAAGAGATGTCTGCCTTCCCTTTTTGGGTTACAATGCATTTATACATATTTTTGAAAACATCAAGAGATTGAGTAGCTCGAGGAATTAACGGTGACCTTTTAAGAATGAGTGGCTCGAGAGAAATAATAGAATTAAAATAGTATAGTGCTCAAGGATAGAATGGCTTGAGGAAATAACTATCACCGACAATGTGACTTCTAAGAATGAAAACAATACAAGATTCAAGGAATTAACTATCACCTGAATGGTCACCCAAATGGTTGCCTAGATCATTTTTACCACCCAAGTGGTCACCCAAAGTGTTACCTAGATCATTCCTCCCTCCTTGAAAAGCAATGGTCCCCATTGCATCACCGTTCCCCATCAGGTGTGGTAGTTGTGTCTTGATTTGATTCTCGATGCACACTTGGAAGGGACTGTGGTTTATGGAACTATGTGGGGCCTGATTGTTCACCATTTCTATCTAACCATTAGTCTGTGGATGGAAGGCTATGAACTTCTTCAGTGTAGTATCTATTTTCTTCTGTTATTGTGTTGTCAGGGCTGTAACATCAGCCCTTTTGGATTCCTGTGGCTTGACCACCATGAAAACAATTTTTTTGGTGCTAAGTAGAGAGATAGATGTTGAAGGTGGTACTTCTGGTACCCTATAGAACCATGTTCCAAGAGTGAGAGTGATCTATCTAGTTCTTGATTCGTATATACCATGTTGATCATACATGAATGGCTAACCAAAGATTACATCTCAAACATATAGATTGACCACATCACATAAAACCTCATCTTGGGAAGGTTGTATTACATATGAGAGAAGACATTGGTGGGTGACACAGAGGTCTCTCCCTGGGCTCAACCATCCAATATTGTATGGTTTTGGGTGAGGCTTCATGGATAGATTTAGGCTTTTCACAACACTAGTAGAGATTAAATTCTTTTGACTTCCGCTATCAAGAATGAAATGCAGAGGCTTACCTTTCACCCATAACTTAGAGTGAAACAACCTTTCCTTGTCATCTAGCATCTCGTCATGTGTTTGTGATGAAGCTACAATGGCTTCAAGATCAGCATCTATAATTTCTTCTTCAACCTCTTCAACTGTAGGGTCTATATTAGGTAGAGCAGTAGATGTTGAGGATGGTGACTCAGAAAGTAGTGATTTGATAGCTCGACATTCTTATTTGGAGTGAGTTCTAGATTTGTTATAACCACACCACTTCCCAGTCTTTTCTTCCTTTTGCTTCCAATTTTGGCCTCATTTTTGACCTTCTTTATCACTTTTCCATTTTGAAGACTGATTCTTTATATCCATTCTTCCATGCTTTTGCTCAATCTTTACTGCAAACTTGTATGCCTCACCTATGGTTTCCAAATTAAAGAGTTCTATTTCCCCCCAGATGTACCATTGTAGTCCACAATGATATTTGAGATTTTTATGTTTCTCACTCTCTTGAATGCCTAGTCTTGCAAATAAAGAATGAAAAGTGTCTATGTAATCTTGCACAGATTGGTCCTTGCCTTGGCAAAGTTGTTGCCATTGTATGTATAGATCATCATACACATCGATGGGATAGTATTCTCCTTTTACTGCTTTCATAAAATCATCCCAGGTGGGTTCCACCCCAAGTCGAATGATATCCATACTGAACCTCTTTTTATACACTTACCACTAGTTTTTCACAAGCAATGATGATTTCAAAAGAGCAAAAGTGATCTTTTCTCCATCGGTGAACTTATTTATAGAGAAGTAGGATGACAGTTGATCCAACCAATTTTCCACTGCATCAGCACTGATTTTTCCTTCAAATGTGGGAATATCAAAAATTACCTAAACCTTGAAGGGTGTTGGGGCACTAAAAGGAAGCTCCCTCGATGAGGAGCATAGATGTGTGGTTGCGGAGCCAGAATTTCTCATCGGAAGTGTTTGAAGAATTTGAGAAAATTATTGGAGCATCTACGCTTGTTGCCACTGGAGGGCTTCATTCACCATCTCCTTGAAAGGATCAGATGTCTCGATGTCATTTGCCATTTGAGGTCATTTGGGGTGCACAAGTGGAGCGTTTGGAAGCTCTGTCACTTCCCACCCAAGTTTCCTGTATCCTGACCTCATCCTTAGGAACATACACTCTCAAGACAAATTGCTCTGATACCACTGATCCAAAACTCAAAATTTTTGGTTGATGAATATTTCATAGCACAAAAATAACACAATAACAATGGATTCTTTGAGAAGAGATGTTGTATTACTTAACAACTGCAATATAAATATAGGCTTATCTCTGAGAAGAGATGTCTTGTTGAATCAAAAAATTGCAGATACAAAACATATGCTTATCTCTGAGAAGAGATGTCTACCTTACCTTTTTGGGTTACAATGCATTTATACGTATTTTTGAAAACATCGGGAGATTGAGTGGCTCGAGGAATTAATGGTGACCTTTTAAGAATGAGTGGCTCAAGAGAAATAATAGAATTAAAATAGTACAGCGCTCGAGGATAGAATGGCTTGAGGAAATAACTATCACCTACAATGTGACTTCCAAGAATGAAAATAACACAAGATTCGAGGAATTAACTGTCACCTAAATGGTCACCCAAATGGTTGCTCAGATCATTTCTGCCACCTGAGTAGTCGCCCAAAGTGTTGCCTGGATCAAATTCCCAAATAAGAGGGAAAGATATGATGTTAAATTCCAATAACTATTGTAAAACTTTTCCAAGAGAAACTGGTAGATTGGTAAATATACATCAAGGAGTTGCTAATAAAACCACACACTGAGGGGGCTCTTAAGCTGAAATAACTATCAATTGATTTTGAGTCTTGTTATCATTGACCTTGACCTTGTATTGGACTTTGTTGTTACTCTTGTTGGTTGTTTCTAAGATATTTGTGTACTTAAGTTCTCCCATTGAAATTAACTTGATTTATCTTTCCTTTAGTGTGTGACATAATTCAGTGAAGGAAAAGAATCTTTTGAACATAATTGATTCATGTAAAGCTAGTAAGAGACTCTATTTGAAGAGATCTTGTAACTCTTGATCAACTATGGGGCTAATCATATTAGCTAATATAGTCTTATATCAAAGAACATAATCTGTGAGATGCTCATTTGACCTTTGTTTCTTTTATGCAACTTGGGCATATGAAACCTTTTCACTAGTATTAATGTTGAAATGAGCTAGGAACATATTGGCTAAAGGATTGAATGCACTGATTGATTGATTTGGTAAACTATAGAAACATTGTAAATGATAATCCTTTAGGCTCCATGAAAAGAGCTTGGTAAGTATCCAGTCAATTAGCACATATTCCAAGCATGCTACATGAAAATCTATCAAATGTGTCTCTAGATCATCCTTTCCATCATAAAAAGTAAGCTTGGGTTGAATAAAATCTTGTGACAAGGGTGTGTATGCAATGTGACGTGACAATGGTGTATATAATAGAGCAAAAGAGTCTAAAACCTATGTAAGTCTAGAGGCACATTTCTCAAGATGTAGCACCTTGGATTGAAGAGATCTTATCTCTTACACAAGGGCTACCACATCAGGAGATAAATATGTACTAACTATAGCTAGTGACATAGAAGAAGGTTGGGTTGCTATAGGGGGTTATTAAGACATAGTTGCCCCCATAGTGTCATTTGTAATTGGTTACTCTATATTAATGGAAAACTCAACTTGTTTAGCCTTTTTAATTTCTATGAGAGATTGTAATATAAGACTATGATCTCAAGGTTATTCCCTGAGTCTTTCTCTAAAACTTTAGAGGATCAAATCTTTGTTGAGTAAAACTTCATTATCAACAATGGGTAGAAGTGGATCATTAATCCAATGTCATAGATCATGAGTATTGATGTGTACATCATCATTTTTATTCTCATATTTCTCATTTTATAAATTATTCTCATTGAAATTGGTGTAATCTAGATGTGTATAATCTATAGCTAGAGTCTGAACGGGTTGTTTATCCATAGTATATGGTTGAGTTGAAGGAATTTGGGTGAATTCAGGAGGGTTGCCACTAAGTCTTGCATTTCATCTCAAAGGAAGATTTTCAAGGAGCTTAGGTGGCATAAGGAAAACAACTTGGATAATGGTAAAAAAGATTAAATAGATATAATCTAAACAAGGAATTGGAATATGCATAAAAAGGATATGAAGGTCGCACACATGTAAGGTGATATCTCAAAAAGAAATAGGATATAGTACATGAAACTAGGGTTTTGATAATGATATTTTTGCAAAATACTATGAAATTTTGAAAATGAAATTGGTTTTTTGATTTAAATGTGCAACTAAAATTTCAAAAAATTATTGGAAAATGCTTGATTAAATAGGACCTAGTATGTGTAACTAAGGTTTTGATAAAAATATATTTTTTGTAATAACTATTAAATTTTGAATTTTTAAGGGATTTTCTAATTTTAATAAGCTAAAAAAATTTAGAAAATTGATGAAAAATTAGTAGAAAAATATTGGGACATAGTATGGGCAACTAGGGTTTGAAAGAAAATTATTTTAATATTTTACTACTAAATTTTAAAATTTGAAATGGATTTTTGATTTAAATATTCAAGTAAAAATTTAGAAATTTATAGGAAAAATTAGTAAGAATTTTACCCTAGGGTTTCTAGGGTTTTTATGTACAAATGAAGTAAGTTGGATTCACCAAATGATTTAACAATTTTGGGAATAATTGGGATTTTATTCTTAATTTAGTTAAAGGGTTTGGATTGATAAATTAGTAAATAATATGTGGTAAATAAGCTACTAATTTGTAAAATTTATTACTAATTAGAGATTTTCTAAAAATAGTAATAAGAGGGAGAAAATAAAACTCAGGTTAAACTATGCTGATCTAATTGAGATAGGATCTGATATTCACTAAGCAGGCCTGGGACACTATCATAAACAAGATTTTGAATTTCATTTTATAATTGGATAAGAGTGGCACCAGTACTCTAGTCTTTTTACAGTGTTGTCCTATGGATATGATCTCTCTAGATTTTGTTCAGTAGGTCTGTGTGACCTTGCCTCTAAAGTTTCAACAGACGGAAGTCTATAGATCTATCTATAGAGTATATTTTCTCTTCAAAACCTATCTTTCATTGTACTTTTACCAATTTCAAACAAGATGGGGGGTTAGTGTGTGTAAAATTGATTGGATGTGGATCCACACCCCTTATGTGGGCATGTTTCCTACATACCAATACTCTAAAGAGGGATTAAGCCATATGTAGTTCTCCCTTTGAAAGTTCTTGGTGAAATTATGATATGAGAATGCAAAGAAATACTACATTAGGTGTGCTTAAGATGACTAGGGACTGGTGTAAGGATTTGAATAAGCTAAAAATAGTATTGGATGGTTGTATGTAGATAATAGGGAAATTTGCTTGAGTAGTCTTGCTTTTATTCTTGATTTCTTTGTGATATTTGCTAACCCCTTCCAAATTATCTTTGAATGGGCTTTTTATAGGGATCTATTGGTCATGGGTTATATGTGCTCACATTAGGTTGATAACAAGAAGGATGGAGAACTAAAAGAAATTGACTATTGGGGCCAAAAATGAGCTTGGACAACAACACCAAAAGTGGATATTAGTGGCACCAATGATATAGTCCTAGTGTGGTGCTATTATCTTTGGAAAATGGGACCTAGGGGGATGGATTGGTCATGAAAAGAGGGTGTTGACTTAGCTAGGATCAAGTTTGAAAGGCTACAAATGACTAGGAACTAGTCAAAATAAGCTTTTGAGGGTCATGAGAACAAGAAAGAGGGATATATGGATTGGGAGTCATAAGCCACACTCAAATTACCAATTTTGCATTTTTAAATGACTACACTTGGTCACTATGCTAGTTTTGACTAGTTAAGATGAAGTAGTTGGTTGAGTCACCTAAGAGTTATTCCAAGGCATGAAATTGACATTTGGAGTTAGTTTAAGTCATAATCTTCCCTTCCATGTGATTGGAATCTCTTGGAACCTCCTTAAAACTACACAACACACAAAATAGTCAAAAATGCCCTATTTTGTACTCCATTTATACATTTCCATATAACTCAAAAGTATTGGAAGGATCCTAAAGGAGTATTATGCAAGTTAAAATTAATTTCATTAGAAAACTATTCCATTAGATCAGCTATCCAACTTCATTTCCTTCATCAGGTCTTGATTAAGGGTTTGCAAGGGTTTTAACCTATTTTGACCTCTTAGGCTTTGTTCATAAAGATGGGGCATTGAATTTGAAAAAAAAATCCACAAGATAAATGTATATGACCCATTTTAACTTCTCCAATATTCTTAGGTCCCCGTGAAAATCACCAAGAGAGATATCAGCATTCAAATTTGCCCTATTGATATCTTTCTTTTATTTCCTACAAGTTTGAGTTGTCTTAAATCTCAAAAGTGGGTTTTTAATGGTTTATTTTGCATCTCAATATATTTAAAATGTCTAAAATGATCACAAAATCATTCCAAAATGGATTATAATGCATATATAAGGCTATAAATGTCATTAACTTCCCATTTGGCTTTAGGTCAAAACCTTACCCAATGGGCTCGACTATAACCTTGGGGTTTATGAGCACCCTGTTTAGTTTCTCCCTTGAAATATTTCTCTCTCATGTTGGTATGTATTTTTTCCAACCTTTAAAACATTTTTTATATGTTCTTATAGCTTTTGGTCTACCTTTCTCATCCATTTTCTTTAAAATTGCAGGTTTTGTGCCTAAGGGGAGTGCCCTCTATCTAAGATAAAATATAGGGCACCTCTCCTATTTTCATAGAAGACCCAAGTATTTTATGGGAATATACAAGTTTTAATTATGTTATCCACCAAATTTTGTCCCTTTATGACATCATTTGACCTTTCAATTTTTTAAATTTCCAAGGTAGACTAGTTAGAAAAATAGACTGTGTAGGATTCCAAGGTGTGGATTGTATGTTGTCTTATCAGGGCCCTCTCTCTATTCTATGTTTATTATTAAATATCCATGAGAATAATCTGACCATTATGTATTTTTTTTAATTTTCTCTTATCACTCCAAACTTCCATGTTCATTTCCATACATTCTACCTAGTCAGGACTGAGTGTCACTTTTGACTATATTTTTACCTTGGAGGGGGAACCCATAGATGAATGCTTGCTTATTTTGGGCTTAATAAAATTTATAAAACCTCCCTTGAGTATTTTAAGGTAATTTGGTATTGTTTTGGACCCATTTTTTCATATTTATTATGTTAGACTTCATTAAAAGTACTGCTTCTTGCTCACTGCCTATAACAGTCAATAGTGGTTGACATCTTGAGGTAAATGGACCTATAGACAACCTTCACCCATGTTTGAATCTAGGGTAAGTGTTTGAATATCCTCTTAAGGTGTTTATAGTTATACCAAGTCATGTTCTATACTTTACTACTATTTTGATCTAGCTTACTATCTGCCTATGGTCAATTATAATTGATTGTGTTGAAGCCATTTAGACCCTACTTGTAGATGCAAATCACCTTTTTTGAGATGCTTACCTTGATATGGGGTCATATAAAACATTTAATACCATTTCATAGCTATTTGAGTCATATATACCATGAATTTTAAATGATAAAACTTATAAAATTCATCAACTAAGTCACTATCAGCTGTAGGTGGGTGTTTAGGCTATTTATATAGATTGTAGGTGTGTATAAGAAGCAAAACATAATGTATCATTCTCATTAAGTGGATTTTAGATCACCATTACTCCTTTCAACTATTTATAAATTATATAATATGGTTACTATTATCACTTATATTTTCACCCTTTTAGGAGATTACAAAGCTCTCCTCATCTAAGTGGCACAATGGAAACACCTTTAGGCTTGTGGGTAACCTAAGGATGAGGTGAATATCTAGATAGGGATAGCTCCCTTGATGTACCACTTTGGATTGAAACTACACTTAAATTTAGGGGTGAAAAGGTAGAACTATAACTGAAATCAAACTATTCTAAGGGAGGTGATACACCAAATAACATGATGACATCCTACCAACTTCATGTTACACTTAAAACCAAGAGGCAAATTAAACATACACTTCTTCAATCTTCATCTTCTCACATCAATGTTACATAGTGAGGTTATGGACAAATGAAAAAAGATAGGAGGACTAGAAAAGAATCTTATTAGGTAAATAATGAATAGACTAACTCACTCAATCCTTTAAATTTCCTAGAAAGCTTCACATGCCCTACAATAAGAATCTTTCCAACTAAAAATAGATTATAGAATGAAATAATCATGCTAAGGAAACAAGGGTTATCACTTATGAAAAATCAAAAATTCCAAATGAACACACTAATAAAATTCATATAAGAGGTAATAATCTGAATTCTTATTGATCAAAAGGTATACAAATGAGCATGGCTTCACCATAATTAGGTGGAGCATAAATTTTAATGGCCAAAATGGCTAGCTCTTATAGAACTTGAGAGAGAGAGAGAAGAAAAGAGAAGTCCAAAGGTCATAATGACACTTTTAAATTTTATAAAATTATTTAATTGTGCATGATATAAGGATGTGGGATGAACCATGAAAGTTAAAGATGAACAAGTGTCAATTCAAGGCATACACTTCATGAAAAGTGGCTTAAAACTCCTTATTTTGGCTCAGAAAAACTACTTTCATGATTGGCCCTATTTGAATGCCTCATAAATAATTATTACCAGGTATCATTATTGATATTAAGTTTAAATAAATCATAAATTCATCTCCATGAATTGGTTTTAGGCTTGGTCATCTATAATCATCCCAAAATGAGCTATTATCATCTGTTGTCCAAAAAACTCTCTTTTCATGCACCCTACACACTTGGATTACAAAAAGGCATTATTTTATCATGAAAATACATTGGAGTGAGTGTATGAAAATTTTAAATACCCTCCATTACCTCATAATCATTAGGGAAACCTTAAAAATACATCCTCTTGAAGTTTTCATAGTTTCACTAGCTTGTCCAATATGCCAGTTTTGACTAGCTGAGATGAAGCACCTAGTTTGGACACTTAGGATTTTTTATTAAAATTAAATGACCATAAGGGGTTATAAAAAGTATAAAAATTCCCCTTAAACTTTATTTCACCTTCAAAATCCTCTTGTAGCCTATAAAACACATAAAATGGTAAAAAATAGCCTATTTTATACCTTGTTCATATAGGTCTGTACAACCAAAAAGCATGGGATGGAGCTTGAGTGAGTATTAATTCAAATTAAAATAGGTTTCATGGCTATTATATTCCATTATATCAGATATCCAACTCCATTTCTCCATATTGGTCCTTGCAAGGGTTTTGGAGGGTTTATGATTAGTTTTCACTCTTAAGGTTCATTCATAAAGGTCTGACATCCAAGCTACCAAAAAATTCCATAAATTAATAGTTAAAGACATTTTATGACATCCATAAACTCCTTTTTCTCCCATGTAAATCCTCAATAAGGATGTGAGCACTTAAAATCACCTTATCAAGCTTCTTCTTAACTTTCGCATGGGTCTGAGTTGATTTAAGGTCAAAGAATGGCTACATAATGATTTATCTACAACTTTTAGGTTTTAAAATACATAATTACACTCTAATAACATTATTAAATACGTTTTAGTGACCATATAAAACCAAATATGAAGTTGACCCCCTTTTTGGATGTTAGGCCTAGTCATGCTTGGTAGGCATGTTTACATTTTAGATCCCAACATGAGATTTTTATGGTTCATATATATAAAAATTAATTATATAATTATATAATTATTCCATAAACATGTTACAACAAGTTATTAATCATTATTAGGGCTAGATATGTGAGTGACCCTTCATTTGGGCACTAGACCTCACTATGTCAACTAGGCCTGTTTGCAAATTTGATGATTTGGGACCCTCTTGCTTAGTTACCTATTTTATTTAGTTTTTATTCATATTTGTATTGATGTGTTCCAACTATATAAAAAATATTTATGGTGTATATTCAACTTTAAATCACTCTTTTGCCTTCAAACTTCAAAATTGCAAGGCTGTGCACTTAGGGAAGTGCCCTCTATCTGAGATAAAATAGAGGGAACTTACCCTATTTGTATAGTAAAAAAAATTATCTTATGAGATTATATAGGATTTAATGATCTTATATATAAAATTTTATCTCCTGGTCATCTCATATGACTGTCCAAGGCTTCAAGTTCCTAAAACTGGCCTCTAGAGAAAATGACTGTAGGGTTTCAAAGAATGGATGCATTTGCTTACTTTTAGGCTCCTTCTCTGATAAGAATAAATCATGATAGATTCATGATTATAATTTAAATTCAATGAATTTTTTTTACCCTGCATTCATCCATCCAAACTCTCATATATCATTTCATATACTTTGCCTAGTTAAGGCTGAATAACAAACCCTAACTATGACTGTGTTTTATTTATTAAAAAGGGTTCCTTATACTCTACCTTCTTAAATTTTTTCATGAAATGTTAAAACATATTATAATTATATTTAAATCACACTTTAATAATAACCCTTGATATAACACCTCCTACACCTTACCCTTAATCTAATTGGTTTTGTGCCTTGACTGTGTTTTATGTCTCTTAGATCCTACCTGTTGGTAGTTACATGATTCAAGATTTAATAAAACAATGAAAAAAACATCCTTATAACCCCCTAGAATAATTTTATACTTTTAAAAAGTTATTTTATCCATCCTCATACTTCACCATCATATAGACCCATTCCTTTATTCTTATTGTTAACCCAATCATACACAGGGTTGTTGGTGCATGTTAGGGTCGTAAGAGGTCTCAGTAAGCTTGTATTGCATTAATAAAGGTTCATGGAGATGAAAAATATCTATATGGAAGTTTATAGGTCCATTTAATTATTCCAACTTACCTTTACCCCTCACACACACTTGGAATTCACTCAATTAGGCTTTCTCTATCCTAACTATGGAAACCCTACCCCTTTTAATTCTTGTAGGTGTAGGCTTATCCTTAGACCTGGTTGTGATGTGGAGATTATATAAATTGGACCATGATAACTATTTATAACTTCCTAAACACTTTATTAACCTTTTAGTCTCTTTGGTTTCATGACTGGGTTTTTTCTTGTCATGACTGAGACTCTCTGCCTTTACGACTCCTGTAGGGGTATTGAGGTGCAACTTTAACTTGGGCACAGTATAAAGATACTCTCCATATAGGTTTTTGGGTTATTAAACACATACTAATTAATAAATTTATGTTTTATTAATTATAACCCTTGGATGAATTACAAACCTTCCAAGACATCAATTTTAGTTCACTACCTCATTCCTAACTATAGGTGCAACTTTTCTTAGGCCATGGTATAGATTGTAGGTGGCATGGGAGTTGAAAAAATAGTATATCATCCATATCCTAATGATATTTATATTACTTAGTGTTAATTTAACTCACTAATTACATTAAAAACATGTAAGTATGCATCATCAACACTTTGAAGTGTTAAGGTCATCTAATACCTTCAAAACCTATAGACATTATTGTTTGGTTTTAGTGGTTTGGAAACAACTTAAAAGCTTTTGATAACTATCTCCCTTTATTCAAAAATCACTCTTATTTACAAAATTTTATATACCTATGTGATATCATGAGGATTAATATACTTATAGGTCTTGGAAATATACACAAACTTGTATGGGAAACTTAAAAAATGGGCCTCGACCTCTATTTTGACAATTTTGGAAAATTGTCCCAAAATGTCACAAGGATGCTCCAAGACCTTTTTTTTTCTTTTCTAGTTGCTAAAAACTAATTACACCTTCTTAAAAGTTATTAAAAAACATATTTTGACTCTCCAAACATCATAGGATGTGAAAACATATTTTCATGCTCCTTCCACTAATAGCAAGCCATATAACTACTGTAGATGTCAATTTTGTGTATTTACTTACTCTCTTGGATCTTGAAGTGGATTTTGAAGTTTTATTTTGCATTTAATCTGAATTAAATACATATATTAGAAATAAAACATCACTTCACTTCCCTTTAGAACCAATACATAGAAGAAAACCTCAGTAATTGGAAGAAATGACTATAACTTCACTCCACTCCTTGAAAACTAAGTTAGTTGGCTCATAAAATAAAATATAAATGTAAAACCAATCATTTAAAACATTATAAAAATGGATTAAAAATCCCATGGAACTAATTTTATCAAGTTAATTGTATGGACCTTCCCAAACAAGAGCAAAACCTGTAGGGTGTTTAGATAAAAAGGCAAAAAAATATAGTCAGCTTCATGAGGATGGTTCATGAAGAAAATGCCACCATTATTAAAAATAATTATATTAAAATTAAGGTATACAAGTTTAATACAACCTCCTAGAATAATTTGACTTGAAACCTCTTTAGTTGTCCATACCAAGCAAAAAGCTGAAGGTCACTTCTACATGTCTAAGAAAGCAAAGATGGAGAAGAATGGTTTTGGGATAAAAATGGCACTTTCAGATCAAATAAAACATATAAATTATCTTGGGTAATATTAATAGACACACCATGATCCTTTCCAATGTGTCACACTTCCTAAGAAGTTGTACAAGTGCCATTTTCTTATTCCTTCTTAAGAAAACTACCCTTTTAATTGAAGAACCTACCACTTTTTAGTTATGTTATTTATTTAAGACCTATAAGGACACATGGGATGTGACATCACATTTTATAACCTTAAAAATTCCTAATAAATTTCTACAACTCTTTAAATTCACCCTTTTTGACCTCAAAATGACCCAAAAATGATATAAGGACTAAAATAACTAATGACCAAGGTTAGTAAAACACTAAGTGACATTAATTAACCTATAAAATACATTTTGACATCTATATTAGACCCATAAAATGCTTAAAATTCATTTTTTTACCTAGGGGTGCCCCAATTTGACCTAAAAGTCAAATTTGGTCAATAGTTACATGATTTAGGCTACCAACTTGGAGCACAAAGGTCCCTTAAAGCTTCCAATTTTGTACATAATAGTGAAGTAATTCAGTGTCTAAATGGTAACTTTGGGACCTCTAATAACCATCGTACACTAATCCTCTTGAATTCATTCTTTACAAGGCTCTTTTCCATGCTAGAGGCTAAAATGTTTAGTTACATAGATGCCTAACAACTCTTGGAAACCTTATTGAATGACCCTCACAAAAATGCTTTAGGCCTCTGTCTTGTGTTTTTAGGGAAAGAAGCCCTAAACTAGTCACTTGCCCTTTAAAGGTAGTTTACACCTTAATTTACCCATTTGACATTTCAAAGAGATATTTTATGATAAAATCATATAATATAATTCAAATAAGTCTTTTTCAAGTTCCAACTTCTTCCATTGAGAGTTTTCGATCCTATGCTAAGACCACCTATAGGTGGGCATTCTAGCATATAGGTAGTATGGCACCTTTAAGTAGTACACATGATATTGTGAGTTTGAATAGTGTTTGGACCTTTTCAAATAGTTTTAAATAGACCTTTTTCACTATTAAAACCTTTTTTAGGTCAAAAGTTCCTTTCTACATATTTGGTTTCCATGGAGGCACCTATAGGTGCATATTGAGTTGTATGTAAGCAGTGAATCATGAAATATAAACCATATTCATGGAATCTACCTTTATATTAAGTTTATTTCCATTGAATGTATCCAAATAAAACATTATGATGTTTTAGATATTGAAACAATATCACACTCCTCACAATAATGTTTACTTTCCTGTAAGTAGTTGTAGTTACAATTAATGGTAGAACATGGTGTGAGTGACTGTAATGACTAACTGTCACAGTCCCTTACCTGGAAACTTAGTTCACTAATTCATTCTATAATAATATGTTTCATATCTTTTGAAACTTCATCATGCCTCTATGAACATATTATATAGGATCCATACACGTGCTTCATCATGATTGCAAGTAAACAATGAGCAAAAAGTTGATTGTATGGTGTTCATGACTGCACCCTCATAGAGAATTGCCTTGAATAATGAGATTAAAATTTAAATGGAATCAATAACACATTGAAAAAATTAAATATACCTATCATAACCCTCTAAATTCATTGTCAAATCATGAAGATCTAAAAATGGTGGAAAACTATCCTATCATCCCAAATGAGAGCAGTCTACAAACTTGAGATGATTTTCTCCCTAAAACACCAAAAAACTTTTAAAAAATCATGGAGATAATATGATAATAGTGAAAAAATCATTTGGAATCAACCTTGGTAACTGGGTTATATGGACTTGTCCAAAATGGAGCAAAACCTATAGGGTACATAGATTAGTAAACAGAAAAACATAATCATCTTGTAAAGGATGGTTCATAAGGCATGGTTAACCAATATTGGAAATATTATTATGGAAATGTATATTTATAAGTTTAATAACACCTTATAAATTTTTTTTACTATAACCTCTTCTACTGACCATACCAAACATGAATATGTTGATCACTTTTGCATGTCTAGAAGGGCAAGAAAGGAGTAGAATGGTTTTGGGCATTTTTTAGAACTTCAAAAGTGTGTAAATAATTTATATGAGTGTGAGGAAAATTAATATACATTTCATGACCTTATTCCACATGTCACCTTCCCCCATGGGTTGTACAAGTGCCAAACTTTCCTTTTTTAATTGATTACCTAATATTCAATTAGATAACCTACAAGATTTAGATTGAACTAGCATTCCTGATAGGTAATCTGATATCTTGGAAATTTTAAATAAAAATATGACACCTAAACACCTTGATAACCATGTCACTTGCATTTATGACCCTTAAAAGCATACTAAATGACCCAAAATGATAAATAAAATTATTAGACCATGACTAAGGCTAAAAATGAATTAAATAACATCAAATGGATTATAACGTACCCTATGAAAAAGTATTACACCCATAAAAATTATAAAAAAAACTAATTTTTTTACCTATAGGGGTCCAAATTTGACTTTGAAGTCAAATTTGGTCAACAAAATGGTGACTCATATGGGTAAAATGCCTTTTATACTAAAGACCAGTAGCCTTATCAGTCCATTGGGCCTAAGAGTTATCTAAAGTATAAGATAAATTATAAGATATGACACTTGAAAATAATTATTTGGCCAAGACAAGACAACTAATTACCTCAACCACACAAAACAAAAACACACACAAAGCAAAAGCAAACACACATGTGCTTCATGAGCACTTATGGAACACACACACCAAACTAAACAAACTAACTCAAAAACTAACAAACATAAGATTAAAAATCCCTCTTAGATTAAAGGGTAAGTTTGAAACCCTTATTTATTCATGACATGAAGGAATTAATGAGACATATAGTCTTTTGATCCTTGACATTGATGCCTCCAATTTTTCATGATGTTTGCCAACTTCATTGGCATGATGTTCAATGAGAACCAAGCAATTCCAAATAGGTTGGCTATGGAAATGAGATCTTCTTAAATCCAAATATCCTCAACCTTCTCATATTTATCCTCAATTACAACCTCTGATAGTGATTTAAAAAGGCATACCTTCTTGATTTCCATAGTGCTCTAAATAAGATGGGGTTTCTTCTCAGTAGCAAGTTCTTCTAGTTCATCAAGGAGATTTGTATATTCTTCCCAATCTTGGTCATTGTCCTCCATGTAAGACTATTTATTCACCTTTTCATGTAATTTACCTTCAACTTCACAAATCTCATCAAGTTCTTAAAAGAACTTCATTTTTAGTTGTCAATCATCTTTGTCCTCTTTATCATCCAAAACCACTACCTCTTCAATCTTCTCTTCTTGATGTGTGAGGTCATCAAGATGGTGTTATTCAACATTTAAGACCTATTGAGGGATCTATAATTTCATCTCAAATTTCATAACTTGAGGTTTCTTCTCAAGGGCTGCAATATCTTCCATCTCCTTCTTGGTGATTCCAAGAGTAGGTATCTTGAAATCATGTGACCTATCCCAATGAGGCTGCCAAGGAGGTATGTTTCTTTTTAACAAGAGTTATAAATTTTTATCAACCAAATAATAATCTTTAGCTTACCATAACACATTCCCATCAAGGAAAATGGTGATGGGGTGAGGACAAGATGAACTAGTTAGTGGAGGTGGAACATAGAACTCAAAATCAAGTTGAAAATGAATTGTAGGGGATTCTTTTGGAAGCTATTGAGGAATGGGAGGTAGACCTCGGGATAAAATATCTTGTTTTTATTCCTTAAATTTGATAATGGCTTCATTGACATCCGATTTATATTGATTACTCTCTTGATGAAGGGATGATGGGGTGTGTTTAGGCATATGATCTTCTTTTGGGTCTAAACCTTCCATCACACCTTGGCTTAGCAATTTCATTCTTAACTCTAACTCTTAAATTTTCATGGATAGATTATATTATAAAAGTCTCTCTTGTATTTTATAGGCATCATCATGAGGATTAAGAGAATAGGAGGGATGACATGGAATACAAGAGGTCTCTTAAGGAAGGGTGGGAGGGTCTTGCATAGGATCAAGTTCTTTCTCAACATCACACTCCTTATGAAGGCTTCTATCCTTTTTCTTTCCCATGACTCCAATATCTTATTATAGATTAGGATGTTAGGATTAGGAGTCTTTTATTAAAATGGTTATGAAATTTGAGGAATGGATTAAGTATTCAAGAAACTTGGGATCTCCTTAAGCTTGAATTCTCCACCTTATCTCCAACTTGGAATCTCATATCTAGAGGTCACTTCTTGAGGTGGGGATGTAATTGGAGAGGGAAAATAGGGATTATATTTCACTTATTTTTATAATGACATGGAATTTTTCATATGAATATTATCCAACTCAATCTTCCTATCAATATTTTCTTCAAAAATAAGGTTTATCTTTTCAACTTTCTCTTCCAACTGATTGGGAAAAGGATGACTTTAATAAGCTTGATTGGGTTCATGAGTGGGAATCATGTAGGACTAATAGCATTATTGGGGAAGTATATATGAATGTTGATGTGTTTGGTGATGTTACTTCTCATGAATTTTTATCCTATCTTCCAATGATGAAACTAGGCCACTCACATCTAGCATCTCACTTATGAGCCTTTTCCAATTGGCTCTCTCAATAGGTGCCCATTCTCTTTTGACCAGCTCTAATGAATCTCTCACATTATGAATAAGATTATTAGGAACCTATTTAATATATCCCCTTAGTGTATCAAGATACAACATGTAATTATGGTATCCCAAAAGAGTTTTATTTAAAATTGAAATAGACTAACTTGAGAAGTTGTTAGGTTGACTAGGAGAAAGATATGGATAAGGTTGATTGCAGGACTGATAAAACTCATGACAAGGCTGGTTAAATAGCCAATAAGGATTATGATAGGGTTTTAAATGGTCACATTAATACTGGTAATAATCACACCAGGGTTAATAGGGAATGCCATAAGCTTGATATGTCTCAACAACTTGTGTAAAATAGTAATCAACACCAAAGTTAGCCATAAAACATCATTAGGAAGAAAGAACAAAAGGAACGGATATCAACAATATTAAAAATGATTAATGTTTAGATAGATGCCTCCAAAGGCTAATGTGTTGAAAGACAACACCAAAAATATTTCAACCTCTTAGACCAAGAGTCCCACCTAGCATGCCAAAAACTATTATCACTTGGATTTACAACCTTAAAAGAAAATGTCTCAACTCTCCTCATCTAATTGGCACAATTAAAACACCTTTAGGCTTATGAGAAGCCTAAGGATGAGGTGAATCTATAGATAGGGATAGCTCCCTTGATGTACCACTTTGGATCACTACTACACCTAAAATTTGGGGGTGGGGGGGTGGGGAGGAGAAATGGGAGAGATAAAAATTAAATCAAACTATCCTAAGGGAGGTGATACACCAAATGAATTGATGACTTGCAACTAGCTGCATGTTACACATGAAACCAAGAGACTAATCAGGCATACACTTCTCCAATTTACATCTCACATCAATATTACATTATAAGGATATGGATGAATGTTTAGGTTATGAGGAATAGACAATATTAATTTAATGACACTAGTGAAGAGAATAAATCATTCAACCTTGACACTTCCTAGAACACTTCAGATGCCCTGCAAGAAGAAACTTTCTAACTACAAATAGGTAAGAGAATGAAACAACAATGCTAATGAAACAACAAGTCATCATTAATAAAAATAAATCATATAAGTAAACATACTATTAATAGTTATTTAAGAGGTAAAAATTAGTATTTTTATTTATAACCTGGTATGCAAATGAGTAGGGCTTCACCATACTCAAGTGGAGCATAAGTTACAAAGGCCAAAATGGCTAGTTCTTATAAAACTTGAGAGAGAGGAGAAGAGAGAAGTAAAAAGGTCACAAGGACACTTTTAAATATGATAAAATTTATTAATTGTGCATAGGAATAGATTATTAAATTAACCATGCAAGGTCAATAAGTACAAGTATATATACAAGGCATGAAACTCCTTGTGTTGGCTCAAAAAATTACCTTCATCATCCACAACTATTTAGACATCCCAAAACTTACTAGGGATAGGTTATATGATTGGGATAAGATGGTATGATTTCATACATGCCTCTCCATTAATTTTTTCTAGTCTTACTCATTTGGAATCTCTTGGAAGTGAGCCATCATAGCCTATAATCTAAAAAACTCTTTTTTCAATCACCCCTCACACTTAGCCTAAAAATTGGATTTATTTTTTCATGAAAATCCATGGGATTTAGTGCATGACATGTTTCAAGACCCTAAATATCCTTATAAGCATTAGGCATAGCTTAAAATTAGCTTACTTGATGTTTTCCACTCTTCTCACTAGCTCAGTCACTATGCCAATTTTGACTGGCTAAGATGAAGTATCTAGTTGAGGCACTTATGAGTTTTTACAAGGAATTAAATTTAAATTTGGAGTTATATTAAGTCCTAATATTCCCTTTCATGTGATTTTCATCTCTTGCAACCTCCTTGAACTTGCACAACACATAAAATAATTAAAAAATACCCTATTTTATACTCCATTTGTATAGTTTCATACAACTCAAAAGGATGAGAAGGAACCTAAAGGAGTATTATTAAAGTTATAATTAATTTCAAGTGAAAAATATGCCATTATATTAGCTATCCAAATTCATTTCCTTCATCAGGTCTTGATTAAGCATTTGCAAGGGTTTTAACCTATTTTGACCTCTTAGGCTTTGTTCATAAAGATGGGGCATTTGATTTGAAAAAAAATTCCACAAGATAAATGTATATGACCATTTTTAACTTCTCCAATATTCTTAGGTCCCCGTGTAAATCACCAAGAGATATCTAAGCAATCAAATTGGCAGTATCGAGCTCTTTCCTCCATTTGCTACAAGTCTGAGTTATCTTAAAGCCTAAAAGTGGCCTTTTCATGGTTTATTTTACATCTCAATATATTTAAAATGTCTAAAATTAGTCCACAATCTTTCCCAAATGTATTATAATGCATATCTAAGGCTATAAATGTCATTAACTTGCCATTTAGCTTTAGGTCAAAACCTTGCCCAATGTGCTTGACTACAACCTTGGGGTTTATGAATACCCTATTTAGTTTCTCCATTGAAATATTGGTCTCTAATTTTTTTATTGAGGTTTTAAAATCTTCCAAATATTCTTGAGATGTTCCTATAGATTTTGGTATGCCTTTCTCACCCATTTTCTCCAAAATTATAGGTTTTGTGCCCAAGGGGAGTGCCCTTTGTCTAAAACAAAATAGATGGCACCTCCCATATATTCTTAGAATAACCAAGTATTTTAGAGGAATATAAAAATTTTAATTATGTTCTCCACCAAATTTTATACCTTGATGGCATCATTTGACCTTTCAATTCCTTAAATTTCCAAGGTAGATTTGTTAAAAACATAGACTGTGCAAGGTTCCAAGGTGTGGACTATATGTTGTCTTTTTAGAGCCCTCTCTCTATTATATGTTTATCATGAAAGATTAATGAGACTATTTTGAACATGATAGATGTTTTTTCATTTTCTCTTATCACTCCAAACTTCCATTCTCTTTTCTATACATTCTACGTAGTCATAACTGAGTGTCACTTTTGATTGTATTTTTGCCTTGGAAGGGGCACTTGTAGATGCATTATTACTTATTTTAGGCTTGAAATAATGTATAATACCTCCATTTAGTATTTTAAGTTCATTTTTTATTGGTTTGGACCCATTTTTTCATATTTCTTATGCTAGACTTCATTGAAAGTACTACTTCATACTCACTACTTATAATAGTCAATAGTGGTTGACCTCTTGAGGTAAAAGGACTTGTAGGAAAACTTCACCAATTTTTGAATCTTAGGTAAGTGTCTAAATTTCCTCTCAATTTGTCTCTAGTTATACCAATTCATGTTCCATACTTCACCACTATTTTTCTCTAGCCTACTATATACCTATAGTTATATTGAAGCCATTTAAATACTACCTATAGGTGAAAATCACCTTTTTACAGATTATTAACTTGATATGGGTTCTTATGTAACCTTTAATACCATATATTAGTCCTTTGTGTCATCTATACAATGCATTTTTCATGCCAAAACTTAAACAAGTCATTAACTAAGTCACTGTCAGATGTAGGTGGTTGTTTAGGCTATTTATACAAACTGTAGGTGTGTATAGGAAGCAAAAAGAAATGTATCATTCTCCTTAAGTGTATTTCTGATAAAAATTACTCCCTTAAACTATTTTTAGCTCATCCAATATGGTTACTTTGTTTAGGCTACCATCTTGGAGCACAAATGTCCCTCAAAGCTTCAAATTATGTAGATAATAGTGAAGTAAGTCAATGTCTAAATAACAACTTTAGGGTCTCTAATAACCATATTCCACTAATCCTCTTGACTTAATTCATTACAAAGATCTTGTACATGCTAGAGAATAAAAGGTTTAGTCACCTAGATGCCTTAAAACTATTGTAAACCTTATTGAATTACCCTCACAAAAAATGATTTAGACCTTTATCTTATGCATTTAGGGAAAGAATCCTTGTGTAGACACTAAAAAATTGACCATTTTTTATGTCAAAAACACCTTGGACACTTAACCAACCTTTAGAGATAGTTAGAATCCCTATTGGAATTAGTCCCCTTTTAATGTACTAACTTAACCTTTTAACCTAATTCTTTTTAACCACTTTCCACCCATTTTCCTCTCAAACCTTGATCATCGATGGTTAGGATAACTGTCAACAATCACCTTAACTATCGATGGTTAGCCTAACCATTAGTAGTCAAGTCCCTAGCCTATACCAAATAAATTTCTAGATTGAGTGTGAGATTCAATTTAGACTCAATTTGGTAACTTTCCTTTTGGTGATACAAATTAGTTTTATAGTGCCCAACTTAGTATCTTTATCCCTTACCTACTTAGCAACTTATTCCACTCTAATGGGCAACTTATTCCTATAAAAGGAGAGTCTCAATAAGGGGAATGAATCTAAATATCTATAAGTATACACTACAATAATCTCTTTTTAGGTATTCATCAACCTGAAACTTTATCCAAACCATTTTTGAAGCTGAAGCACTATTACGCTAGTAGAATTCCTCTAGGTCTTTTCTACCATCTCTTCATCTAAAAAATAGTAGGTATCTCTTCCTTTTTGTTTGTAAGTTTTTTATTTATTTTCCTAAGCTTCATTAACTTGATCAGATTATTTTATAACCTATTTTAAACCCATAGGCAAACCTCTTTCTAACCATTTACCTAACTACAACCTTCATTTTTTGTATTCCCAAAATTTGGTAGGCAACCATCAATGATTATCCCAACCATCATCAGTTACCTCAATCATCGATAGTTAGCCAACTATTTTTGGTTGCCTTTACCACTGATGGTTATCATAACCATCATCAGTTGCCTATCTATAACCAAACTAGAAACCTTTTACCCATTGATCAAACCTTTGACCAAACTTTATTTTCTACCTTCTATCATAAACTAGACCAGACCAGACCTGACCTAAACATTTCTTTTTTATAATTAGCATTTATGTTAATTCCTTAATTCATGCATTTCATTTGAAAATTATTTATTTTATTAGATTTATTACTTTCATGTTTTGTAACATTTCTTTTTTATTTATACCAAACCTTTTTATCAGAAAAGGGATTAACAACCATCCTAGCAAGCTATTTATTTCTTGGATCTAACACACACTAGACAGTCACCCCATCTTATCATCTAATCAACAAGTCTATTTTAGTTCTTTCTTACTTTAGGTCTACCTCCTTAGCCAAATTGGATCTCTCACATCATCTAGATATCAACATGTGTGCACTTTTAACCAGGTACCTTAACACACCCCTTTATTTCATTTTTACTTTCATAAACTAAGTAACAAGGAGAAAATTCAAGTAAAACATTTTAGCATGCTCGGTGGGACCCACCACCTTTATTTTCTTAGTTAACATTTTATGCTTTCTCTCTCTCTCTCTATTGTTTTCTCATCTAAATAAATCTAAAATTTTCTTTTGGGCTTAAAATAAATGTTGCATCCATTATTTACTTGAAATTTTAGTTCACCTATTAATTAGAAGGCAAGTAATCTATCGTAGATTCACTTTCTCATCACACACAAAACCTAAACCACTTTCATAACCAACACATCAAAACATACCTGAGACAAGGCCTGACTGGGATTTCATAACCCAATGGATAACCTTACCCTACCTAACAATCCCACTTGGATTTCATCACCAAGGGGAGAGCCCACTCTATTCTCTGGTGGAGT
The DNA here is from genome assembly GCA_037957365.1 of Torreya grandis. NCBI lineage: Eukaryota > Viridiplantae > Streptophyta > Pinopsida > Cupressales > Taxaceae > Torreya > Torreya grandis. The sequence continues at coordinate 399,811 of JARHVA010007875.1, forward strand.
ATAAGCCCTGGACAGATGGTATATCTTGGCTAAATGACCTAGCCTAAATTTGGGATTATGAAGTGCAAGGAGCAAGCCCCCAGTACCAATCCACATACCTAGTCTAGTATAGATTCTCTTAAGTACCTAAAACATTACTTAAAACCATCCTTAGCTTGCCTATCTAGTACCATATTTTCAAACTAAACTACCCTCACACATTTTTAACTAATGCATAAGCCAACATAAGATAAAAATTATCCTAGGAGCTAACACACTTAGTGTATGCATTACTTTCTAGACTTTTTTCTTGTTTTCTCTTTGTTCAAGTTGTGAGGAATGAACCTTTTACCTCAACCTTTCATAATTTTAAACTTATTTATCATCATCTCTATTACCTTATTCAAATAGAGAGCCCTTCTATAACCTTTTCTAGAGATCCTAGCCTTTCTAGAATCTCAGACCATAACCCTCCTGCATCCAAGCATTATCTAGCATCTCGAGCTAGCTATACTCCTTACCTTACCTACAATCAACCCAACTCTACCTATCACCCATCAAATTTCAACCATAACCAACCCCTAAACCATAAACTACCACTTGAATTGGTTATAATGTTAATGGACTAGATAAGCAAAGTAGAGTTATCTATCTTGGATACCCATGAACAATCAACCCTTACTTATAAATCATAAAATTTAAAATTTAACCAACCAAAAACCTATTAATGACCCTTTAACCATTACCTTACTTAGCCAATAACTTATCAACATCTACCACATCTATCACCCCATCCTTGTCAAAACTTGGGCCATTTACCCCCTCCATTATGTCAATTACCTCAAACCACTTTATCAACCTAACCAGCTTTATCAGCCTTAACCAAATAATTCAATCAATAAACCTATTGACCTTTCAATTTATCAACCTACCTTATCAACTTTACCCAACCAAACAATCTTTTCAACCTCACCCAACCCATCAAATCCACCTATTCAACTAACCTTACCAAATCAAACCATTAACTACTAATAATTTTTTTTTAACCAACTAATTTTATCAAATCAACCTAACCCTTATCAACCAATCCTACCTAACTATCAACCAAACTTACCCAATCAATCTAACCTATTCAACTTACCTACCTTATTAACTTTACCCACCTCATCACCCGTATCAACCTTATCAAAACTAACCAATAACTATCAACCAAACCTACCTAACCTATCAAACCTATCATATCAAAATAACCAATAAACCTCATCAAATCTACCATTTAAGAGCCATTGGTGTACCCTCTTCCTAGGCGGTACACCCCACTAGGGGAATTATATGCCTTAATCCTTGACAAATTCATAGAGGATTCTATCATTAACCTTCCTCTAATCAAACCCATCAATAATTCTCTTCCAAAAACAATTTGGTTTATAGAAGATGAAATTTGTGCCTATCATCACACCCATGAACATGGGATAGATAGATCTGGCTCTTTTAAGAAGCTCATCCAAAACCTCATCAACCATAAGGAGGTTTTAAAGGATAGTCTTTGTGTTTCATCTGACCTAGCCTTAAACATCATCAAATAATCAATTAACCAAACTCTTCCACTCACCCATGTGAAAACTAACCAAAATCTTCCACTTACCCATGTGGAAACTAACCAAACTATTCCACTCACCCATGTGAAAAATGGCCAACCAATTCCACTTACCTATGTAGAACCAACTAGCCAAACTATTCCACTTACCTATGTGGAAAATGGGTAACCTATTCTACTTACCTATGTGGAAACCAACCATCCTATTCCATTTTCCTTTGAGGAACCAACCAACCATTCCTTTCCACTTACCCACATGGAATCAACCAACCAACCTTTTCCACTTAACCATGTGGAACCAACCAACCTACCTTTTCTACTTACCAATTCTATGGAACTTATCAATCCAACCTTAATGACTATCAACCAAATCAAACCGACCATTAGCCTAACTAAAATTACCATTGACTTAACCTTACATATAACCGTCCACCCAATAATACCTTACCAGCCAAACCAAACAATCCAACCAATCAAACCAACAAACCAACTCAACTATTTATCTTACCTCTCTCAACTAGTCAAACCAACATCTGCACCTCACTAATCAACCATAATCAACATACCTTTTTGCTCAACCATAACCATCCTACCTAACCACTCAAACCAAAATCAACCTATCAAACCTACCCTATCCTACCTAAATCCAACCCAACTACCTTTTCCTAGCTTTGGTAGACTAGAGAAAATCCCACCAAAACCACCACCTATGAACTTGACCTACTAACAACTAACAGCTAACAACCCTTGGGGAGGTGGGTGAAGTCATATTCACCCTTCCTAAAACCTTCTTACTAACCATAAACTCACCTTAGGGTCATTTTCCCCTCTTCTACCATCCATGGAAAATGTAAACTAGGGGAACTTCCCCTCCATAAGGCTTTGACCATCTGACAACCCAAACCATACCTTAATAATTCACCAAACTAAACCTTGGCATTTTTTCCTCAAAATTATCTACCCAACCTATCCAACCAACCAATCCTACCCATACTACCTAATCAATCAACCTTGTCAACCTTACTCACCTTATCTAAACTTATCAACCTACTTAAATAACTCTAACCTAACCTACCTAACCAAATAATCTTACCCAACCTCATACACAACCAATCAAACCTTGCTTATCAAAATTTAACCACAACCCACAAATAAACTATCAAGCACCACCTACTCATTTTGGGAATCACCTTCTCCCCCAACCCATTGGATATTACCCTTCTTTACCAATGTATCCATTAGAAATTACCCTTCTTCACCCACCAACCAACCAACCAAATAACTTTAAACTTAGCCATTCTTGAATAACTTTTACATATTTATTTTTTTGACTATCTTCCTCCATTAAACTGTCACCTAACCAACCTCACCTTTCTTGTCAACCCATACCTTTTCCTTGTCTACCTAAGAGTCACAAAGTAACTAAGGGACATATACTATTTTGATTGACATTACCCACCCACACAAGCATGGATTTGGGGCATATCAATCTCGAACCTTTTAAACTCTTGGCTTTCATGTCTATTCTTTGGTTAAACCAAGTTCCTTGTCATCTTGTGTATAACTTTAGCTCATCCCTTATTTTTAGTTGCCTTCATCTCCTTATCTTTAAGGATAACTAATTAAAAATAGGATCATGTGATTATTTTACACAAAATTTGCCTAATCCTAAGCATGGATACCATGGTTCTACCCATGGCATGATCCTCATGGATACTTTTCATCTCTAATTAGATGAAATCCCATGTTCATTATAACTTCAACTTTTTTCACCCATCATCAGCCTTATGTGTCATGGCTTTGCCTATGTAAAGGAAAATCTCAGGCCTATATAGATGGTCCATGTATAAACAAACATATAAACATTTGGGATACCAAAATATCATTTGTTTTAACATTTTTAGTATGCATGCTTCTCCCTTGAAGGATAGTTGCCCAAAAATAATCAAAATTGCTTGAACTTAAAATAGACTACTCCCTTGAAAGATAACAATCTAATATGAACAAACCCAAACTTAGACCACTCCCTTGAAGGATGGATGAGTTAAATTTTGTCAAAATAAATCATTTGAATCTTCTCACATTGATCAACTTCACCAAAATATCAAAAAAAGCAATATAAAACCCTATAAAAAAACAAATTATCCCAAGAAATCCACAATCGACTTTCGTTAGTAGACTTCCTGCATTGATTAGTCTACACCTAAAATATGATATGGACTTATCTATCAGGGTTCTTAGGTCACATACAAAAGGGGCAATCTATCCCCACAAGAATATTTCCATACCTACCACCCACTACCTACCATCCATTTCCCCTTTTGTCCTTTACAAATAAGAGGATTTAAGCTTACTTAACACCATACAATCAAGTTACCTTTTTTAATGATTGAAATAATAACAAAGCAAAAACATGACAAGGGTTTTATGTTCATAAACCTACCCATCTTTCCATCATGGTCTTTGTCAATTACAAAATTTAGCCTCCCCCTTTTAATTTCATTTCCACTTGGGAAGGCATGTCTTTTTCCTTTGGAGTCATTAAAACCAAACCATCACCTAATCAACCAAGAAACATAAACCAAATTCAACCCATAAAACCTATTAAACCAACCTTATTTACCTCATCCAAACAAACAAATAACTACCACTCTAAACTAGTAACTACCAATCACATTCACCAACCCATTTAATCAGGTTAACATCTGAAACCAAACCTAACCTTTTTTCATAATCCTAGCCATGTAAAACCAAACCAAACCAAACCTTTAGAGGTTACTTTTGTCTAATCACCTAATCCTCATCCAATCAAACTCATCAAATACTAAATTTAAAGAACTACATCTAGCCTAAAGTCCATGTTGGACCCACCATCCATGGGACTATGTAGGTAACATCCTCTTGCCTAGTACATCAAGAGTCAGTCTAACCACCCCTTACCTAATTAAATTAACTTAGGGAGATGTTTATTCCTCCTTTTGAGTCATTAAAACCACCCACTTACCCTTCCCCCATAAACCTTTAACTTGACCAAGCCCACCCTACCCTTTTGGGATATTACCCTTCTCCTACCATAACCACCCCTTTTACCATCATCATACACAACCAATAACCTATCAACACCAACATAAAAATTATTTTTACCAATATCAAATTCAACCTATCCAATCTCATCAACCATTGGGTCACCCACCCTCACCACTATACCAACCAACCTAGTCTATTAAATCAACCTATTAAACCAACCTTACCAAATTAAACACTTACTTACCAATCAAACTTATACCCAACCTTACCTAGCATGATTAAAACACCTATCTACCCAACCCTTATCAACTAATCTTACCCACCTATTCAACTAGCATTATCCAATCAACCTAACCTATCAAGTCCAAATTCACCCACCTTATCAACTTTATCAACCTAAACTAAACCAAGTGGTACACTCAAGTGGGGAAACCCATTTATGCACCCTCCAACCTATTTGGGAGTCACCCTCTCCCTCAAATTATGGAGCTTACCCTTCTCCACCAACCTATTTAGGAGTCACCTTCTCCCTTAATTACCTTTCTCTACCCACCCATTTGACCATGTCTGCCTTAACATTGGCCATTTTTGACCTAACCTATTTGTATATTTTGTGACGACCTTTCTTTGGTTATTTTGACTATAAAGACCAACCTTGCCATGTTGAACATTTAAATTTACACCACCTCATGCAAAACCAACTAGACCCTTTGTGTTTTTCTTAGAAGCACTTCTTACATTGGATACCTAAGTAAACACTGACCCTATCTAGGAGATGTGATAAGACTAACCCGATCAGTTATGACCAATGTTAGAGATTGGTCACCTTATCATTTATCCTAAAAGTTGACCTTATTGTTACCAACATAAAAATATTCGTCTTTGTGTAATTTTGACTATTAAACTTCATTGCATTTTGTGCACATGTTTATGTCTCAATTTCCCAACTTCACTTTTTTATCACCCACCTCATGGCTCATCATCTACCATTTATCAAACCCTAACCCAATTTTACATTTGCCTCATTAATTCCTAGTTTGAAGGGGAATACATCATCCCATACTTAGGGCAATCAGACCTTTTGGAGATGACCCTTCTATATAAAACTTCACCTAAATTAAACCATGTGATTCTTTAATTTAGGGCAGCCCAATTGAGTATCACTACTTTACCCTTAGATCACACCTATTCTTTGCAACCCACCCATAAACCATTCAAGAACTACATCTAGCTTGAAGTTATCTTTGGATATTACATCCATGGAAATATGTAGGCAACATTCCTTTGCCTAGTGCATCTAGAGTCAGGTCGACCATCACCCTTTACCTTTAACCCAACTTGCTCTATTTTTATTTTTTAACTTATTAACCCAAAGCTACATAACAAAAAAGGGGGAAAATGTAGACACTCAAAAATTGACCATTTTTTATGTCAAAAACACCTTGGACACTTAACCGACCTTTATAACTAGTTAAAATCCCTAGTGGACTTATCCCCCTTTTAATGTACTAACCTAACCTTTTAACCTACTTTTTTCAACCACTTTCACCCATTTTCCTCTTGAACTTTGGTTGTCGATGATTAGGGTAACCATCAATGGTCACCTTAACCATCGATGGTTAGCCTAACCATTGATGATTAGGTCCCCAACTTGCACCAAATCAATTTCCATATTGAGTTCAAAATTTACTTCACACTCAATTTGTAAACTTTCCTTTTGGTGATACAAATCAACTTTGTAGCACCCAACTTAGCATCTTTATCCCTTACCTACTTAGAAATTTATTCCACTCTAATGGGAAACTTCTTCCTATAAAAGAAGAGTTACAAGAAGGGGAATGAATATAAAAATATACAAGTACATGCTATTAAAATCTCTTTTTAGCTTTTCATCAACCCAAAACTCTACCCAAACCATTTTTGAAGTTGAAGCACTATTATGTTGGCAAAATTCCTCTAGGTCTTTTCTACCATCTCTTCATCTAATGAACAATAGGTATCTCTTCCTTTTTATTTTCAAGTTTCTTATTTATTTTCCTAAGATTCATTACCTTGATTAGATTATTATATAACCTATTTTAAACCCATATTCAAACCTATTTCTAACCATTTACCCAACCTACAACCTTCATTTATTACATTCCCAAAATTTGGTAGGCAACCATTGATAGTTATCCCAACCACCACCAGTTACCTCAACCATCGATGGTCAGCCAACCACCATCAATTACCTTAACCTCCGATGGTTACCCCAACCATCATTGGTTACCTATCTGTAACCAAACCAAAAAAAAATTACTCATTGATCAAACCTTTGACCAAAATCTATTTTTTGCCTTCCATCACAAACTAGACTAGACCTGACCTAAACATTTCTTTTTTTATAATTAACATTTATGTTAGTTACTTAATTTATGCATTTCATTCAAAAATTATTTATTTCATTAGATTTATTAGTTTCATGTTCTATAAATTTTCCTTCTTTTATTTATACCAAAACTTTTTATCAAAAAGGGGATTGAAATCCATCCTAGCAAGCTGTTACTTTCTTGGATCTATCACACACTAGGTAATCCCCCCATCTTATCGTCTAATCAAAAAGTCTCTTTTATTATTTTTTATTACAAGTACTCCTCCCCAGCCAAAGAGGATATCTTAATTCATCTGGATATCAACATGCATAAAATTTTAACCAAGTACCTTTACACACCCATTTCTTTTAATTTTACTTTCATAAACTAAGAAATGAGGAGAAAATTTGAGTAAAACACCCTTAACTAGTCACTTACCCTTTAAAGGTAGTTTACACCTTCATTTACCAATTTTACATTTAAAATAGATATGATATTATAAAACCATACAATATAACTTCAAATAAGTATTTTTCATTTTTGAACTTCCTCCATTGAGAGTTTTCTATCCTCTACTAGGACCACTTGTAGGTGGGCATTCTAGTATACAGGCAGTAAGACACCTTTAAGTAGTAATCATGATCTTGTGAGTTTTAATAGTGTTTGGAAAATTTTCAAGAGTTTAAAATATAAATTTTTCATTTTCAAAACATTTCTCATCTCAAAATCTCCTTTCAACATATTTGGTTTCCATGGAGGCACCTATAAGTGCATATTGAGCTGTATGTAAGCAGTGAATCATGAAATATGAACCATACTCATAGAATATAACTTTATAATTAGTTTATTTCCCATTAATGTATCCAAATTAATCATTATTATCTTTTATATATTAAAACAAAATCACACTCCTCATGATAATGTTTACTTTTTGATAGGAAACTATAGTTACAATTAATGGCAAAAGGTGGTGTGAGTGACTATATTAGTTAACTGCCACAGTCCCTTGCTCACTTATAAACTTAGTTAACTACATAATGGTAAAATAATATGTTTAAAAACTTTGGAAACCTCACCATGCCTATATGAACATGTTATATAGTCTCCATACACATGCTCAATCATGATTACAAGTAAATAGTGAGCAAAAAGTTGATTGTATGGTGTTCATGACTACACCCTCATAGAGCATTGCCTTGAAGAATGAGATTGAAAGTTAAAGGGAATTAATATCACATTTTAAACATAAAATAGACATATGAAAACCCTTTTAAGTCATTTTCAAAGCATGAAGATCTAGAAATGGTGGAAAACTGGTCTGTCATCCCAAATGAGAGCGGTCTACAAACTTGAGATGATTTGCTCCCTCAAACACTATAAAACATAAAAAATAGAATGGAGATAATATTATATGAGATAAAAAATCATATAGAATCAACCTCAGCAACTGGTTTGTATGAAATTATCCAAAATGGATCAAAACCTATAGGGTGCATAAAATAGCAGGTAGAAAAACATAGTCAGCTTGTAAAGGATGGTTCATAAATCATGGTTGACCAATCTTGGAAATATTTTTATGGAAATGGATATATATAATTTTATTACTACCTCCCAAAAATTTGTGACATATAACCTCTTCTACTGACCATACCAAGCATGAACCTATTGATCACTTTTACATGTTTACAAGGGAAAGAAAGGAGTATAATGGTTTTGGGAATTTTTATCACTTCTAAAGCATATAAATAACTAATTTTAGTGTGAGTAATATTAATAGATGTTACATGAACTTCTCCCATGTTTCACCTTCCCCCATGGACCATACAAGTGCCAAATTTCCCTTTCTTAGTTGATTACCTGATCTTCAATTAGATAACCTAAAATATTATAATTAAACTAAAATTCTTGATAGGGAATTTGACCTCTTAAATTTTTTAAAGGAAATAATACACCTAGATACCTTGGGAATAGTGTCACTTTCATTTATAACCCCTAAAATCCCACTAAATGACCTAAAATGATAAATAAACATATTCAACCATGACTAAGGCTAAAAAGGCATTCAATAACATGAAATGGATTATAATGTACCTGATGACAAATTATTAGACCCCTAAAACATTTTAAAAACCAATTTTTACCTATAGGGGTCCAAATTTGACTTTGAAGTCAAATTTGGTCAATAGGGATGATATATAAATGCCTTGTAACCTCAAGGTTTAAGCCAATGTCCATGACTCAAGTCTGTAGATAGACCAATCTAGAACCTCCACTATGATTGTGCCATCAAGAGGTTAAGTAGAGAATAATTTTGGAATATGAATTTTTATAACTCAAATGTTAAAGGCCATCATAGTGTTTCAAATCCCTTTAGCTTATTTAGATCCCTAGAGAAGCCATTGCAATAAACCATTCTAATTGTAGACACATAAAAGTCACTCAAAAGGCACACTATTCTCACTAGGATCATCTTCAAATTCTCATCAAAGATTTTAAACTATGAATGGAGATTTTAACATTTTGGAGAAGGTGGGGAGGTCTATTAAAATGAATTTGGTGTATTTGGTTCAGAGATCCAAGCTCTGACCTCTATGAACCATCCCTAAGACCCCAAAACACTCCTAATCCTTCCTTAAACTCCAATAGTGACTTGAATAGATAGGTTTAGTAAAATTTTCATTCAAATGTTTATAAAATTCTTATCTAACACTTGTATCATATTTCTAGCTCAAAGGGGCTCATTCCCATGGCTCTTGATGGTATGAAAATTATATAGGCACTTCTTAAAAATACCACTTTATAGGGTTTTGGGAATAATAAGGGTTTTAGGGCCTATCTAAGAGTTATAAATCATGGGATAGGTAAATTCAAAACTTATTATACTCCTCTAATGTCAAAATTATGTATGAAAGTTCCTACACATAACTCTACCATCTCATCTTATACAACTAGTTTGTTAAGCAACTCAAGTAGCCTAGTCATGCGAGACTAATGTGTTATAAGCAAATAAAACTTGAAATATATCAATTTAAATGCATATGGATTAATACAAATATTATCTAAGTCTTCTCAAATGAGTTGGGACCCTATTTCAATTGTTTAATCATTCAAGTAATGAATATGAGCAGAAAGATGAAGGACAAATAGAATGGGTCTACTTATCTTACAAGCAGAAGAGTCTAGTAGACAAAGGATGGAATGGTATCATTGATGAACCATCTTTAATAATCGGTAATTGTTATCTAAGCAATAATATCCCAAATTTAAGGCCATTATGATAGTCTAAAGGTAGTTTCATGGACCAATCTACATGCACATTGAAGGGAGGTTATTGAATGCCTCTTAGAGGCCTGTCCACACTCCATTTACATTGTGTAACTACCATTATAAGGAATTTTTAGATTTTTAAGGCATTTTTAAGACTTGAATAAAGTCAAATATAGGATTTATAACCTCCATGCCTAATCTCAATACTAAAGTGAACTTATTGAAGGCATGCCAATGCTTAAGGATGAGGAATAGGCCTATTATAACTAATGTACACCTCATTGGCCTCATTTATGGTCTTTCCCACACCTCAAGTCTTCCTTATTCTCCTTAAAAATTTCTATTTAAGTAGGAATTAATCTCTTACTTAGTCATCCCTTGACTGGGTGTAGAAAAGCTTTGCCAAAATTACCTTGTACTCTTTTGAATCAATTAAAGACATTTGAAAGTTTATTTTTGAATGTTAGTGTGCACCATAAAAGTTTGATTTGTATAATATATGCATTATGTGGTCATATTTAGTTTTTTTCATACACCCAACTTTAGGTTCTAGTCTATTACATGTTGTATGAAGTGTTAACAAGTTTGAGTTTTCTTGAAGTGTCATAAGTCAATAGTATCTTATGTAGATATAAACCTTTATCCTTTAAGTTGTAGAATCCTACTCAACCTCCATATGAAAAATTCATGCTTAGGACACCATCAAGAAGTCTGATCATTAGCAGTATCCATTAGGTTCATTTGTGGTTTCAAATGAAATGACTAAGAGTGGATCCCTAATTAATTGGTACATAACCACTTAGAGTAGGTTCTTTCATCAACTTAAATATCTTTTTCCTTTTCATTGTGATAAAATTAGGTTTTAGAGAGAGTTGAATTAACAAATTAGGGGAGATATCCCCATAAAATATAAAGGTTTGATTTAAATATTAGGTATCCCAAAGTGTATAGGTCATTCTAATGCTGGTCTAGGTTTGAGGTAGACATGAAAAGTCCTTTCCTCAGTAAGGGTGTAACCTATATTCATAAACATTAACATAAGGTGAAATATTGATTTCCAAAAATGTGGTTATAATTAATAACACTAGTCAAGTGTAAATCAAATATGTAATTTCCAAATCCACTATCATACTACTTTCATATACTACCATTTGAACATAGAATTCTAAAATTGCTAAAACTAGATCAAAATCCCTTTGCAAAAGGTGTCAAAAATAACCAATGGAACAAAGGTTAAAAGAGTTAAGTAGGTCATTTAAAAATATTTTAGTCAATAATAACAGTATGGGAGAATGGTATGGGATATGGCATAAATAAGTTGACAGGATGGCAATTGGATAAAATAGTAATAAAGTTTCTCCCAAGTGATAAGGTAAGGTAAATGGTAGGGCATGAAACAACAACAACATGAATGAAAAATGTAAATGATAAGGTAAATGGAAATGAAAATATATGGTTCTTTTTTTACTACTGATGTGGAGATGCATGTCCTGATCAACATATGATACAACCAAAATAATCAATCATGGAAATTATTAGCCCACACCTTTTCTGAATAGATGTTCTATCAATAATCTACTATAGATTTGGAATCTATAATATTTTTGTGAACTTTTTTGGTCTTTGAATCTATTTCCTCTAAACTTTAAGATAAGATATATTCATAGCCTCTATAAAGTAGAGTGTGACCAAGGATGGTAAACATAGATAAATAATTGATGATAGGTTTGATTTGGTGATAGATAGATGGAATGTATAATTATTGGGTAACAAATGAATATTGGGATTTTTAGGCGCACACAATTTTTTTGATTCTAAATTTGACATAATTTTGGTTATGGTAGGGATAAATAATTTTTAATATGATCTTGATAAGACCATCAAATTGTTTTGGTGTTTGTGCCTAAGAGTAGATACCATCTAATTATGTTGTAGATTGGAAGTTGTATTGATGTAATCTTTGATAATGTCTTCATCAAACAACGAAGAACTATTGTGCTCACCTATTGGTGCCTCAAAGAGGTTTTCAACAATGAATTTGACTTTATTATCCCATAGTTCCTCTAATGAATTTTCACAAAGGAACATTGAATTTTGAATCTAATTGTCTTCTAACACCTCCAAAAAGGTTTCACTATAGGATGTTGAGTTTGGACTTTGATTGTCTATTAATACCTCCAAAAAGGTTTCATTAGGAAATTGTTCTTCTTATTTATGAATGTGGTCTTGGTCCCCTTGACATTATTCAAATGATATTTCACCATGGATACAATTTAATAAGGTATGATTCTGTCAGTCCTAATAAGCACTTATGAGAGGTGAAAGGTCAACATAATGGCTAGGTTGGTTGGAGTTAATAACATGTATAATGGTAATGGAATGGAAAAAGGTATCACAATCATTGTATAAGATACTAGGATAACTTGTGTCAAAGTTGAATTAATCATCCTCAAAAATAGTGGAAGGATCACAAATATATTCAAATTGATCTTTAAGGCATGCATAACCACTATTGTAACAACTATGAATGTATTCGGATTTCAAAGCTAAGTCTGACTCAAGGGACTCTAAATCTGATGTAGAGATTGAAATTAATTATAATTTTTTTATGCCAAATCTATTGTTGATTTTTCATCTGGTGTGGATGTTGTGATACTGATATCTTGTTGAATGTTTGGTATTGGACAAGTAACTACTAGTGATGGCATAATGTGCTCCACAAAGACTATTTTTTCAAAGTGAGACTCCTCAGTGAGGGGGAAAAGGTCAAGAGACAACTCCATAAAGACTATCTTATCAAAGAGAAGATCTTTAAAAATAGGACAATAGTTGAGATAATGATTTGGCCAAAGGTGGTTATAGTCATTAAGAAGTGACTCAACAAAGACTGGATTGTTAGAGCAAGACTTATTAATAATAGGGATAGTATCAAAAGGTGATTCATCATATGTTGACTCATCACAAATAAATGTTTCAAAAAACATCATGGATTGGTTGGTTCTCATGGCCTTGGTTTAAAAGTAGTTGTAAAATATCAATTTTGAACACATCTTAGTCTTCAAATGATTGGCTCTATTAGAGAGGTATTGATTGGCTTTTTTGTGGCTTGAATATTGACATAGGTTTTCTAAAGTGGGGAGAGTTAGGTAATGAGGGAAAAATGATCAGTGGTTAGGTAATGACCTCTTTATAAATAGACTCATCTAAGATGGGATTAACAAAGATTGGTTGTTAGTATAGGATGGTAACTATGACCCACATAGTCACACTTGCACATCCTTGTTAGGATAATGAGATACCATACTTATAAGGGCCTATAATGTTAATGTTATGTAATTTTGAAGTTTGGTTACTTGTAAAATCCAAAGGATGAGAGCCTAAAATGGTAATGATAGGGCATTATGAAGCTTGGTTACTTTCACAAGCCAAAGTATGAGGGCCTAGAATGACAAAGGTAGGGTGTTTCAAAGCTTGGTTGTTCACACAAACCAAAGGATGAGGTCTTGGAATGGTAAAGGGTGTTGTGAAGCTTGGGCCTGGAATGGTAATGGTAGGGTGTTTTGAAGCTTGGTTGCTCACACAATCTAAAGGATGAAGGCATAGAATGGTAATGGTAGGTCATTATGAATCTTGGTTATTCATACAAGCTAAAATATGAGGGCCTAGTAGGGAATTACAAAGTTTGGTTACTCACACAATCCAAAATATGGCTAATGGTATAGGTAGGGGATCGAGTACCATTAGAATCGAAAGGGAAAACATGGTACATTAATTAGCCTAAAGAAGGTATCATAACATACTATATTTGAGGATCTTTCCTTTGTTTTATAGATTGAGTATTTTAAGGAAGATAAGGATCCGTCTCACAAACTACATTGTCATCATAGGGGTCTTGAATAAATTCACCTTGTGTGATCACATTATTATAACCTAGACTATACATAGATCCACTATGAGTGTAATGAGACATATCCAAATCAATGATGAACATCTCACAAAAAGGTCTAGAGTTATAAAAACTTTGAAAAATAATGTTTGAAAGACAAATGGTCCAAACTTAGTCTAACATGGTCAAAGGAATGGAGTTGTATCTCCAAAAAGGTTAGTGTTAAAACTTGGTATAAAATAGTTTAACTTCAAATGTCTAATGTCAAATGTCTAAAACAAATGGTCAAGTGGATTAAATAAAACAAAAATTTTAAACTTAGGTATAAAGTGTTTCAAACAAGTATAAACTAGGTCTAAAGAAATAAAAGTTACTAGGTCTTTTAAAAAAAAGGCACAAAAGCTAGGCTCAAAATAGGTATCGCTAGGTCTATTGGAAAAGGCACAAAATATAGACTTTAAACAAAAAGAGATATAAAAGCCAAGAGATTTAATATAATAAATTTGAAACACTTTGACATAAATTAGGCATTTGGATTTAGACACACACTTGTTCATTTATAAAAAAGACATGTAACTTTAGGCATATGCAAGATAGACCACTTCCCCAAATATAAGCACAAAAATAATCTTTAAATGGAGCAAGAAAATAACCTAAGTTACACAAATCAAAAGTGGAATATCAATGTCTAGGAAAAATTTACCCAAGGCATAGACAAAAATCAATCAATATTTGGATTTGAACATATCAAGGCTAATTTCAAACTTCATTTAGAAAACTAGGCTTTTCAAAAATAGACAACAAGCTAGACAAGAATGAACAACATGATGATACTAGGTATAGATCCAAAAAGACATATGGTTTTGAAAATTTAAAGTTTTGGACACAAGACAATAAGTATTTTAAATGATTCTAGTAGCATAATGATCATTTCATTATATAAATATGTGACAAATGGTTTTATTTCAAGACTTTAAGGCAAAAAAAATGAAATGAATTAGGTAGGGTAATGACACCCTTTTCAATGAAGTGATACACACATAAAAGTTTGACAATGACTAAGGAAAGGTGTGGTGTCAAATG
>JARHVA010007875.1:417500-437500 GCA_037957365.1 Torreya grandis
AACATATTAAAAATCCTTCTTCTACCTTCTTTGGAGATCTAAATGGCTTGTAGAAATGGATTTTTCAACTCGTGCATCAAGATATCTTCATCAATGGATCTTTGTTGGCTTCACTTTTCCTTAGCACCATGGTTTGGCTGCTTGGCTCATGAATTTGACATGGTAACATTGCATGCAATACTTATTTTCATTTCTTTGTGCATTATAATATTACATAAAGATATCTTAAAAATTAATGGGTACGAACTTGTATTTATAGCCTAAAAAATTAACTCTTACCCAAGATGAGTTAAGGTTGAGTTGAGACTAAATCTAGTTGACTTAAAAGTTTTCATATAATTATGACATTCAGTTACTAGTCATAGTTCTCAAATTAGAAATTTTGGGATATTTTAGGATATTTTGAGATATTTTGACAACTCATAAAGGTAAAAATGAAAGTCTTGATATTTTCATTTTAAGAATTTCTATTTTTAGATATTCATTAATTACAAATGGATAATTCAATTAAGCATTTAATTTTGTTTAATTAATTGATTTTAATTAGCCTTTTTACTCTTTTAAGATTTGATTAAGTGCCCCACTCAATGGATCCATAAGCCAAATTGAATTTTTTTATGTCTCAAGATGATTGGAGATGAATCCATGAGAGGTTATTGTTACATATAGGTTAGTATCCTAAATAGGAATGTCTCAAAATAATTCTAAGCATTGATGAATGATGTATGACCAAAATTGTAATGTTTAATGATTCTTAGACTTAATTTTCAATGGTTGTTAATAATAAGTCTGAAGTCTAGTTGGAAATCAATTGTGGCTAGAATTAGATGTCTATAGTACCAATCTCCAAACATTTTTTAGCTGAAGGTGCATCTTCATTTTGATCTTCTAAATCATTTAATTTTAGGTGTTGAGATGATCCATTATCAAAATACAAGGAAAAATTTAGGAAGAGGAAATAATGATCCCCACAAAATAATAACTCTCAATTTAAATACTGACAACAAACAAACAAACCCCCCCCCCCCCCAAAAAGTGAAAACCCCACAAAATTTGGAACTTTATAAAATTAATTCATTTTTTCAAAGTGATGACACAAATGGATAGATAATTTAAAACCATACACTTTAAAAAAAAATAGAACTCAAATCCGAGTTACGGTTCAAAATAAATAAGCTTTACAAATTCTCATAAAATGGGTCAAAAACATTAAAAATTACACTATAAATTGATTTTAGTGACCAAATTGAAAAAAAATATAGCCTTAAAACCAATCATTGAAACTATAATTTATCCATATACATCCTCAAGCCTATCAAAGTAAAAAAATATATATTTTTTCTCATATTTTTTGGTTGTAAACCACTTTTGAAAGTCAAAACAACTGTATTTATATCAAAACCACATTTTTAAGAAAAAAGGTGCATAAAAAAATAGATTTAAATGACCATAAAAAATTAATACTCATCATAATTTTAAACCATAATTTTTTTTGAAAATATATGAGATAGGATCTCATAACCCAAAAATAGTTTTATAAAATTACTTACAAGTAAAGAGCAGTTGATCAAAACATATCACATTTTGGTAAAAAATGTAGTTTTACCCAAAAATAGATTTTCTAGAATATAAGTATGAACAACAAATTATATCTTGGGAATTGTTGGTCTTGATGATAGTCTCCTCTAATTCTATAGATTAGCACCTTCCAACGTAGTTCATAAACCAAGCTTCCATGCAGTTGATCCATAGAGAAAACTTTTGTTGCTTCTTCCACTTGAAAAAATATGCAAAAAAAAAACTTCCTCTCCATCTCCATGTGGAAAAATAGAATTATTTGATAATAAATTACAATCTAATGTATTTTTGAAACTCTCAAAGCTTTGGTACCATGTCAAGAATAGTAAAAACATTCCAATAATCTAAGATTTGAAGAGTTAGTCAATAAGAAACATCACATGAAACTACAAACAAATGAGATGTAAAACAAGACAACTTAAATGATATTTTAAAAATAAATGTTTAATATAATGGATAACTCTTGATTAATTAGGCAAGGAAAAACTAGAATCAAGCTTAATTAAGAAATGTGGGATAATTCCATGCATAGGATAAACTAGGAAAAAGATGAAATACCTAGATAATAGTCTAGAGAACATGAGAAACACATACTCTAATAGTAACAACTTCTAACAAACAAACAAACTCTCAAATCAAACTTACCTCATAGGTGAATGTGAACACGTCTCAAACCTAGATGGTTATGAAAAATTCTAGTCTAATATCTAGTGTGAATGCAAACATTCCACCATTTTTATCTAAAGATCATCAATTGGTATAAAGATCTAGATTTATAAGGTAATGGCACATATAAGAAGTATAGGTACTAGAAGAATCTGAGTGGTTAGAGTACCTAGACTAGCTAACCTAAAAATTTTGATGGGAGAAATGTAAGCCAAAATGGAAGCATGGAAACCACACATTATGATGGAATTGGAGTATTACACGATTAAAGGGATACTCAGATTGTAGAATAGGCACCAAAAGATTAAGATGAAAAAGAAGAGGTTGATGAACCTAAATATATATTATTATGAGTTGTTGTAATAATGACAGGTAAACAAAAGTTAGACCCTATAATTTAAACTAAAAGTTTGAGTTCCAAAGAGCTTATTGATTAGATCACTGAGTTAGAGAAACACTTTGAGTTTGAAAGTATGGAATATCTTGAACGAGTTAAGTTTGTGAGTGTAATGTTGAAAGGTCATGCATCCTTATGGTGGGAATACACAAAGGTAAATAAAATATTATTACATGGAGTAGATTTATTGCCAAGCTAAAATATAAATAAATTCTTATGGATTATAACATGATTTTTTTAAGAAACTCCAAAACTTGAGAGAAATAGAGATGAGTGTCAAAGAATACATTGAGGAGTATTATAGATTGATCATTAGAGTGAGTCATGTTAAAGATGATGTTGATAATATATCTAGATATGTAAATGGATTTTGCATGTCAATTCAAGATGAATTTGTCATGATTAGACCATGATGTATTTAAGAAGCCTATCAATGTGCATTGAAGGCAAAGGAAAATTTATCATGTGAACAACAAGAAAAATTAAAGGAAGAGGAATATTCACATGTGGATGTGGAGCTATCAAAGGTTTTTTTTGGTAATGCAAGAGGGTGAGATAGGTAATTCACAACATAATGATGATAATATCTAGAACAGTATAGGTAATTTCAAAGGTAGAGGATCCTATGGATGAGGTGGAGGTCATGGATTCAATGGAATATGTTTTAGATGTGGTGATATTTGTCATAGAGAATTTTAATGTCCCCATATGTATACTAAAGGAAACATAGGCACTTATGCAAGTGCACATATTTCAGAATCAGATTAATAAAGTATGTGTCTATTTATAATATAGATGAACTATAGATTTATTAATCTCTCATGATGAAGAAGGTATTGTTGTAACCTATGAAAGAGGAAAATAGTTGTATGTAGAGAATTTTTTCATAACCATTTATAGATATAAAGGTAAATGTTAAAAACTGATTGTTGATAGTGGAAGCATATTATTATTTCACAAAAAATGGTAGATAAATTTGGGTTTAAGATAATTTTACATTGAAAACCATATATGGTTTCTTTTTTGTTGAAAGGACATCAAATTATAGTGAATTAAAAATCTTTTTTAAGTTTTAAAATTGGTGCATATAAAGATGAAGTTTTATGTGACATAATGCTTATGGATGTTTGCCATATTTTTCATGGAAGACCTTTAAAATTTGACTGCAAGGCATAGCATGATGGTCATGTTTATACATATATATTATGTAAAGATAGAATAATATACACACTAAATACTTAAAAGGATAAGTGTGAAGAAGTGGGGAAGAGTCTAAAAGTGTTGATAATTTTAGGAAAAAAAATTGTAAAGGGATTAAAACAAATCAAATAATCTACCTTAATTTCCAAACCAACACAAGAAGTTGCATATGTAGCAAGATAATAATATTTCAGCATAAAGTAAAGGATATACTAAGTGAGCTTGAAGAGATTTTGTCTAATGACTTTCGAGATATATTACCATCAATAAGAAACATAATTTATCACATGGATTTGATACATAGTATGAGTTTACCAAACAAATTCACACATAGATTGACTCCAAAATAGAATGAATAGGTGCAAAGATAAATTCAAGAGCCATTGAATAAATGTTTAATTAGATAAAATTTGAGCCCATGTGTATTACCAATAGTGTTAGTGTCTAAGAAAAATGAAGAATGGATAATGTGCATTGATTATTGAGACATTAACAATATTACTATAAACTATATATTTCCATTGCTACACATGGATGATTTAATGGATTTATTGAGTGGAGTAACTTCAAAAAAATTGATTTGAAAAGAGGATATCATCAATTTCATATAAAATAGGGTGATAAATGGAATAGGACATTAAAACATAAGAAGGGTTATATAAGTGGTTGAATATGCCATTTGGATTAACTAATGCAATAAGTACATTCATGAGATTGATGAATGAAGTTATTAAAATATTTTTTGGTAAGTTTGTCATTATGTATCTTGATGATATATTAATTTTTAGTGAAATGGAGAAAGAACACTTACGACATTTGCAAAAAATTATAGAAAGGTTAAAGGAAGAAAATTTATTATTGAATTTAAATAAATGGAGTTTCATGCAAAAATAATTGGCAAATACAAGATTTGTGATTTCTCAAATAAGGTTTGAATATGGATCCAAAAAAGGTGTGAGCAATAATGAATTGGTCACCATCACAAAGTACATTTGAGGTACGTATATTTCATGAACTATAAATTTTTTATAGGAATTTCATCATGAATTTAAGTGGAATGTGTGTAATGATAATTAATGTGATGTAAAAATATAAAATATAATTTATTTGGACAATAGAAGGAAAACATTTTTTTAATAGTTGACAAATAAGATAATAAATAAACTAATATTAACATTTCCATATTTTAATAAAATATTTCAAGTAGATTGTGATGTAAATAACACTAAAATATGAGAAATATTGGGTCAATATAGAAGACCTATTACATATTTTAGTGAATATTTGAATGATGCAAAGTAAAAATGTTTAATATATAATCAAGAATTTTATGCAATTGTGCAAACACTAAAGAAGTGGAGACATTATTTTTTTCCAAATGAGTTTTTATTGTATATAGATCATCAAGCATTAAGATTCATTAATAGTTAAAATAAGTTAAATTAAAGACATATAAAATGGGTTGAATTCCTAGAGATTTACTCATCTTTGTTGAAACATAGAAGTCGAAAGTCTAATAGAGTTGTTGATGCATTGAGTAGAATAATTAATTTGTTGAATGATTTAAGAGTGTAAGTCATAGGATTTCATGTTATGAAATAAAAATATGAAGAATATGACAATTTTAAAGAAGAATGGAAGTCATGTACATAACTAGTGAGTAAATATAAAACACCATGGTTAGTGATTTAAATTTTAAGGTGTTTACTAGTGTAAATCCTAGGTTATTAAAGGGATGGGTACATAATCCAATTTAAATAGAAACCGTAAGGAGTAATCTAATTATCTAGGATAATAAATGTGTCACTAGATGATGGGAATGATAAATTAGATTAGGGAAGATTGTCTGGAGTCCTTTCATTTTAGAATTAGAGTTGTCACTGCTTTGGGATACTATCATGATCATCAAGATAATAGTGCACCATAATAGTGTCCAAGGTAGTGTGCTAATGTATTTTTGAGGATATGGGTCCTAAGACTTTTATAGATTCTAAAAGGGAACTTCAAGGTTATGTAGGTGTATTTAGGAGTATTTTATTGTCTTTATATCATTATTTGGTTGTATCTTCTTTAAAACCCTAATGAATACTTACACACATGAGATGGAAATGAAATCAAATGAAAAAGGTGGGTTGTAAGATGTTATAATCATACTATGTAGAACCCCTACTATTCTAACCACTACCTACATTAACCCCAATTAGAGGGGTTTCAAATCATATGTAGCTTTCCCTTAAGGAACGTGCATAATCAACATGCACAATATGATATAATGACTTTCACTTAGACCCTTCTTTGATCAAGCATAAAAATATATGGGTGTTTTTGAGTAATATGTAGAGTGTTGAGTTATATTATTGATTTATTTTATGTAATTATATGTCAAAGTAGTAAGTGTTAGATGTAGAATGCCTTATGTAGCTCTTTATATAGAAGGAACCTTAATGTGAATGTATTTTATTATTTTTGGAAAATTAGTGTTTAGTTCCTAAACAATAAATGGTCTAGAATAAGGGGGAAAATCTAATCTAATATGGTCAAATATAGATTTTGATCAAATTAATTACATAGGGAAGAGAAGTAACTTATCTATAAAAGTAGACTAAGATGACTATTTCAAATCTTGAAAACTATTGTACAAGACTGGAGAGATGTCAGGAATATATATCTATCTTTAATTTAGTGAAATGATAGGAGTACCAAAAATAAGACACTTTGGGGTCTGAAACTATAGTCCAATTCCTTCCACTATTGTCTAAATTGGTCACAAATATTTGTGTTTTCTAGGTTTTATCTGTTGTCCATGTATGATCCTATCTATGAAATTTTGGATCTTAAATATCTTGGGGCTCCTTGTATATATGTTTTAATATTCAAAACTCTAGATCTATCTATGAACATTAAAAAACAAATACATCAAAAGAAAAAGGGGGAAAAGCTAAGTTAGGGAAAGTATTATCACATGATCTAGAACCCCTACTATCCTGATCATTGCCTACATTAACCCTCAAGCTAGGGTCTCAGATTAAATGTAGTTATCCCTTAGGGAACATGCATAATCAACACACATGGTATATGTAATAACGAATTTCACCTAGGATTTTCCTTCATCAATAATGAAAATTTGTGTGATGTAGAATGTTGAGCTATACTATTAACTAATTTCTAATTATGTACTATGCCAAAGTAGTAAGTGCTAGATATAAAATGCCTTGTGAAGTCTTATATATAGGAGACTATTTGTTTTGAATTTGGGAACTTTATTCATATTTGGCCAACATTAGAAAGACAAACAAAACTTAAGGATGAAGCTAAGAAAGGTTTAGGACACATTAAGCGAGGAAACCTAACCATTGGGACTCAAAATGTAGTTGGATTGGAGTGCTAGAATGAGACACCCTAGGGTCTAGTGCTATAGTCTAATCCCAACACTCCTATCCTACAAGCCTAGGACTTAAGGGGATGGAATTAACATGGGAAATAGAGTCTAGTTGAGTTGGATGACCTTCTAGAAGGCTACCTATGACTATTTATGGATAAAAAGGTGACTCAAGTGTGAAATAAGACCATGATAAGTAAAACAAAAGACATGGATAAATGTGAACAAGGATCATATTCTCTAATAGAAGTCTCTTATGAAAGGACTATGAAAATACATGATATGTATGATTGTTTGACCAAGTTAGGGTGTATACATTTTCCCTCTTTTATTCTAATGATGCAATAAAATGAAGTACTAGAGTAAAAGAAAAAAAAGAAAATGTGTACCTAATCTTACCTACGTGGAGATAAATGTGTTGCAAAGGGTCCAACTCACTTTCTGGATGGGAAAGTGAATGGAGAGATAAGTAGTGCCTAGAGAAAGAAGGAATCCCTAAGATGGATTCCCACTTTACTAAATCTAAAAGTGGAATCTATGTAATCATGGAGAATGAGGGAAATGCTTACCCCTATGCTAAATCTGGCTAAAAATGAGAAATGCTTAGAGGCCCAAAACCAATGTTTGTCCTCTGTCCCCCATAAACTCATTTAATCTATAATGTTTGTATAGAATCTATATGCTATGAAGATCAAAATTTGTCATTCCCCCACTTTGAATATCTATAATAGAACTGAGAAATGATTAGAGACCTAAAACCAATGTCTATCCTCTATCTCACACAAACTTGTGTAGTCTAGGTTTGGGTGATGTAATGAACTAACCACTATAGATTTCCATATGGTCCAACCTAGTGACAACCTAGGTATAACTAGGTAATCTAAAACTCTAGTTAATGCGTAAGAAGAGAATGACATGTATTATCATTCCATCTGTATAATCTTGGATGATGAAGAACATAAACATCTATGCCATGCCCCCAAATTTGGTATGTGAGTGATGCATATGTATAATTTATTAATCTATATAACCACATGTGATATGACCTATCGTGCCATGCCCAATGTGTAAAACTAGAGATCAAGACATTGTGATTTGTACTATGCCTATAATATGTTATCTAGTCCTATAATTATGTCATATTGTATGAATTTGTATGTGTGAGATGTGTAGTAATGTACATGCCCCCAAATCTAGTATCTAAGTCTAAATCTATATATAAGTCACTATGAATCCATGTAATCTAAACCACTATATCTGAATAATTTGTGTATCTATAAATTAAAGATATATCCCCTTGAATGTCCTGAGTAATGTTGAGTGACCCATGTAATCTGAATCACTATATATTTCAATTGATCTCAGCTAAATTTGATAATCTAACTACTAGATGTGTAAAAATCATGGTATATCCACTTATGAGAGTGGATGGGTATGCTGGGTAAGTGTAAGAATAGGAATAGTAGGAATGATGCCCCTCTTTTGGAAGAGGGACAATTTTTTTGATAGAATAGGTCAACCCAAAAGTGATGACTAGTGGCATAATTATAGAAACAAGGTTGGCTTGTTGTGAATAGCTTGAGAGGTTGTTTAATTGATTAGACTAAGTTGTTAAAAGTGGATTAAGTTTTTATTGGTGATAATCAAGGTGTTTGTCTGAGTATAAAATAAATATAGAGATGTGCATGACATAGTATGTAAATAGAGTAATAAGATAATGAAGCTGATGTGATGTCAAAGGTATCATTATCATGATTCCATTGAAAGAAATGGTTTGAAAAATGGAGTTACAAGGTTCAAGTTATAGGCAAAATGGTATTTTATTTTGATTAAGAAAGATAGGTAATATAGGAAGTTGGATTGATTCTTGATTCATTTATGTATTGACTAGGTTGAGATTTAGAACTCTGGAGTAGGAGATATGCCAAAGAGATGAGCACCTACTATGACCCAATTTGAGCAATTAGTAGCCTAGGTTCAGGTTGGTGGTGATGTTACCTTGGTAAGTAGCTAAAATGTTTGATTTTTATCTATTCTAAATCCTATTTTTTTATGTTTTGAGATATTTAAAGTGCCCTACGAAAATTTTCACTAGTTATAGCATTCCTATCTTGCATCCAATCAATTATCTAGGTTGCAATGCTCATGTCCAAGTTACAATGCTCCTATCTAGTGATGTCTTGTACCCAACATTGTTGTCTTATGGGTAAGATTTTTTGAGTTGCTACTTTGTTAATTGCTATTATTTTGTTTTAGATTTTGATTTGGCATTATGGACTAATATATATGTTGTTTTTTTGGTGTTTTCAAGGTGAGGTATGGATGAGAGAGTTATACAGAGGCTAGGTTATGGAGACATTGAGGTTATTACCATTATTTGTTGATGAGAGAGTTGTCATAGATAAGGTAGGGTTGGGTCATGTGTGTGACCTAGGCATAGTGAAGTGGGATATATATATGATTACCACCTTATGTGAGAGGTAGAATGCAAATTCATATACTTTATAGCTTCTTACATGGGAGATTACTGTGACACTAGAGGATGTGTATCACATTTTGTATTTATTGATTAATGGATGATGGATGACATTGTAGGATGACATGGGTGATAATACTATTAATCATGCATCTTTATATTTTTTTGGTGTGTCTTTAGGTATACATCAAATATGAAGGATGGTGATGTGTTGCTATTAGTTATAGTACAGTCTAGTGTTCCATGTTTATGGAAGTGGTTGGCCATGTTGTTGGCCTCATTTATTGCAATAGATGGGAGTAGAGTGTTGATTGTATATAAGATGCATAGGATTGTGCATAGTGTGGAGGTGTATTGAATTATGTTCTCATGGGGTAGGACTATTCTTACCCACCTATATAGGGATATTTATAGGTTTACATAGGAAGTATTTAGTGTTGGATTGAGTACAATGATGTTATTACACTATTGAGATTATGAACACATAGCAGTTGTGTGGTTGATAAGATTATCAAGGGAGAGGTGTGGACTTCTAAAACCATTTACAGAGTAGTAGATGAGTAAATTAGCTATTTGATCTCTTGGGATAGATCATTATACATGGGTGCTAGATATATTGGTTGTTGGTGACATTATATGAAGGCCTTATAGAAGATTTCCTAGGTGGGCCAAGGATGGAGTGTAGTTGAGATATATGATGGTCAGTTGTTAGATACATTACTATTGGGTTAGAGTGTAGGAGTGTTTTTAGTATAAGCATGTGACTAGATAGTTTGGGGTTCCATAGGATGTGCCCTTAGTAACATGGGTATGGGTGAGGAGTGCATGAGCACTAGCAAGGGTAGGAGCTCACGTGAGGACCACAAAGGCTAAGCTATCATTGTTACCTTTAGATGCATGAGATGTGACTATAAATATTCATAATGTAGATGATGTTAGATATTAAGATGTATATACTACATAGTGGATGATGCATCAGTGGGCTCCATTGTACTTGATTGATGGAGGGGATGCTCCATAACATGAGGATACTTAGCCTATCTAAATGATGGGAGGTAAGCAACAATTATATTTGAATTTTGTATAAATTTGTGATTTTAGTTTGATTTGAAATTATATATAGAATTCAGTGTTATACTTTGTGTGTAGGTAGAGTGGGAGGTACTCAGGATAAGGCACACACTAGGGTGGGGAGTGGAGCTGATGATTATTAATAGACCATCATTGAGTCTACACTTTGAGATCTCACACAACATGTTCTTAATGATGTGGTGGAGGAGAGATTTATAGAGTGAGAAATGGTTACAACTAGTATTCATTATAACCTATTTGATATGGTTACTATAGTGATAGTGTTAGGGAAACAAGAGAGAGATGAGCTGAGAGATGAGCTGGGTAGGCATAAGATGCTCCCACCCAATTTTAGATCAGTGATTATGAGGATTATGATGAATAAATAGACCTTAAAAGGTGTTATTCATAATTGCATGAGGATCATGGTTGGCTACTAGAGTGATAAATTCATCATAAGAGGCATTTAGGATCTCAAGGAGGTATGGGGTAATTGAGTGCTAGGTTGGATTATGGTACTAGTACTAGAAGAGAGAGTGAGATTGAGAGTGAGGGCTTGATGCCCATTCATGATTGATTGTGTTTGATACTATTTTATATGTATTGAAAACTTTTCTATACATATATGTGGATATTGGTTTGATTTTTACTCATGCGTATTATGTTATGGATTTTGGAATAGATTGGTATATTTATTGCAAATCGTTGATTAGAAAATAGTTGATTTGACATTGATGTTGAGGTTTCATATGTTTTGGTAAAATGGTACTTAGGATATGTGATTTGATTGTTCATGATATGTTCAAGTGTGATGTTAGGTTTGATTTATAATCATATGTGAGAAAAAAATTATTGGTTTTGTAAGTGGTAAATTGTTTTGATAAAGTGAATTGGTTTAAGCTTGGTAAAATAAGATATTAGTAAGGTCAGGAGTTAGATAATTTAATTTGGCTGGGGATGGATATTCATAAGTAGGAATGTTAGTTGTTAGTAGAAGGGGATGTAAGAGAGTATTTTATGCTCAATCCCCTAAGAGTGGTTCAAGAATGCAAAGGCTGGCCTTTTGTCTCCATCATTGCCCACTAAGTGAAGCTATGTAATCATGCATGTGTTAATCAATGTTTGGATTGTGTGTCCAATCCCTCTAAGTAGGTGGTTCAAGACTACAAATATTATCCCTTTGGCTCCATAATTTCCCCATAAAGTGAAGCTATGAACTAATGCTGGTATGAATGTGTGTCATATCACTAAACAAGTGGCCATACCACTCATGTTGTGTAGGAACATATGTTATATCAGATACTATTTGTTGTGCACTAACTATAGTTGTGCATGGAGACTCTACCAAATGTAACCATATTAGATGTGAAACTAAAGCTATGTGTTATGAAGAAGGCTCATCTATCCACAATCATAGTGGATTTTTATGTGAAATAGTACCCTATGGCCTCTATTATGATGCATATGACTGAGTAATAGATCAATATGGAGCTAAAACCTATGATTGGGGATCATCTAATCTCAATCATAGTGGGTTGTTATGTGAAATGGGTCCTAGAATGTTTGGTTTTAGTGAATATCTCTCTAGATTAATACTCTATGATGTGGGTTCATCTAATCTTAATCATAACAGCTTGCTACATGGATAGGACCCAAAAAACTAAGTCATAGTTAATATCTTTCTAGATTGTTACTCTATTTTATTGCCTATAAATATGCTATATATGTATATGAAAATTCACTATGTAATCCTCGGGCTACATTGTTATATGTAGGTTGATATCATTGTATTGGTTTCTAAACCTTCTGAATAAGTGGAATGGGAGATATCCTATGAGGCTATGTCATATAAGCTATATTACTCTCATGATGAGTAACTAATTATTCTGATGAAGGAATGTCCTAGGATAACTCAGTCATGAAGGAATGAGGTCTGTGGTTTCATGATGGAGGATATCTCAGTGCCCCTTGTGTGAATGTTATGCCATTATTCAACACATATATTAATGTAATATTTGAGTCTGTAATAATCATTATCTTTGTGTCCACAAATACAATGATAATTACAAAAGGGTTGATATGGCTATCTATGTAAGAGATGTGGATCTCATCAATGAGTAAAAGGTAATGTGATTAACATCCTATCTAGTAGTACCGATAATATGGCACATGGTCTATCCTATTTTGAATCAAACTATAATGGTGCCTTGTTGTTATTTATAGTACATATTGTAGGTTGTGTTTTAGAGATTAGCTCTCTATTCTTAACTTATTGATTTTATGGTTGAGGTCTCCTATCTTGTTTAGGACATGGTGGATTTGTATGTTATGAGCTATAGATTAAAGTACTACTATGAAATCTAGAGTAATGCAATCAACTAAATCTACCTCAATAAAACCCAATTTCTTTTCCAAGGATAGAACTATATAACATAAATGCTATAAAGAGGACTCTATCTGATATAATAGATTATCAAAGAGAGGTTGATGAATCCCATTAATAAAGATATGTTGAATCTCCAAATTTGATGGTTTATAGATCAATCTTAACATGTGCATCTTGAATCATAAGATATAATCAATAAATGGCTCTAAAGTATTCTGATGTAATGTGGCAAGTTTCTCATATGTAACACAAGGGCCCATGTTTGCTATGTAGTATCTGAGAAATGCCTCCTTTAAGCCATCATATGTGTTCAAGGAGCCAACAAGGAGTAGATGAAAGAACCAATTATGTGCCTTCCCCCACTAATGTTTGATGAAACAATTTGATTAGAATCAAAGGACTTGCATGAGATGGGAAAGCCTTTTGAAATGATTGAAGGTGTATGAATGGATCTCTAGCTCCATCAAAGTGAGGCAATGATGGTATCTAGAAATTCTTAGGTAACGAAGCTTTTATGAATGTATTCAGAAGAGAGTTACCATGTAAATCATTGGCATCCATCCAAGACTTATAATCCTTGTTTTCCAAGGTAAAAAGATGTACTTGGTGTTGTAATTCACCAACTATATGCATCAAATAAATAATCTCTTGGGATGGTATATTATCATCTTTAAGTGGTTCATTTAATCATTGAATTTGATCATTAATTTTAGCCAAGATAATGCTGCATTTAACAATCAGATCATTGAGATGGGGTGTGCTCACTTGAACCTTTAGAGTAATGGTAACTTGGACCTTGGTATAGGGATGTGGGCTACCACTCTCTTTAGGTGAAGAGTGAAAAATAGGTGCTACTGTAGTAGGGGGTGGCTTGGGAGATTCATTGATATCTTTATGTTTTAGTGAATCACATTCTAATTGAGTAGAGGATGTGATGTTATCATTAATAAGTGCATCATTTGAAATAGAATCATGCATAAAAGTAGAAACAACATTTGGTAGTGCATTATGTTTGAGAGGAAGAGTGAGATAAGAGTTAGAAACATGATATGCATTTTCTTCTTCACTATGTAAATAATAATATTCATTATTCCATGCATTATCATAATTAAAAAAAAAAAATCATTGTCACTCTTATTTTCATATTCATTTGCATGTTCATTATCATACACATTATCACTTCCATTGTCACTAAGGAGAGGTGTAAGAGAAGAATTGAATTCTTTTCTAATATGCAATAAATTATCATGTGAAATTGGAATATTATGTGCATCTATGTTATCCATTGATGGAGTGTATGCATTATTTTCATTTGAAATATGAGAAGTGTAAGAGAGTTATCATTTAGACATTCTTTTGGTAAATTAGAGTTGAGAGCATGAGATGGATCATTTGAACTATGAATTGGAATTTTGATTTTATTACATTTATATTGTTGTATTTTGAACACACACACACACACACACACACACACACACACACACACACACACACACACAGAGAGAGAGAGAGAGAGAGAGAGAGAGAGAGAGAGAGAGAGAGAGAGAGAGAGAGAGAGAGAGAGAGAGAGAGAGAGAGAGAGAGAGAGAGAGAGAGAGAGAGAGAGAGAGAGAGAGAGAGAGAGAGATTAGGTACATGAAAGCAAATTATCACCAATAAGAGGTTCAATTGGAATTGCATGACTAATTTATTCATTTGTTTCATTGTGCATAGGAGAATAAGGTGAAAATTACCTTTCCCATTTATCAAAATTGTTTTATTTAGAAGAGGGAATAAAAGAGATAGGTTTGAGAGAAGAAGATGCATCTACTTTTTCTTCACTATCACTTTCACATGTATCATCATATTCCTCATTAAAACAATAGTAATTATCTTCATTATAAATGAAATCATTTTCCACTTATTTAGATAATGTGTAATTTTATAAATTTGCCCATTCATTGTCATAATTATGAGAAAATTTAGAAATTGATTTATGGGATGAGAGGGAAGAAGTGCCTTAGTGGTCATTTTATTTCTTTCACCAAAGAGAATATGTAAAATTACTATTAAGAAAAAAAATGCAAAAATAGCTCCTAACATATATATTTTGAAAATATTTTTGACACTCTAAACAATACAAAAATTCTAAAATATTTTTCTAAAAATTGCAAGGAAAGAAGGCTTGGGGTTTGAGGACGTAGTTTAGAAATCTAGGGTTTTGGGTTGGGGTTTTAGAATTTTTTTAAATTATTGAAATAATTTAAATTCTGAAAAATATTTGAATAATTTTAATGCACAAAAATTTATACAAAAAGCAAAAATTTGAAACTAAATTTTGCACAAAAATATGAAATAAAAACCATAAGGGTATCTAGGGTTTTAGATTTTTTGAAGTTAGTTGGGTTCACCAAATGTTTTATTATTTTTGGGAAACTAGTGTTTAGTTCCTAAACAATAAAGGGTCTAGATTAAGGGGAAAATTTAATCTAATATGGTAAAATACAGATTTTGATCAAATTAATTACATAAAGAAGAGAAGTAACTTATCTATAAAAGTAGACTGAGACAACTATTTTAAAGCCTAAAAACTATTGGACAAGACTAGGAAGATGTCAAGAATATGGATATATCTTTCATTTTTTTAAATGATATGAGTACCAAAAATAGGACACTTCGAGGTCTAGTGATATAGTCCAGGTCATGCCACTATTGTCCAAACTAGTCACAAAGATCTATGTTTTTTGGGTTTTATCTACTATCCTTGTATGAGTTTGCCTATGAAATTTTTGATCCTAAATATTGATATAGATCCTTGTAGAGTTTTTTAAATCTTAAAAACCTTATATCCATCTATACACATGAAACAAAAAATACATCAAAATCAAAAGGGTGAAAAACTAGGTTAGGGGAAGTATGATGACATCATCTAGAACCCCTGTTATCATAATTTATACATACATTAACCCTCAACCTAGGGTCTCAAATGAAATGTAGTTCTCCCTTAGTGAATGTGCATAATCAACATACATGATATATGCAAGAATTAATTTCACCTAGGCCCTTTCTTGATCAAGCATGCAAATCTATTTGTGATGTAGAATGCTGAGCTATACTATTGACTTATTTTTAATTATGTATTGTGCCAAAGTAGTAAGTGCTAGATATAAAATGCCTTGTGAATTCCTTTATATAAGAGACTCTTTTTTTTTTAATTTAGGAACTTTATTTGCATTTGTTCAACATTATAAAGATAAACAAAACTTAAGGATGAAGCTAAGAAAGGTTTAGGACTCATTAAGCAAAGAAACTTGACTGTTGGGACTCAAAATATAGTTGGATAGGAGCATTGTAAATGGGACACCCTAGGTTCCCATGATATAATCCAACCCTAGTGCTCCTATCCTATAGGTCTAGAACCTAGGGGATGTAACTATCATGGGAAATAGAGTCTAGCCAAGCTAGAATGGCCATCTAGAAGGCTATGGATGATTGGTTATGGACAAAAAGGTGACTCAAGTGTGAAATAAGACCATGATAAGTAAAACAAAAGACATAGATAAATATGAACAAGGCTTATATTCTCCATTTAGAATCTCCTATGAAAGGAATATGAAAAGACATGATATGTGTGTTTGCTTGACCAATTTAGGGTGTATACATAATGTAAGATGCTTGTACATAATTTAACAAATTGAAAAGATAGATAAAATCATAAGAAGAGACTCAAGGAAGGGTTAGGACCCATAACAACCTAAAAGAATGACCATTGGATACTAGCATTGAGGTGGATACTAGTGCACTGTGCTAGTATTCTAGACCATGTTAGTGTCTTATGATCATAAAATTGGGTAGTGACTATGGTGGATAGGATAGGGGGCCCCTTTGATTGGGATAACATGATATAAGACCACTAGAGGTGTAGTAAGGAGGAAATATAATCCCTAATAAAGACCAAAATACCAAATTAACCATGTGAATAAGACCCACATTCATCATTAATAACCTCATGTGAAGGAGTTAAAAAAACATAGTACTTGTGTTTACTTGACCAAATTAGGGTCTGTAGAATTGCCCCCAATTTTTTCTAATAATGTAATGGAAATGAAAGTACTAGATTAAAAGTAAAATAAAATGTGTAATTTTACTTACCTATGTGTATGTATTTTATAACAAACCCAATTATTGGCTAGAGAAGTGAATATGTATTTAGAATGTTGGTTGTGAAGAGGAAATCCATAATGTGGGTATCCCCTATACTGAATCTGAGTAACCAACTAGATTGTGAGAAATAAATCCTTGTTTATCCCCACCCTAATACATAACTATTTGAGAACTAATATGTAACTATGGAGTAATAATCACTGATTGCCCCTACTCTGAAATGTAACTAAGTTTAAGAATTAATCTATAAATGTGGATGAATAAGACCTGATTTCCCCCACTCTATTATGTAAACTAAGTCTAAGAATTAATCTATGAATGTGGAGGAATAATCCCTACTTACCCCCACTTTGATGTGTGAACTAAGTCTAAGAAGTAATATGTGATTGGAGGTTGAAATTATTACTTAACTTGCATAATCTAGGTTTGGTAAGAAACTATGGATCAACTACTGCAAAAGGCCATATGACCCAACCTAGTGAAATCATAGTGACATCCTAGTGATAATCTAAATGTAATATGGTAATATGTGCATAGAGAATGATATAATGTGAAATTTCATCTATATAACTTGGTGAAATATTATGAGGCTGAGGACATGTGCCCTACATCATGCCCCCAAAATTGATATCTGAGTAATGTAGCTATGTATCCTATGCATTATGTTGTATGTATGTATCAGGGTGGTGTACTATGTACATGCCCTCATAGTCATAATATGAGTCTTTAATTGTGTCTAAATCCTATGTTAAAGCTAATAATCTAAACCAATATCTGACAAGATTGTGGAACCCTATAAATCTGAGTTAACCTATGTATTTGTATATCTAGATAAGGAAATTATATATTTGAGCCAATCTATGTATATAAGTCTATAAGCCACTATGTATCTACACCTTTAGATAGGGAAACTATGTATCTAATCCAATCTATGTATCTAGGTATCTAAGCCACTGTATATCTAAGTATCTAAATCAAGAAGTCTAAGTCAAATTGTGTGTCTGAGTATAAAAATATCAGTGTGAATAGTGTATATATGCCCCCCTCTTAGTGAGAGATCTAAAACCATGGTAAGGGTGTCAAAATAAAAGTGATACTAGTAGGTACATTAGTGATATTTAGCATTGGTACTATGATCATAAGATTGATCATTTTAGTGATTATAAAGGAACTATTTATAAACTATGACTAAAGATAGACATTCATTCTATAGTGAGTTTGTTAAATAAGTATGAGTTTTATCATTTATGTAGTCAAATAAATTGGGATAGAAGTGTAACTAGCATAGTGTATGGAATATCATCATTAAGTCCTACACCTAAGAAACAAGTCATAAATTAGAGCTATAGTTCTCAAGATATTATGGATGGAATATTTTGGTAATAGTTAATCAAATTTGTGCACAAGGTCAACCTTAGGTAGGTGTCATTTAAAAAACATAATTTAAATAGGTTTATTGGTTGATTTTAAAACTAGTTTGAACCTTTTGACTTGATATAATTATTTCTCTGAGTTGAGTGAATATGTTGAGGAGACGAAGAGAAAATGTAACCCATTATGAGGAGGTAAAGGCACTCATCCAAGCCAAAGATGAGGCCAACCTAGTAAGAAACCTATCATTTTTCATGTTTTTGAAATTTTTATTGAGTTTTTAAATTATTTTTAGCATCATTTAGCTAGGTTAGGGCCCCTTTTTGGGAGGACCACATTAGTGTCCCAAGGACTAACACTACTATCTGGGGACCACTCTAATGTCCAATGCTTCTATATCAGCTATAAAGTTAGTGTCTAGTAGACTAGACACTGTAATTATTGATTCTAATTTTCATTTCATTATTATTTGAGCATTTATATTTTTTATTTATAGGTGTTAATGTTGTATTATGGGTGACTTTATAGGTATATGTATGCATGAGGGAGTTTCATAGTGGTCAAATGATGGAGTTCTTATGTGGGATACATCTATTATATGATGAGAGAGTAGTTATTGATAGAGCTAGATTAGGTTATGTGTCATCACTTGCACTAATGCCCTAAGATTTCCATATGATGAATACATTATGTGAATAGTGGAATTATGATACTTTTACTCTTTGGTTACCCACTATGGATATAAATGTCACTTTTGAGGATGTTTATAGGATACTAAGAATGACCATTATTGATCAAAGGGTTATATTCTATAAGGATGCTATAAATAAATCTATAGATTAGGATTTTAAGTTTTTTTTGTCATACCTAGGGGGTCCCATAATTGAGGGAGTAATAGTGATGTGTTATTTTTTGTTATTGTTATAACTAGTGTTATATGGTTGCAAAAGTTTTAGACAGTGCTATTAGATTCATTTTTACTATGGATGGGAGTGGTGTGTCTATTTCATACAAGATGCATGGTATTGTGTAGGATATAGAGGAGCAAGATATCATGTACTCATGGGGTTACTCTATGTTAGTCCACTTATATCAAGATTTGTAATATTTTACTTAGGATTTTTGTGGTGGTGGGACAGGATCATATATATTGTTACATTGTTAGGTCCATGAGCACATTGTAGTTACTATACCTAATGGGTTTCCATGTGTGCATTGGGCACACCCATATGTATTTTTAGAGATATGGATTGGCATATATCTCATGTAATTAAGGATTATGATGTACTATCGATGCATGCTAGATTAGGTGACAGCTAGAGACATTATTTGG